>OU015500.1:137268727-137288727 GCA_907164885.2 Dolomedes plantarius
GCAGGGAAACAGTTTGCTCGCGACCGGTCTATAATGTGTTAAAATTTAATGAATAACATGATATTGCTTTAGAGTAATGAAAAGTGACGAAAGCAAAATATTATCTGGGGTTTTGCCGGAACTTTTTATTTTATTTTAATGTAGTCTTTTATCATATAAGATTTTGAAAACTCTTTTCTTATACAGAGAAAAATCTCTGAAAGAATTGTGTTTAAAAGCCTGATATTCGAAATTATGTGCCTTTGTAATGGTAAAATATTTTAGGTTTAGTCCTGATTGATTTACTTTTCCTTCCGATAAAAAAATTAATATAATTTTGCACACTTTTAGAATTGTATAAATTAGCAACAAACATGACAATAATTTTACTGTGTTTTTCAGTTGAAACTCAAAAACACAGTATGGGCATGAGTTTTTTTATGGGCATGAGTTTCTAAATTTACGCTAATAATTGCTTTGATCGCATTTTTCAACTATAGAGGATATGTCATTATTGGTTTAATGCAACCATTTTACAATAGAGCAATATAAAAAACAGCATACAGGGTTCAGCTTTAAGAATAAATTACGTTTGAAGGTTTAATATATTGTAAGAAGCAGTAAAGAAGTGCTCACACAGCAGGACAACTCCCGCTGCACTCAACATTCATAGTGTTATTTCTATTCATAAATACTAAATGGTTTAACTTTGCCAACGCATGAAAGCAGAAGAATAGTTCCTCTTAAAACAAAGAAAAATTAAAATTTTATCGCCACAGAAGTTTAAAAAGACGATCAACTTTTTTTCGTTTAAACTTCTACAATTAAATTATGTCCAATTATATTTAAGTCTTCTATGTCAACTGATATATTAAATATCCGCAAAATTTCTTAATGCGGGTATTGACCTCTAGATCGAAGGAGAATAAAATAGCGAACTTAATCTTTAAATTGAAATTTCCAAATTATATATTATAAATGTTTATAACTTTTTCTGTTGTGATATTTAACGACATTGCAAACAATCGTGAAAAACAAAAGAACAGAGAAAAGTAATTATTAAAAACTGAAAATAAAAATTAACGACTTTTGAAGACAAAACCAAATTAAGCGTGGGATAGTGTAAAATCTTTGCTTTAAAAGTTAAATGTTAAATGGAAGAACTTAAAGGGTTAAATTATAGCATTATCGTAATTTAGTATTCATTAGGGTTGAGCTTTTAAACTGGATACGAGACAGGATAGTTTGGATGTCGAGGTTAAATAAAATATTTCTTTCTAAGTATTCTTAGATAATGCACAAAAATTCTTTAATTTTTATCATGTATGTAAGATATCTTCCTATACGTTCAGAGTACTTTTTTTCAAAAATATACAGTACTAATTAAATATATATTTTTTTAGTTCAAAGGTGATATAAAATCATGAAATAAATGTAGTTTTGATAAAAATTTCATAACAAATTAAAAGTAGAGAATTTTTAATGAATATTTAGTACAATTTGAGTTCTTATCCCAGAGACAACGTGCACGCCATTAAACTCAATATATTTTAATTTCCTTTATACTATAGACTGCTGTGACACTTACCTTTGTTCTAAAGTAAAAGTTTTACAATATTTCAAAAAATCACCGAAATATATCAAAAACAGTCATAAATACTTATGTTTTTAACGTAGGATTGCGTTCCTCGATAACGGTCCTCCGGAAAGGAAAATTTCAAACGCTTAAACCGTCCGTGCGTTCGTTGCGAATTACACTGCAAGCCACCCAAATTGCAACACCAAGAAAGACAAGAGATAACACAACAAAATTTATTTTGTAGATAACATGTTGA
Organism: Dolomedes plantarius; assembly: GCA_907164885.2. Classification (NCBI taxonomy): domain Eukaryota; kingdom Metazoa; phylum Arthropoda; class Arachnida; order Araneae; family Dolomedidae; genus Dolomedes; species Dolomedes plantarius. The sequence continues at coordinate 137,270,542 of OU015500.1, forward strand.
CCAAGTATCAAATGATTAAATTTATAGACTTCTGCGAAGTGTGGTTCCTGCCAAAATCAGTAGCCAGAGTAGCCGCCATTGTCGGAGATCACCGCTGCCACACGCCTCGGCATTGATTCAAAGAGACTTTGGATGAGTTCTTGGGGTACAGCAGACCAAGCAGCTTCCCCACGTTGCCAAAGTTGATCTGCTGTGGCAGCTGGGGATGGAATTTGGGTCAATCGTAGAGCAACCATGGACCACATGTTTTCTATCGGCGAAAGATCCGGAGAGCGAGGCGGCCAGGGAAGCAATTCAATCTGGCGATTGACGAAGAACCGTTGGACAATACGTGCCACGTGTGGTCGCGCATTATCCTGTTGAAATATGGCTGTGGGCAAGCCCTAAAGGTAAGGAAGGACAACTGGCTCCAACACCTCGCTGGCTGTTTAAAGTACCGGCAATGTGTGCTAGAGGTGTGCGAGAGTGATATCCAATACCTCCCCATACCATAATACCCGGTGCAGGACCAGTGTGGCGGTACATAACCAGTGTGGCGGTGCAGCTGTTCAGCATCCTCTCTTCACGGTGTCTCCAGTCTCGAATGCGACCATCGTGGTGTTGCAGACAGAAGCGTGACTCGTCAGTAAAGACAATTTCATTCCATTCTGCCGTCCACATCCTTCTGTCATCGCACCATTGGCGGCGGATACGTCTGTGGTTCTGCGTCAAGGGTAGACAAAGCAATGGACGTCTTGCGGACAGACCACTCTGCTGTAAACGGCGTCGAATGGTACGCGCAGACACTGGATGATGCGTTACAGACTTCACGTCCTGTGCTATGGTTCGTGATGTGACTGAGCGATCCTTCACTGCCATGCGCACAATTTGCCTGTCATCACGTGAAGTGGTGCGCTGAGGTAGATGCGATCGAACACGCCGGTCCGTCGTACCCTCCTGCATCCAATGATAACATATCCGCATTACAGTTGTTTGGTTTCGTCCAACACGACTACCGATTTCCCTGAAAGATAATCCACAATCTCGGTAGGCCACTATCCTTCCTCTGTCGAACTCGGATACTTGATCAAAAGATGATCGCTGTTTTCGGCGAGGCATAATTGATCGTTTTTTTTAAAAAAACCACAAGAAAAACACAATTGCCGAACTTGAAATCGTCGAAATCTCCAAGCCTTAAATAGCGCTTTGAAGTGGCGCCACAGGCGCGCGTGATGTGCGTATGCGCTGAAATTCTAATCATTTGCATATCTCACCTCCGCTAATGCATGTTGTAAATTTCATGTTATTTGCATGTTTCCTTCAGGGTGTTGCATATACAGTGGCCAGCAGTGTGTATTGGGTTAGTTATATTTTGGCAGCGCACCAAACACAGTCTATATCGCTTGGGCTAACAGTATTCAGTTAAGCAGAAAAGTACCAAAATGCGTCAAAAATTTATATATATATATATATATATATATATATATATATATTATATATATATATATTATATATATATATATATATATATATATATATATATATATATATATATATATATATATAAACATAACACATACATACATATATACATACAACAGAGGTAAGCACGATAAGTAATCCTACGTTAATAGCCCACGGTAGTTTCGTTAGAAGAGACTACCTGAAAATTTTATTTTTCATAAGTATAGGTACCTGTAGACTGATTCATTTAACACATATAGCTTAACTTTAAGTTCAAAACACAGTTAGTAATATGTATAACACTATTGTAAAGTTTCATGGAAATATATGCAAAATCTTTTTAAATGATATTTTTCTCGTTTACAAAAGTAACTGAAAAATGAGTTTTCTAGAAAAGGCATTTAAAGTTGCTACTCGCGGTCTTTAAATATCCCTTTTGGTTTATTAAATTGGCCATAAGTTCTCACCCAATGATCATTCGAATAAAAGTAAAGCAGTTTTAGAATCCTAAAAGGTAGGCCTTTGAAATGGAGCAATTAAAAAAAATTTCGTAATTTTGCACCAAAACAGCCATTTCAAAGTAGGTAGATTTCTTTAAAGCGAAATTTCCAGTTGTTGATTTCTTTTTCTTTTATATATATATATATATATATATATATATATATATATATATATATATATATATATATATATATATATGTGTGTGTGTGTGTGTGTCTGTGTGTAATGACAGCTAGGGCGGGGTGATGCAACAAGCCGATGAACTTCATATCCTCAGATAAACTTCGGAGTTTGTAGTCAGACAAAGTTTTAGGCAAATGGACGTGGTTGTGCAGGCAGGCACGCCGGAGAGAATAAGTCAAGTTCTACGCCAGCAAGGAAGAGGCGATCTGCTCACAATATAGGATGATTTATTAGTTGACACCATCGCTAGACAACGTACAAAGTTGATTATGCTTAAAAAACTAAACTGTGTAACAAAACAATTAATTGAATTAAAACGCAATACTACTACAATTCATAAGTACAAATAACTAGATAGAATTACATATCTCCCCCGTAAAAATATTCACTATTACCCTTGTAAAATTATGCTAGACTAATGGTAATTTTGTGATACATAAAACTACACTGAATTAAATTATGCTACATTACTCACTATTACACTAACAATACTAACTATAATGTAAATACTACTAAACCAACAAACTAACAATTAAACCAACTACTATATACATACAGTTTGACATACAAAATACTATGCTGTGTTACAATACACTTAAATGAATTAAAATAAGCTATACTACTAGCACAAATCATTGGCTACGGTACAATAAAGGGGCTTAATTAATAATAAATAAATACAATATCTCCCCTGCAAAAATACTCACTATTTTCCATGATTTATGATGCTATACTAATGGATATAATGTGTCACATAATACTATACTGTGTGATTGTTATTAATGATAAATTAAGCTAAATTACTAACTACAACTAAAATACTAATTACGCAATACTACTCATAATGCTACATAACTATATCACTAACAAAACTAGCTACTAATATTAAAACCAAATCAAATTGCCCGTCGCTTAACCACTAATCTAACTACCATACCCAAGCTATAGCCGCTAATAATTAATTCTGCTCACACACTATTAAATTATGCCTCATTAACTACTCAACATTTATCCACCTACTCGTGCCGCTCTCCGCTTTTAAGTCACTATTACTAGCCATGCCTGGCCTGTTATCATTCTGAAAATACCCTTAAAGTAACTTCCAAAAAAAAAAAAAAAAAATGTTCTACTCGTGAAGTAATTTCATATTCGTTTCTCGCTACTATCTACCACGTAGACAGAACACTTCGATTCACTAAAACAATCTTAAAAGCATCAGAAATCGTAGCATTCTTGCTATTTTCTACCGTTCGTTGTTCCGTCCCCCCCCCCCCCCCGCAAAAGAAGAACCCTCTTTTCTCCCTTCCTCCCACGCGCGAGTCACTGTCGGAGGTTTCCAGTCCTGACAGGCCACGACAAGCCAGCGCTTGCAGAAAGGGTCATTAACCTCCAGCTCAAAATTCGGGCCTCGCTTCCCCTAAGATTACTTGGCACAGCTATATTCATCTACACGCTATCAAGTTATCCATTTCACCCAGCTACTTCCCTTACATAATACATTCACTACTAAATTAAAATCACGCACAAAAAATAAAAAAAAAATAAGAAAAATAAAACAAATTCAAACTCACTAAAACTGATTCCTACTACTGCTACTAAATCTACACCATATCTTTCCTAGAATCTATTACAATTGGGAAGCAATAGAAACAATTACAAAAGATTACTGGTCAGAATACTCAAAATTCATCCTCACTAGCACATCATTAATTAATGTTCACTAAGAAAAACACGAATAAAATATCAGCTAAGAAAAGACAAATAGTTAAACTATTAATTCACATGCACAGTTAAAACTTGCCCAAACTCAGAACAAACAAGGAAACACACGCAAACAGATTTAACTACACACTCTAGAACTTAGTAACGTCAGATGAATCAACAAAAATCCAGATAATGGGTAAAACATCATTAACAGTTAAAAGGAGCATAAAGATAATGGTACACAGCTAAAACTCCGCATAGCCACAGACAATTAAAAAAATAAAAAAAATAATGTAAATACTACTAAACCAACTAACTAACAATAACACTAACTACTAAGTAAATAAATAATGACAAACAAATAACTATACTGTGTTATAATACACTTAATTGAATTAAAATATGCAATACTACTAGCACAAATCATTGGCTACGGTACAATAAAGGGGCTTAATTAATAATAAATAAATACAATATCTCCCCTGCAAAAAAAAACATTCACTATTATCCTTGTTTTATTATGCTAAACTAATGGATATAATGTGTTACATAATACTATACTGTGTGATTGTGTTAAATGATAAATTATGCTAAATTACTTACTATTACTATATTACTTATTATGCAATAATACTTATTACGCTATATTACTATATCACTACATTACTAATCATTACACTAACAAAACTAACAACATTGAAAATCTCTCACTATTGAATTACTAACTAGGTTATCTCGAAAACTAATTATCCTAACTACGGTATTGTTACTCCTGCTATTGTCATTTCATTTTAATTGGCACACACGGCGCGCACTCGTCCCCTAGGTTTACAGGTATCTAGGATATTCATTACTCATCAGGGATCCTGGCAAATTGCTAGGTATCGTGACCGAGCGGGAGAATCGGAAAGGGCTACTCCCCCTGTGCGCTAAGTAAATAAATATTGACAAACAAATAACTATACTGTATTATAATACACTCAATTGAATTAAAATATGCTATACTACTAGCACAAATCATTGGCTACGGTACAATAAAGGGGCTTAATTAATAATACATAAATACAATATCTCCCCTGCAAAAAAAAAAAAACAAAAAAAAAAAAAAACATTCACTATTAACCTTGTTGTATTATGCTATACTAATGGATATAATGAGTTACATAATACTATACTGTGTGATTGTGTTATATGATAAATTATGCTATATTACTTACTATTATTACATTACTTATTATGCAATATTACTCATTACGCTACATTACTATATCACTACATTACTAATCATTACACTAACAACATAGAAAATCTCTTACTATTGAATTACTAACTATGTTATCTCGAAAACTAATTATCCTAACTACGGTATTGTTACTCCTGCTATTGTCATTTCATTTTAATTGGCACACACGGCGCGCACTCGTCCCCTAGGTTTACAGGTATCTAGGATATTCTTTACTCATCAGGGATCCTGGCAAATTGCTGGGTATCGTGACCGAGCGGGAGAATCGGAAAGGGCTACTCCCCCTGTGCGCTAAGTAAATAAATATTGACAAACAAATAACTATACTGTGTCATAATACACTCAATTGAATTAAAATATACTATACTACTAGCACAAATCGTTGGCTACGGTACAATAAAGGGGCTTAATTATTAATAAATAAATACAATATCTCCCCTGCAAAAAAAAAAAACATTCACTATTAACCTTGTTTTATTATGCTATACTAATGGATATAATGTGTTACATAATACTATACTGTGTGTTTGTGTTATATGATAAATTATGCTATAATACTTACTATTACTATATTACTAATTATGCAATATTACTTATTACGCTATATTACTATATCACTACATTACTAATCATTACACTAACAATACTAACAACATTGAAAATCTCTTACTAATGAATAACTAACTATGTTATCTCGAAAACTAATTATCCTAGCTACGGTATTGTTACTACTGCTATTGTCATTTCATTTTATTTGGCACACACGGCGCGCACTCGTCCCCTAGGTTTACAGGTATCTAGGATATTCTTTACTCATCAGGGATCCTGGCAAATTGCTAGGTATCGTGACCGAGCGGGAGAATCGGAAAGGGCTACTCCCCCTGTGCGGATCTGCCCCCCGCCGCTAAGGTTCTTATACTCCAAAATAAAAAATAAAAAACATTCAAAAGAAAAAAGGAAAAACATGGAAGAAATAAGCAAGAACGAATACACTGGTAAAGAACTTTACCAAAGTCTACTAATAGACATAGCGTCAAGCAAGTTCTTCAGCGTAGAGAAGAAAAAGCAAATGACAGAAGCCTGCCTGGGACTACTAGAAATAATACACTCCCAACAACTAGAAATAGCGCACATGACAGGACAACTCACGCAACTCAAAAAGACACCCACTTACGCAGAAGCTACCAAAAACCACATGGAAACAAGAGAAAGATCCAGGTCAAAAAGGCGCCCACAAACTAACACACACGAACTTACAGTGTATCCCAAAGAAGACCAAAGCGCGGACCAGACAAGCACAGACATAAGACACATGATAAATCCGAGCAAACTAAAAATCGGAATAACAAAATTTAGAAAAATAGGCAAAGGAGGACTACTCATTGGTACAGACAAGGAAGAAGACCTAGAAAAACTAATACAGGAATTTAAAGAAAAGGACGCACTTAATAACAACTACACAATTGAAAAACCAAAAAAAAGGAACCCGCAAATAATAATATACGGAGTTCAAACTACATATGACAAAGAAGAAATTAAAGAAAGACTAAAAGAACAGAATGAAGAACTGGCAGAATCAGAGCTAGAAATTATAACTAGTTTCAAAACAAACAGGGGAGAAAACTGGATAATCAGCCTAAACGGAGAAACATTTAAAAAAATAGACCAACAAAGAAAAATCAAACTAGACTGGCAAAAATATAACATCAAAGAATACATAAAACCCCTAACTTGCTACAACTGCTGGAGGCATGGCCACCTAGCAAAGATCTGCAAAAACAAAAAAACATGCAAGAACTGCGGAAAACAAGACCACGAAGGAAACTGCCAAACAGAAACAAGCTGCGGAAACTGCACATACCACAATGCCTTAAACAAAACAAACTTTGACACAAACCACTTACCTACCGCAACATCATGCAAAATTAAGCTCATGGAGGTAGAGAAAATGAAATCAAGAATATGCTATGGCTGAAGGCAACACAAAAAACTTCAAATTCCTGCACTTAAACCTAAACAAATCATTCCTAGCAGCATTTGAATTGGCAAACGACATAATCTCACAAGACCTGGATTGCATCTCATTAAATGAACCACATGTAGTCCAAGCAGCTCCCAACTACATCAGAGGCATACCAAACACATACACAACAATAAAAGCAGACATAGACCCGAAAGCAGTGTTGCTCTTAAAAGTCAAATACGACTTCTACAAGATTCACTTAAGCGACCATCTAGTAGCAATAAAAGTTAACCTCAATGGAAACAGCCTAATAATCATCACACTATACCTTCCACCATCTCCTAGAGGCGACCTCGACAGGACAGAGCCACACCTCAACACACTAAGGACACTACTAAACGAAAACAGAAGAGAAAAATTCATCATCATGGGAGATCTAAACGCAAAATCTACAATCTGGGGACAAAGGCCCACAGACGAAAGAGGCCAAGCGATAATAGAAATAGCGGCACTCTTCGACTTAAAAATATTAAACGACTCAGACTCCCCGCCAACATTCAATGGACCAACAGGACAAAGCTGGATAGACCTCACAATGACAAAAGGCATTGAAGATGAACACATAAAAAACTGGAAAGTAAAAGATGACCATAACCTGACGGATCACAACGCAATAACTTTTGAAATAGAATTCGACTCACCAACGGACTACAAAATATACACAACACGATGGGATATAAAAACATTAAAATGGCCAGAATTTAAAGCCGAACTAAGCGGAAAATTAAAAGACTATCAAGGGAACTTTCAAACACAAGAATTAGACAACATAGTAAATAAATTTACAGAAGAAATAGCAAACCTATGCAAGAAACACAAATTAAAAACTAAAGGTCAAAGAAACGTCTACTGGTGGTCACCGAAACTAAACATTCAACGTAGAAAAGTCAGGGCACTAAGAAGAAAAATGCAGAGAACAACTGAAGAAAATGAAAGAAGCATCTGTAAAACAATATACAAAAGAGAAAGAGCAAAATACAAGAAAGCACTGCTCGAGGCAAAAAGAACCACATACAGAGAATACTTGGAGAAAATAACAGTAAAAGATACATTCGGAACAATATACAAAATAATAAGAGATAAAACACACAAGAAACAAATAATAGAAGGAGTAAAAGACGAAAACGGAATACTTCACACAGACAGCAAAAAAATCGAAAAAATACTGGCAAGCTACCACTTTGAAACAAAAAATGAAAATACAACCTCATCACAAACAAGAAACCAAGCAGCAAACACAGAGAATGAAATAACTGGAAAAGAAATAAAAATAATAATACAAGAAATGGCAAAAGACAAAGCGCCGGGCTACGATGGACTCACCACAAGTATAATAGAAGAAATTGAATTAAGCAACACCGCAACATTAATAGAATTATACAACGCATGCTGGAAAATAGCCAAATTCCCCAAACAATGGAAAACAGCAAAAATAGTCTACTTCCCAAAAGAAGGAAAAGACCACACACAAGCAAGCAACTATAGACCAATCTGCCTACTACCAGTAATGGGGAAAGTCTATGACAAAATACTCACAAACAGGCTAGTGGAGCACTTAGAAGAAAACAAATTACTATCAGATAAACAATACGGATTCAGAAGGAATATGGGAACATCAGACGCACTACGCAAGGCATTAAGAACAATAAAGGAAAACAGAAAAGCAAAAAACAACACGTGCATGATATCACTGGACATAAAAAGTGCATTCAACTCAATAAAAAGAACAAGATTAATAGAAGAACTAAAAAAACTAAACCTAGAAGACACCCTACTATACACCATAATAGACTACCTCACAGATAGAAAAATACTACTAACTAACGGCGACTGGGAGTACAACGTCGGTGTTCCCCAAGGTTCTTCTCTCGGCCCCATTCTCTGGCTAATAATCATAAATGAATTACTACAAGACTGCAACAACGACAAAACATACCATCTACAAGCCTTTGCAGATGACATACTAATATTAATCAAAAGCCCAGTAATATACAAATATCAAGAACTATCTAGAAAAATACTATCCAAATGCGAAGCTTGGGCCAGAAAAAACGAACTTCAATTTAACGTGAATAAGTGCACCTACACAATCATCACATCAAAAAAAGAAGTATCAAGAAAACCAACAATAAAAATAAACGGAGAAAACATAAAATACAAAACAGAAATAAAATATCTTGGAGTACTAATAGACAAGGATCTAAACTTCTACAGCCACTTAAAAATGGTGAAAGAAAAATCAATAGCATTAATGTACAAAATACAAAGGTTCTCAAGAAAAACGTGGGGTCTAAAGCCAGAAATAATAAAAGAAATCTACAAAATAACAATAGAGAAAATCCTGCTCCACGGAGTACAAGCTTGGTACTATAACACCAAAAAATTCAATAAAAAACTCCAACAAACACAACGCCCACTGCTTCTAATGATCACAAAATGCTATAAAACAGTGGCTACAGACACGCTAGCAATCTTAGCGGGATGCATACCTCTAGACATTAGAGCTAAGCAAGAACAAGATTGGTACCTACTCTACAAAGAAAGAACAGAACAAGAAATAGATGGCGAGAAATATAACTTTGACAACACAGAAACAAAAGTCAACAAAATCAGAAAAATAAAAGACATTACAACACACAACTGGGACAGAAAACGCACGTATCAAAATGACGACTATTACTACACAGATGGATCTAAAATAAACAATCGTGTAGGCGCAGGAGCAATAAGGTACAACAAGCAAGAAAAAATAAAGAAAATAAAAGAAAGAATATCGGACAACTCGACTTCCTACATAGCGGAAATCCACGCAATGAAAATGGCTATAAACGACGCAAAAGAAGCCGGACTGACAAAAATAGACCTCTTCACAGACTCACGAAGCGCGCTTCAAGCACTACACTCACACAAGACAGACGACGAAGAAATACAGAACCTGAAAACCATCATCAAAACCAATCAAATAGACATAAACTTTCACTGGGTCAAGGCGCACGTTGGACACGAACAAAACGAAGAAGTTGACAAACTAGCTAAAGAAGCCACAGAATTGGAAATAATCACGAACAGCTACAAAAACAGAAAAGAACACGTGAAAAATTTGCTACACACAGAAGCTTTAAAAACTTGGCAAACCAGATGGAACACCTCAGAAAAAGGAAGAAGAGTACACGAAATATATCCAATAGTAGCAACAACAAGACTAAAAGGCAACTTCTGGATCAACCAAGTGATAACAGAACACGGAAGCTTCGGCTCCTACCAAAACAGATTCTTCAACAAACCAGACACATGCACCTGTGGCTTGCCTCAAACAATAGATCATTGCATCTTCCATTGTCCTCACTTTCAAGATGAACGCAGAGACCTACCGCCAGGCGCAAACACCTGGCCACCGTCAAAATTTTACAACGACTACTACTGCTCCAAAATACTAATCAAGATGCTCACAAAATTAATGGCTCAACACTACCCGACTGAAACAACCTAAACGCATTGTCACCTGCTCACATACAACTTCTTCACACTCCAAGGTTACATCAACTAAACAAATGCAACTTCAACAACAAAAGAGCAACTGTATCACTCATTGTAACTATAATTTGTATCAGTCATACACTGTATCCTAATGTAACCATTGTACTATAGTAACCTATGTAAACTAAAAAAAAAAAAAAAAAAAAAAAAAAAAAAAAAAAAAAAAAAAAAAAATGAAAAAAAAAAAAAAAAAAAAAGGACACGGAGTCACAGAACCACAGGAACGCAAAAGCTAGATGAAATGCAGCAGGACGACTTAATGCAAAAAAGGTAAACTAGATTTTAGTCCCCCTCCAAATTAAAGAACGTAAACAAATTGGCTCTCATTCCTCCACCAAGATTGGCACTTAAACTCATACCTTGTCGAACATAGATCGCAAATATGGTGGACGCATCCAAGCAAACCTCAGACAACTCCAATAGTAAAATATCAAATGAAAAGCTAAAACTAAGTCTCATGAGTGAACGGTATCTTAATTATTGGCGTTAGCCGGCAACGACTAGATACCATGCGGCCGATTTGCCGGGCAGGTTAGCGTCGAGCGATCAGTAATCAGCTCCCTAGTATGCCTCACGGCAGGTCTGTTTTCCATTGTGATTAACACTTTGGCATAGGTTTACATAGTTTACTAGTCGAAGTTCTCCGGAAATCGCCGGAGTCATCACACAGTAGACAAAGGGACGCAGCGCGCCCAAAAATTACATCTTGACAGTACCGTGGCAGAACACACAAAGGCCCCGAAATCGACGTTCAGAGCTCCAGGGTAGCGGCATATTGAACCTTCAATTGGCCAGAAGCGGGCACGTGACCCCATCACACCACGGCGACAATATCACGCCCAGCTTCCAGAACTTTCGACTTATATAACGATTATATATGGTTTGGCCGCACGTGCCTTAGGGGAAAAACTAATAAATCACTTCGGGTTGGATTTAGGTCGCAATCAGGATGAGGGACGGTGCTCTGTTGCAATAAGATGAAAAGAATTTTGAAAAAGCGTGTCAGTGATGAAAAGGATTTGAAATTTATTTCATATGTATATATATATATATATATATATATATATATATATATATATATATATATATATATATATGCATCAATTTTGAAGCGATTAAAATTTTACGAAAATGAAATTTCAAGTTGTTGAAGCATTTTTTGTGTGTTTAATGATCTATAAATGAAGACAAGTTTGAAAAATTTGAAAATGTTACCTACCTTTAGATATTTGTCGTTGCAATGGTGAGACTATTAAATAAACATTTCACATTTAACGTCTGTTGAAAGTCTTACATAAATATACTCTAGCTAAACTTGTGTTATTTGATTTGATTCTACGTTCATCATATATCGACACCTGCTCTCAATTTCCTTTCAGTTTCTCAGCCTATCACAGATGGTATGCGACTCATAACCCGGCATGTTACACCTTACCTGATATGCACCAGGACTATAGGAATGCTTCTAGACTCAACCGATATGACTTCTACACGGTTGACTACTACCGGCAACCGTATTGGATGGTAATGGTTTGCCCTTCCTGTCTCTCTGTATATATAGTTAAAATTTTCCCTTCCGCAAATTTTACAGCTGTAATATGTAAATCAAAGTCTGTATGCAGCTTTATGAAAAACGTAACCAATGAAAAATTGAAAAACTTCGTGTGTCGTACTGCAACACTTTTATGAAATTTTTTTCATTATAAAGCTCAGTTGATAAACTGAATGATGTACATATCATCGTTTGATTCTTAGGTTAAACTGTCCATATGTTGATTCTTGGTCCATGCTGCGAATACGTTAAAGTTGCTGTGTACTAACCCTATCGGATCCGACCACTTCAGTGTTAACCTTACTGTTGGCTTCCTTTATGGCATCTTTTATAAACTAATTGACTGTTTTTTATGTGTTACTCAGACTAGTTTTACTATCTATTATATAGATCGCTGTGTTTATCACCTATTTTCATGACTGGTTTCACCTATTATGTAAAACTCTTTTATCACCTATGTTATCACCCCAAACCACCAACCAACCAACCAACCATCAGTGTTAGCCTATGGAGAAAATGTGTCTACTATTTAGAGCTCCATAAATGCTGATAATTCAATAAAAAGGGTATCTTCAGAGAGCCTGAAATTTTCCGCACCTTGCAATAGGATACATTTTATAAATTTCGTACACCAAAGGAATTTAAGAGCGTTTAAAACAAACTATACCAGATTTTTCCCCCGAATAATTTAAATTTTAAACTATTATTTGAATTTTTTTAAACGAAAAAGGCCCCAAGATGTAAAATTTCTTCATTACGGAGTACAATTTTTTTGAAAAAATGTGTCACTAGTAGACACATTTTCTCCATAGGTTAACATTGAGGTGAGCGAATGCATTAGGGTTAGCACACGGCAGGCATAAATCTTTCGTTTAACTTCTCATACTATGAATATATTCTTTCCAATTTTTATTCACCATTTCAAGCCCTTTTCTCTGGAAAACAAATGCTCCACTTCAACTCCAGCACAGCACGAATTCGTTGATATATTATGATTTTCCTTCTTTTTCTTTTTCTTTAAATAATTTTTTTTAATCTTCTGAATTGGTGAATAATTCCAGAATTTTGATCTCTTGAAAGCAGGAGATGTAAGTTTATTTCAAGCACTACACATTTGAAAGAAACTGTTTAAGGGGAGAAGGGACTTTCAACCTGGTTTTTTTCTTAAATTTTCAATATTTTACTATATATATAAAATGAGAATACTTAATATTGTTTTCCACTACATTGAAGACGCTAAAAATTACCAAATAAATATTTTGCGGATGAATAAGACTTGTTTTTCAAAAAATTCATCAAAAATGCTAGAGTTTTTCAAACTGCTCCAAGCTTATTCATTTTCTTCTAATTTCTTCCAGATTTCTCAGGATTGTTAATTGAGATATTTGCCACAAAACTATGCAAAGTTCTTTGAAACCACAAATTTTTTTCACATTTATAGACCATGAAATAAAGCTAAAACATTAAAAAAGATAACAGGCATATTAAAAAGTAATTATTTATGGCTTTAGACGCATGCAAAATAAATGAATGCACAATTGTGTTTAAATATGCATGGTAAACTTATTTTGAAAAATGTAATTGAAGGAGTTAAAATGTTAATTAAAATGTTTTTGAAGGAGTTTCTATGCACGCAGAGCATTTTGATAAATGCTAGCATTTTTGAAAATTTTTTGAAAAACAGGCATTACTCTGACAAAAATCCGTATTTTGAATTCTAATGGTCTTCAATGTAGTAAAAAAGAATGAAAAATTATTCTCATCTTGTATGGCGTAAAAAATTGATAATTTAAAAATTCGAGATTTAAGGTCCCTGGTCCCCTTAAAAGGTGCCATAAAATTTAAAAGCTTTATTTATAGATCGGAAGCACAGCAACCTTTTTTCTAACTATGACCATAACAAATACTGCAACTCTCTACGCTTTTGATTTTCAAAAGTCTTCGATCTTTAAATGTTTTGTAATAGGATGAATAATGATGTTTTTTCCCATTATATTATTTTCTACCGTATTTTGAGTAGTTTAAGGCATTTCTGAAAACAGATTTTGAATACATTACATTTATTTGTAAGAAAAGTCTTTAAAAGGAATTTAGTACCTTATCTACATTTCGAAAATGTATTCACACCAAGAGAAAAAAAAAAGTTAATAATTTAGTAGAGTTAAAAAAAATTGTGTGATACCTGTAATAAAGCTTTTAGGACTGGAGTTACTTTATGTTACCCCAAACATGAGGTTGTGTAGTCAAATTATGTTAACTCATTCTTTACCAAATATTAAGAACTAGCCGGGCTTCGCCTAGCTACGCTCAAGCCATCCGTGTAACATATTTATGTACTTCGGGCCCCACAAAAGAAAAAAAGCCTACAAATGTATTAAATTCAAGTGAATAAATTCCTTTCAATTTTCATTCCCGTCGCTGCAGACAGATGGCAGCACCACTGTACCAGATGATTTGGTTTCTCAGCAGTGAGGGATTTTAGAATGAAAATATCTCTAAAACTATTGAATTAACAGAATAAGTGTACGCAGAAAAAATTATCAGTTTTCGAAGCTCTTTCCAAATATGTAACATTTATGTACTTTCATGAGAAAAAAAATACACCGATTTTCCTGTATATTTGTCGGCCATTTTTTTTCGAGGAGTGGCCCGCCCGGATGAGTTACGGTCACGTGATCTCTCGACTTCCACTTGTCCCTTTATTAGTATAGATACTCAATGGCAATAGGCTCTTTAACATAGTTATGAAAACCTTTTTTACTTTATTAACCCTTCAGCGGGCACGCCCGTGTACAAAGTGCAACATTTTCGTAATTTTGAATGGTTTGTTTTTACATGTAAGTTTTGAATGTTCTAAGCAGTTCCTTTTTATAGCTACACCCTTTCTAATGCAGGTCTGATTTTCTGATCCTTTCCATTCATTGTCAGTCGTGATTTAACCATGGTAAACCAGCGATTGTACTGGATTACAATACGACAGAAGCAGGAGTTGATGTAGTCGAACCAATGTGCAGCTATTACACGGCATCCCGCATATCACGAAGATGGACAATCTCGTTGTTTTTTTAGGTTTTTGGACGTAATAGGAATCCATTCACAAGTTGTCCTTAGATCCAATAAACCGGACAGTTTCGAAATAAGGCGACTGTATCTGCATTCTTTGGCCTTTAATTATGAATATGTACGGTATACATAAGATTCGATTCACAAGAATCGAACTTTTGAGTGAATGAATTAAAGAAGCTGCTTGAGATATGCTAATTTCGGCATACGCGCTTGGTATAAATACCAAGCAGCTTGATTAATACAGGGGTTGAAAAAGGTTGTTAAGGTTGATAGATAAGCGAGAGGGAGCTACGAGGTAAACAGCTCCAGGTGTTAACCGGCACTAGTGCTTAGGGGGGCCCAAAGTTTACGTGGAAGTACTGCTGCTTTGACTCTCTGCTGGTTTGTGAGTATTTGCAAAGTGTATTTCTATTGAATGTTAATATATATATTCCGTACAAGTAGTACGTATGCTTATTGCTGTAAAAAGCAAATTCTATGTGTGCAACGAATTCAATAAACATTGTTTCATGTATAAACTGTGTTTGTATCAAATTCATTTAGAGTGCCACTTCAAATTATATACACCCAAGTCTGGGTAGAAGTGAGCTGAACTCTATAAATATATCTCAATAATACCAACATTTTATATCTTGTCATAAAACGCAGAATTATTATTTTCAATTTGAAAAAAAGTTTATTAAAAAAGGAATAATCAAGGTCGAAAGAGACGTTGCACTTTGTGCCACGCGCGCCTGCTGGTGTTCCCAAAAACTGGCGCTCCCGCTGAAGGGTTAAAGAACATTATTTGCTCCCAGCTGTCTCTATTATTTGGCCTTTCATTTATGCTTTGCAAAATATGAATTTATGAGTGTACTGTTTAAAAGCTTTTTGTTTTACTGGTTGACACATTGAGAAAAGTTATTTATACAATCCAGACTTTTTAAATGTTTCAGTATTGTCCAACATCAAAAGCTGAAAATGCGTCTCAAACCAAATCTCCTTGTCTTCAATGCGAAAACCAATGATCCTTCAAACTTATTCCATATGTAGAACTATGACATTGATCTGTAATATTAATTAGTTTTATTTTAAAATATTAATTAGTTTTATTTGAAGACTCGTGTATAAGTTAAGGTTCAGATGAGACAAAATCTAAAATAAGGCAAGGCAATGATAAGTTCATATTTCCCAATTATGGAATTCACTGAACTTGTTTCCAACCTGTTTACCTTTGAACATTTCCCAATGGTCTTGCCTAGTAATGTACCATTTTTAAAAAAAATATTTCTAACTTGCCTCAAATTACATTTACATAGAAATTCTCTAGAGTTTTAGAAAAGTTTAACTTTGAAATCAATCCACAAGCCTTTTTACAACGCTTTATAAATTTATGTTTCGCAATATTGCAGCCTCAAAACCTATTTTTTCCAAGTTACGAGCCTTTTTGTTTGCTGAGAAGAAGTGATAAGCGAAACAACTACGGCAAGAATCATCATTTTTCCAGGGAAAAAAGAAGTAATGGAGAGAAAAGGTTTTATTCGAATAGGCATGATGACATCCCTTTCAGGGTAAGAACTACCGAAACTCTTTCTTCTAAAAAATTATTTTAAATATATCTCTAAAATTTGGTATTATATTTATGCTTATAATATAGATATGAACTGATATTGTAGGTATGAGGGCGAGTTATAGGTAAAAGATTTTTTTAAGAGACACTTCTCAAACGTACTTCTTAACATTCGTATCTTGTAGAGAAGGGTTCAAGTATTTCATTGCTTTTAGTTGTAGTTGTTTTAAATAACGCTAAATTCGGTTTTTAAGGGTTTTGAATTATCAAACGGTTTAAATTCTATGTCAAAAAAATCAACGTTACGTTTTATTACCTTTGTTTTTTTAAGAATTCGAATAGAGCAGTGGTTCTTAACCTTTTTGATAGTCAACACCCCCTTCAATCTGAAAACAAGCTCTCGCACCCCCTTGAAATTTTTTTTATTATTATTTAGGAAAAGACATTTGTTGCAAGATATTTTATAGCATAACATTTATCGCATAAAACATAAATACATTTACAATAATTATATTATTAACATACACGAAATTATTTGTCGTTTTTTTTATTACGCTCATTTAACATTTATATTATTAACATACTCAATATATTTAATACATCTATATATTTAAGTTGCAAAGTCGGCTTTTTGGGCAGTGCGTGAAAGAAAACTACTGCATCAATTTACTTCATTTTGGTCTTAAACGAGAGATTGTAATCTGTAGATTTGTCAAATTTGGTTTTTGTAACCGCAATTTCTGTTAATTAGCGATAATTAACAATTAATAATTGATATATTATTTTCATGTACGTGGCAACGCCGGACTGTTTCTTTTTAAAAATGAAAATATAAGGATGGAAAGTCATTCATTTTCAATGAATGTGTTATCTATCAACTTCATGAATTGAAACTATCCCAAGCTACCTGTTCAAACTCAATATACTGCAGGATACGTTGACTTAGCCAGAAACACGTGTGTTTAGCCTTTGACGTGATGATTTATATAACTGAAGTGACATTGAAACATAGCAGATGATTTAGTTTTGAGAAAGAATTACAATCATGAAATACGTGTATATTATAATTAAGAAAGTCTGAAAGTGGCATTGAAACGTAGCAGATGATTTAGTTTTCAGAAAGAATTCCGAGCATGAAATACTTGTATATACTTTTTCTATAATAATTACCAGATTTGCTGTGTTTTAATATTGAATGTGATCTCAATCCATTCAAACATTATTGATTATTTTTCTATAATAATAAATCCATTCAAACGTTATTGACTAGCTGTAAATTAATGCTTTTAAATGCTCAAAAAGAGGAGAGCAACTTTTAATCCTGCAGAAGTAAAGGAAAAATGTCAAAAATTGTTGAGAAATGAGCAATGTGATGAAAAAAAAAC
>OU015500.1:137296227-137359940 GCA_907164885.2 Dolomedes plantarius
ATACCTCTTTCAATACAAATAGTCTAAGACGAAGAATCACCTTCTAGCTTACGTTTCTTGGTTTGATAACGTGCTGAATCTACTAATGTCACGTTTACCTGAATGATAGTGGACACTTCGCCGAAGATTTATGTGTTTTAGGGTCCAGGAAGCCGCAACCAGGATGTGGGAGGTGGGAAAAAAAGTCCCTATTTTTGTTTGTCAATGGAGAAAAGTGAAATCGGACTCTGGCGGGTAAAGATGTCCCCGGGTAAAGCTAATAGGACATGTTGTGGTAAAGCGTTTAAGGGGGAACTATTATGTTATGTCTAATAAAGAAAGGGGTGAATTTTACGACTATATTCCATCTCATCTTATCAATCTTTCTTTAAAAAAAAGAGAAAGAACTTCGTGCCTTTTGAGGGTTTAAGTAACTTTTTTGGAAAAATGAAAGGAAAGCGAAGAGTGTAAACTGATTCTTAAAACCGGTGGATTGATTCTTTAAAGCGAAAATTTTAACATGGAAATAATACATTTGTTTTTGCTTTCGCGATATTGATTCTTATAAACGGTTGATTCTTATAACCAGTGATCACTATAAGCGGTGGTTACTGTATATATATATATATATATATATATATATATATATATATATATATATATATATATATATATATATATATATCAGATAGTCTCTTCTAACAAAACTACCGCGGGTTATTAACGTAGGATTACTTATCGTTGCTTACTTCTTTTGTATGTATATATATATATATATATATATATGTGTGTGTGTGTGTGTGTGGTTGGCAACACCAGTGGAAAGTACTCCAACTTCCACTCCTCACTACTCCGGCGTGAAGGACTTCGCGCGCAAACATCATTATGGACTGAAAAAGAACACTAAGCGGATGTGTTCCGCAAGCTCCCGATGTTTAGCTCTGTTAATACTTTTTTGCGTTTTCTTTATTTCATCCTAAGTCTCAGTCCTGCCATGTAAACATTGTCTAATTTCATTAAATATTCAAAATGATTTAACGTTTAAAAATTCACTTCTAAAGGATGGAGTGCTAACTCCATCCCACATGTGGACTCGGCCTGTGCATTACTTCAAGTGCATCCTGGGCTTTCGTTTCTAAGTGAACATTCCCCTAGCTTACTTAACTATTTGATGATTATCATGATTATTATTTTGGATATCGCCTGCGAAAACCAAAGTGATGTGCCGTGGACTGTATAACCACCCCTAGCATGCTGAACTGAAAAACTTTATGATTACTGGACTTTTGACGATTACTGGATTACTGTTGTCTGTCATTTCGGCTTAGCGTCAGAAATATTCCCTTCCAAAGGACAGTTATGGAGGAACGTAATCCTACGTTAAAATAAAAATAGGTATAAAAATTGTGAATATTAAATAACTTTTCCCTCTCAAGGATCACGAGAATTTAAATCTATACTTATATATAAAGAGAGAGCGGATTTTGTACGTGGAGGGTAATCTCCAGAACCACTGCACCTATTTAAAAAATTCTTTCACAGTTTGAAAGGTACATTATTACAGATGGACATAGGCTATATATTATGTATATCTGATCAGTAGAAATAAAGTTTGGGGCTTAATCCTAACAATCTCCATTGTTTCCGCTACTGCCTTCTACCGCTTTTTGTTCCGAAGATTTCAACGATCCTTAGCGTGGTGCTATCGCGGTGGGCTTCTGTTCTGACGCTAGCGGTTCGAACCTAGCCATTCTCCGGCACGCCTTTATCTTTTAAAAAATTATTAACTGTCGTAAAATTAATTTAAGGTATTATTATGTTATTATTAAGGTAAAAAAAAAAAGATTTACAATTTATTGGCTATCAACAGGAAATTTATTGGTATAATATTTTGTTCAACCCGGACAAAGTCGGGACGGGCCGCTAGTTTATTATATACAGCTTTAAATTTTTTTAACTGAATTACGAGATGAAGACTACTCTCCTTAACTTTCATATCCACTAAACACCTGGAATTCCTAACATATTTCTTGCCTCGTACACCCAAGTCAGTTTTGTTACCGTTGTATGTCTAGCTTAGCTTATATATCCCGCCGTATATATCGTCAATTTTATTGCGATGTTTATAACACAATCTTTATGTCTCCGTCCTCTTTTAAAATAATGTATGCTGCTGATAAAACGCTGTGCATTTTTGAAAGCGTAAACGATCTCTCAAAAGATAAAATTCTCCACAAAAATGCATCTCTTCGTCGAAAATTTAAAACACAGAACAGAGCTATATTTTAAAACTAATACTTTTAAACCGGGATCTTTGGCCTAGGTTTTTTTTCCCCTTTCGTAAGGAGTTCGCCGATGTTTTCGCAAAAAAACAACAACAAATTGTGTATATCTTCTAAAATGAATTTATAATAAATTTGTAAAAGAGTAATTAGTTCAGGGAAAAGGGTATTATGTATGTATGCATATATATATATATATATATATATATATATATATATATATATATATATATATATATATATATATATATAATGTATATATATATATATATATATATATATATATATATGTATGTATATATATATATATATATATATATATATATATATATATATATATATATATATATATATATATATATATATATATATATATGTATATATATATATATATATATATATATGTATGTATATATATATATATATATATATATATATATATATATATATATATATATATATATGTATATATATATGTATATATATATATGTATATATATGTATATATATATATATATATATATATATATATATATATATATATATATATACTAATATATAAAGAGAGAGCGGATTTTGTACGTGGAGGGTAATCTCCGGAACCACTGCACCTATTTGAAAGATTCTTTCACAATTTGACAGATACATTATTCCAGATGGACATAGGCTATATATTATGTATATCTGATCAGCAGAAATAAAGTTAGAGGGGGATACTCTAGATTTGTGTGCACGACCGCCATCTTGGATTTTTCCGCCAGGGTTTGGCGCATTTCGCATGGCGATAATTATTGCGTTCTGGTAAAAATAACCCAATGTCAAATTCTCTAATTTTAAGATCAAACAGTTATTTCTGATGTGATCTTTTAATTACAGTATAATAATTTTAGGTCAGATCTCGGCCTTGAACTGGAAATCTGAGTCAAATTGACTATACTCAAAAGAGTAAATTATTTTTAAAACTAAGAGTCTTTTTGTTGAAAATTTTTGAATCCATTATCAGTTTTTCGTTAACTTATTAAATTTAAGTTGCTTTTAATTTTGTTTATCGATTGTCAATTAGTATACTATAATGATACACCATTTCATTTATTTGAAGTAAAAATTATCTGCCATCATTTTTTCGTAAAATGTAAAATACAGTATACATTTTAAATACAATATATTTTAAAATATTTTATAATTCCAAGTTGTAGTGGATTACAAATAAATTTAAATAACTTAAGTTCAACTTCTCTCTCCCCAGGAACCTAAGTTAAGAAGTTAGTTAAGGTTAAGTTATTGGTTTAGGAAAAGGGTTTTTTTTTTTCTTATTTCCAACACAGCAGGATAAATGGTCAAATAATCATTGTCCCGATTTTATTGTATGCACCAAATATTTGGTTACGGTCAAATCTGAAGTAAAATTTCATTACCACAATGCCCTAACCCCCCCCCCCAAAAAAAAGAGTATCTGGTTACTCACCATAAATTTATGGGTTCATAATTATTTTACATTTTTCAAAGTTGAATTTGAGATAATTTTTAAATTGCAAGTTATGTAGGTGGTACGAAAATGCTGTATTTTTTTTCTAATTAACAATATAGTGGCATAATATTTTGGTGATTCATTGCTATTAGTCAAAGAGATAGGGCAAACTGAACACATGGCATTGAAATTTTATCTGTAAGTAAAATTCATTTGACCAAATTTTTCATATGGATCATAATTTGAAAAGGTAGTTTTTAATTAAAAATGGCAAAAAAAAATCTCAGTCCAACGATTAAATGATTTTTCAAAAATATTTCTAAGTTTCATAATTTAAAAAGGTTGTTTTTATTAAAAAAGCTAAAAGAAAAACCCAAAATTTCCAATATTTGAGAATGATTTTTTCAAAAAAATTTCCAAGTTTCATAATTTAAAAAACTGGTTTTTATTAAAACCCCAAAAATAAATCTAAGTCCAACATTTAAATGATTTTTCAAAAATTTTTCTAAGTTTTATAATTTAAACAGGTGGTTTTTATTAAAAAAGCTAAAAAATTCAAAGTCCAGTGTTTTGAAAACACCGCTTAAAACACATTGGCGAGAATTTTTCCCTTCCTCAAAACACGGTAAAATCGCCAAGTTGGCGCAAAAAAATCCAAGATGGCGGAGTGCACACAATTAAGTAACGTAATATTAATTTGAATATTATTTTAGGTGCTTAAAATAATTAAAAAAACATTCTTTACTTAAAATCCTTTTTTTATTTTTGTATTTTTATTTCATCTCTTACTCCAATTTTGAGATACCAATGTGTATCTATACTTCTATAATCTATCTATCTATACTTAGATATAAAGAGAGAGCGATTTTGTACGTGGAGGGTAATCTCCAGAACCACTGCACCTATTTGAAAAATTCTTTCACTGTTTGAAAGCTACATTATTCCAGATGGACATAGGCTATATATTATGTATATCTGATCAGTAGAAATAAAGTTAGGGCTTAATCCTAACAATCTCCATTCTTACCGCTACTGTCCTCTACCACTTTTTGTGCCGAAGTCTTCAACGATCCTTAGCGTGGTGCTATCGCGGTGGGCATCTGTTTTTACGGTAGTGGTTAGAACCTAGGCGTTCTCTGGCACGCCCTTTTTCTTTTAAAAATTTAACTTTAATTATTTACTAACGTAATATTAATTTGAATATTATTTTAGGAATACTATTTGAAAAAAAATTTAATATTATTTAAAAAAAACATTCTTTACTTAAAATCCTTTTTTTATTTTTGTATTTTTATTTCATCTCTTAACCTCTCTCTTTTAAAAATTCACTTTAATTAATAACTAACGTAATATTATTTTGAATACTATTTTAGGTGCTTAAAATAATTAAAAATACATTCTTTACTTAAAATCCTTTTTTATTTTTGAATAAAACTACGGTCTCAAGCACACCTCTTTCTTTTAAAAAATTAACTTTAATTAATAAATAACGTAATATTAATTTGAATATTATTTTAGGTGCTTAAAATAATTAAAAAAAAATTCTTTACTTAAAATCCTTTTTTATTTTTGTATTTTTATTTCATCTCTTATTCTAATTTTGGGATACCAATGTGTATCTATACTTCTATAATAATATACAAGAGAGAGAGCAGATTTTGTATGTGGAGGGTAATGTACAACTTTTGTACATTAAAATGTACCTTACATCTTTTCCTTTGTCAACCGCAGTCAAGTAACCATAGCAACAGCCTTTAGCTTACGGGGTCCATTTTTCGAAATCGCTCTTTACAACGGGAAAATGTTATCTACTTCCTATCCCCATTTTATATGGGGGACATTCAGCGTGGGGAGTCAGGGGAAAGAGTGGTTAATTGCTTTCTTATTGCTTTCTTACTATTAAAGAAGAATTTCAATAGTAGTTTATCGGCACTCCGTGCCTCTTTCATCTCTCAAAAGGCTGAAAATGGATGAACCGCGGGTGAACCGCCCTACTGATGTCTTTCGCCTGAAAAGAAATAGCCTCTAGCTAGAACGACAAAAGATTATTATTCAGTCCTTTTCGGCAAGATTGACCCCCCGTTCCCAGAATGTCACCCAATTGTTCTTTGGAGGCAAAGACGTTAGGAAAGTCACAACGAAGTGGAATTCGAGACTATATCTCTGCCGACATTACACCGTATTTTTCGAGAGTATGTGCTTCGGATATATGCTATCCCACCCCGTAAGGAAAAGGTTTAATATTTTTAAGATTCAAGTAGAGGAGGTATTGATAAATACAAAAAGGATTTTTGAAATTGGCAACGTTAAATGGTTTATTGAAGAAAACTACATTTGGAACTACGCTTTTTATTGGACATTTAAGGTAAAAATAGATATACAATTTATTGGCTATCAACTGGAAATTTATTCGTATAATATTTTGTTCAACCCGGACGAAGTCGGGACAGGCCGCTAGTATATATATATATATATATATATCTGTGTGTGTGTGTGTGTGTGTGTGTAAGTAAATTTTCTTGCGGTGATCTTCAAATACCTTCTTCAATTTAAATTTGACCGTAACGTGACTGTTGTGCATTTCATAAAATATATACATATTACTTCTATAAGTAAATGTTATTCTAGATAATATGCTCAAATATGCTTTAAAGGTTTATTAAAACTTTTAAATGTTTATGTCCATAGGGATTTTTTTTATGTCTTAATATATTTTCTTTTACTAACGAAAGTAAGAGTTTGAAAAAAAAGCATCTTTCAATGGCGAAGATGAGTATATTTAAATCAATTAGAATTCGCAGTCTCTGTTTAAACGAATTTTTCAAATAAACATCACAGAAAAATCTCCCTGGTATCTTATCTTTTTATATGACTATCTTTCTTATCGATCGATTCTCTATTATTAGTCCTATCTTCTTATACGATAATTATCTACTTACAGGACACACTTGTTTACTCAATAACAGGTTGTCACATGCAGACAACATTAGCTATTTTATCCATATGTTAGTTAAGTCTACGATTTTGTTTTAGGACTCAATTAACGTCTGCATGCATGACAAAAAAAAACCACATACCACTACTTCACCCTTACGACACCTTGTTTATGGATATCAGTCTTATGAATTGAAAACACACACACAAAAGATTAGTTGAATTTCGACATCTAACTAAACAGTTTACACAACCAAAACTGTAACTTTCAACAAATATCTTCCCATTCAAGTAATTTGAAGATGAAAGGAAAATGAGAAAACATGAAATATTCCTTCTCGTTATGCATGTAACAATTATTTCGACTTTGTCATTTGCTGTTTTCATTTCATTAATAATTGCTTCCCGGGGTTAAATCAATAGCTTTAAAGAAGTATTCCGAGGGTAAATATTTTCTGCAAAATGAATCAAGCAAGAGTAAATGATTTAAGGTAGTGATATAAAGAAGGAATAATCATGTAAAATAACATGAAATTTAGGTTAACTGATTAAGGTCAATAAACAAAGAACTCACGCGTAAAATAAATCCCATAAAATATATTGATCTGTGTAATTAAATTGACTTGGTGAAAACAATCAACTTGTTTACCAACTAAACATCTTGAGGTAATCTGTCTACGTTTGGACTACTTGTTTCTAAAATATAGAGTACTGATTAAATACATATATTTTTAGTGCAAATGTGATATAAAATCATGAAAACAAATATAATATTCGTAAAAATTTCATGACATTTTAAAATAGAGGGAATTTTGTATAAATTTTTTGTACCATTGAATGCTTACGCCAGATCACCTACACTCAATTTAACTAAATATATTTTAAATTCCTTTATACTACATACTACTACGACATTCTCCTGTGTTCGGAAGTAAAAGTTTTTCAATATTTCCAAAAATCACTGAAATATAACACAAAATTTCAGGTAGTCTCTTCTAACGAAACTACCGCAGGTTATAAACGTAGGATTACTTATCATTCCTTACCTCTTTCGTATGTATATATGTATGTATGTGTTAGGTATATATGTATCCATATGTATGAACGTGTGTATCTATATATATATATATATATATATATATATATATATATATATATATATGTTTATGTTTATGTATATGTATATATATATATACAGAGGCTGTTCACACATTTTTTAGACGATGTATATTGTATTCACAAAACTAAATTACATAAAATTCTTGTGTTTTAAATGTTCTATTTGACATCCCTTATTCTGAACTATCTTTCGACACCGCAATTTCCAGGATAATAATGCCTTTTGAAGTGTCAGAAGAGGTATTCTATCCCATTCTTCCTCAACAGCTTTCCAGAGTCCTGTAAGGGTTTTGGGACGACGTTTGGATAATGCAGATTTTAAAAGTCCGAAAGCACAAAAATCCATAGGTGATACATCGGGAGATTTAGTAGGGATATCAGTGAAGGGTATGGCCTTGATACCAGTTTTTTGTTCCATTTCTTTTAGGAAATTTACAGTGGATTTTGATGTGTGACTGCTAGCTTTGTCCTGATGGAGTCTCACAGATTGATGGCACTGTGGGTAAAGCGATAGTATTTCATTCAGAAAAATTGGCGATAAAATATGTTCCTGATAGTATTTGGAGTTAATCTTGACATTTTTTTCCACTCTCTTTATTTTTAACTTGTCATTATAAGAAAAACCAGAAACAATCATGAATCCCTCAGATAAACTTTCTTTCGATTCTTTGAAACATGTACTAAAATTTTTTTCTCCCCTTTTATGATAATAAATGGCTCTTTTTTGTTGCAATCATTTAAATACACCCATGATTCATCTATTGTGACAATTGTTTTCCATTTTTCTTTGGATAAGTGTTTCTCATATAGAATTCTGCAGCGTGTCCTGCGTTCAGCGATATGATTTGGAAGAAGACGATGCACATTGCGTTTTTTCGCTTTCTTAAGATTTAAATCAGCGTTTATCATTTTGTTTACAGCGGACACCGAGCATTTTAATGATTTTGCAACTGTCCTTTGACTAGGGGGATTTTCTTTTAACATTAAACAACCTACCTTTGCAATAGTCGAAGATGTCCGTTTTTTCCTTGGATACTTGTTTGGAATTTTTATCCCACTTGATGCTCCAATTTGACTTTTTTTCCTTTCTTATTGACGATATTACCTATCGACGCTTTAGATATCACAAAACCATGACTCTCCCATCGTTTTTGGATAACGTAGTATGCATATTTCTCTTCGGAAAGAGCATAAATGTAGCCTTCGAACCACTGCTTTGTTAAAAACGCCATTTTGAATAAAAACAAAACTTTCAAGCCACAGATGTTAATTTTGACTTTTAAAAACATAGTACAATTGCAATTATTCCTTTTGCAGCAAACGATTTTTTTTTACCGCTTACCAAAATCGTCTAAAAAATGTGCGAACAGCCTCTGTATACATATATGTATGTCAAAATTTTGACGCATTTTGGTACTTTTCTGTTTAACTGTTTACTGCTTGTCCAAGCGATGCAGACTGGGTTTGCAGACTGGGGACACGCTGACCACTCACGACGTACGATTTTAGCGTCTGAAATTTTCCTTTCCGGAGGACCGTTATGGAGGAACGTAATCCGTCGTTAAAAAAGTGTAAAAACACTGATTTTTATTATTATTATTTTATAAGTACAGGTACTGTAGAAAGAACACCAATAGCTTAGATTTTAGTTCAAAGCATAGTTAGTAATATGTAGAACACTATTGCAAAATTTCATTGAAATATAATGGCAGAGTTTTCTAGAAAATGCCTTTAAAGATGCTACTTCTGGTCTTTTAATGTCGCTTTCGGTTTGTTAAATTGACCATAGGCTCTCATCCAATGATCGCACGAATAAGAGTAATGCAGTTTTAGGCCGTCCGCACACGGAGCGACTCAAAGGAAACTCAACTGGTTAGCGACTGAAATTGCTTATCGGTTGCAAACTCGTTAGTGATGCGGCTCCGCACACGAGCCGACTCAAAAGTGATTCAAATCAATAGTTCGCGACCTGCCATGGAAGGAACACAGAGAAAAAAAAGTCGTTCGGTGAACCCACTTCTGCGAGTTCAAATCCACTGCACAGGGGAACTCGCTTTTGGTGAGTAGTACAACCCATGTGGGAAAGTGGGTTCTAGAACCCAGATCCCAAGCGGGTTGATTTACCCACCACCAACTCATTAAAATGGGTTATACAACTCACTTTAAAGTGTGTCGAAAATGACACCAACATGAGCAGACGAACTCTTATTTCGAGTTCATTATCTCACTTTATTTCGGGTTATAAAACCCATGTCTAATGAGTTCTTTTAAGTAAATGAGTTTAAGCTATATTATTCGAAAGGTTGCCTATTTTCCCCGTAATTCATTATTCATTGTTTATGTATTTATTATCTCAATTCTCTCATATTCTTTCTCGTGGAAAGAAAAATCACCCTGCGCTATAAACCTATATTTGGAATTTAATTGATTTTAAATTTAAGGATATTTTTTCAAAGTCTCATAAAAACAAAGGTAAATATCTGTTATAAAATCTTGCAAACTTATATCATAAGTGATGAAAGGCTGTCTAAAAATTGTAAGGATATCAGAAATTTAAAATGTTAATCAAGCATCCATTATTTTTTTAAAATCAGTTTCCGTAACGGGATAACAGAGAGGAACAAAAAAAAAAACCCAAATTAAAATAAAACAACTTTTAACTGAATTTTATGATGAGATTTAGTGGTGGTGCTTCTATATACCAGTGAAATAAAATTTACAGGAAACTTATGAATATTATAATGTATAAAACCTTAAAATTTCGTTTGGCAAAAAGCTTTCTTTACAACTTTTAGTTTGATTAAACTGAGGTACAAATATTTGATCAAGGAATTTTCAGATCTTACCTTTAAAATAGGAGAGATATTAACATTTTATTAAATGAAGCAGAAAATTAATTACTTTGAGTTCAGTAATATATATTTCTAATTGGTAGAGATACCATGATCCCAAACAACTAGTTCAGAGACAATTACAATATCTGAAACTGCAACAACAAAGATTTCAGAAAATATAGATAATTATTTTCTAAGACAAGTTTTTCACAAGTATAAACTAGCTCTATTCGATAAATCACCCATTTATACTTACATGGTTTGTAAACTTCATAATGTGTTAATATACTTACCTAGTTGCTCTAAACAAAATAGCTCCACGCACATAATCTGAAAATTTTATATTGTGCTAATATATATTTACTATATACTTTTCTACATAGAAATAATATAACTCATGTAAAAAGCATTCACCCTTCTTGCTAAATCTTATGGTTTCAAATGCACACTTTAATGAGAAAGAAAATAAACTCACATTTAAATAAAAAAATCCCAGCAAACAAAATTACAAATACAGAGAAACTTTATTTACATATATATGTACATATTTTTTTTTATTTAAACAACCAGGCCCAATTTTATAAAAATTTATTATTTTCAATCAAAATCTTCAGTTCAGATAGTCAAGCTTTTTTTCGACTGCAGTATTCATCTGAAATATAAAATAAACTTCATAAATGTTATGCATTTCATTATCAAAGTTGATTTTAATTTTCACGTAGTTAAACTTTTACAGTGCCCAATGACAGCTACTACATTAATGGACACTTTTTTGCTCAATTTTTATTGCAATGTTTGTCAGATCTTGACATTAGGATTTTAAATTTTGAAATTTTAAATTTTAAAAACAGCTAGCAAGAAATGACACACAGGAGCGAACAAAATTTTCCATATTAAGCTAAAAAGGTTTGTGAGAATGAGTGGATATATCTGTCATTACCAGTCCATAACAAAAGTTTAACTGCAGTTGCAGCATAGAGAACTGATCCTCCATGTTTCAGTAAATTAACTGCTAGATTAAGAGAATAGTCCCTCCAAACTATAAATCCTAATGTGTGCATTATTACTATTATTATTTTAAGAATGAATCTCATACAGATACTACTAATACATTAATTTCAAAATGCGCATAACCCAAATTTTATAATTCATGATGTTGAAAATAAATTTATTTTATTGCATGAATTAGATACAGGTGCAAAATTCATATAGTGTAACGTATGTTTCAAATACAGCAAAGTACAATTTTGTAATAAATCCATGTTGTTACCATTTCAAGTTCCTCTTGAGTTGATAGTTTTGGGATCTGGCGGAATATGAAAAGCCAGGCAGGTCTTAAAGAGCTCCTAATATCTAAAAATAGAGAACAAAACTTAATGAAGTGCTAATGTTATGAAGAAATTGTTTTCCTACACTAATTGATTCTAGACTAAATAGCTAAATAGAAAAAAAATTAATTAATCATAAAAATAAGAACTGTGTAGCAAGATTTTATACATATTCGAATCTGTACAACTCTTATATAAAGTTTTTTTAAATTGTTTAAAAAAGGATGTTAAAAAGCATAATACATTTACATATACAAACTTGCTTGGGAAAAGTTAAAAGTAATTTTGCTTCAAGGTTTTAACAAATATTCAACCGTCTGCAGTAAAAATTATATAGACATGTTATTCTTAACCTGTATTGATATTTTTTTCAAAAAGGAAAAAAAGGACTTTGTCTTAACACATTAATTCCAATGGTCAATAATCCTAAATAACTTATGGCAAGATTTATATTTTTAGATTCTTTTGAGAATGCAGATCCATACTTTTTCAGACCATTAATAAATTCATCTATATTTCTCCCCACTTTCTTTAAAATACAGCCAAACTTACAAAAATACAAAAGGTGTGCCATATATATTTCGAAATTAAAATTCATAAATTGCTTAACCTCTTTAACAGACATTTATATTAAAACCAGAATACTTATTTCCCTCAAAATTAAGAAGAAATACATTTAAGCTAAAATATTATTTTGGTTTTCAATAATTTTAATTACTTTATTTTAAAAGAACACAATTAACTTTTGTTTTGATTGAAAGTAAAAAAAAAAACCTAAGAATTCACTCTAATAAATAAATCCTCAACATGCTCATCAATAGACATAAAATTTTTCAACAGAATCAAAAACAATATTTTTTTGTAATAAAAAAATAACTTTTCAAAATTTATTACTTACAATGTCTTTACCAATCCATATAGACAACCGTACTTTGGTTTATTAGGGGTAAAACTAGCCACAGAGTAGAGATAGGGGTTACTTTTTAATAATATGAATAAATAAGTCCTGCATGAGAGGTGAACAAAATATGCCATATACAAAGATTTTAAATATGAAGGTAGAATACTATCATTATACGAGTAAGACATCAAGTGCATAATAAACATTAGGCAGTATTTGTGCAAACATAAAACTGAACTAAACTTTCAGTTTTTACCACAGAAAAAAATATTAAGGGACTTTTAATTATTAAAATACTTATGGAAAGTTATATAAACAACAAAACTTAACAAATGGAAACAAAATATCAGGTTTTAACACATGAAATTCAGTTTGGTTTTTAACAAAAACTATGTATGTAACTAATTACAGCACTTGAAATTTTTTTAAAAATAGAAAAACATATATGCTTCCTTTTTATATTTCATCTAAAATAAAAAGAACTGAAGAGAGGGAGAACCTCTCATTTTGTATTTAAAAATTAAAACTTTATGTATGCCTGAAACACAGTATCCTGTATTGTTTTATTTTCAGCATTCAGAGATTAATGATAAAATTACTGATAAATCCTTTTGAAATAGTTACATCAGAAGAAAATTTTAACTATAATTTTTACATACTTATAATATAAAATTTAGATCAGAATATGAATGTTTCATCAGTTGAATACAAAAACTGTGCATTAATTCATTATTATATATTGCCAAATTCAATTCCTATATATATGTATCTATATAGGGGATAGAGAGAGATAGATGGATAGAAGGATATATATGTATGTATATATAAATAATGATAAATAGAAAGACAAAAATTACTGGAAATTACATTTTTAAACTTATTTGAATAAAAATGTTAGCATAAAAAATTAAATACGCTGTCACTTTTTTTAATAATAGTTTAAGTTCAATAATAAAGTAAATCCCAAGATCCTATTTCATAGCATGCTTAGTTAATTTAATAACTAAATTAACAATATAGAAACAGAATATGTAAAAACAGACAACAGAAATATATATTTCAGCCCAATAAAAATAAATGTAAATCTATATCAGGGAAAGCACTGACCTTTTAAATTTTTAGGTCTTAGGGGCATTGGTCTTTAATACTTGGAACCTTATGATCAGCTACAATATTTTTTTTAAACAGACAAAACAGACTAATTTTATAAATTTACACATACAGTATGTATGAAAACAATAGTTTTTTTCCTCCTCACTATTGCATATTACTGATAAATTTTAAAAAGTAAAATAGATAAGGTTTACATTCATTGACATAGAATAAGATTCAATAATAAAAGTATTAAATAAATCGCACTCACCTTAGCTCAAAAAAGGGATGATTTTGAAGCCGCAATCCACTGCCAACTATTTTCAATGTGAAGCAGTCGGGTACTGTAGTACGATGAGCTGACACTGCCCTCAAATCTTTAACACCCTTCCCACCCATAAATATACATATGTAGTCGGTGGTCGGGCACATCTTACTACCATCTTGCTAATCGTTCTAAGATGTACTTAATAGTACATCTTAGAACACCTGGAACACCTTATTTGAGATGTCTTTCCTTAAAAGATTCCCGCCATGCTTACGGGAACGTACTTACTAGACAATACATGGCGGAGACCCACCGTTTCGTTTGAAGAACTTAAGACGAGGGAATAAATAGCGATCGCACAAAGACTATTTCCTGTCTCTGGTGAACACATGTGAAAACACGTTTTCCTCGGGAAACTTGGACGATGGAATTCAAACTGAAAAGATTACCTCTATTTGCTAATTGCAATTCTTTATAGCTGTTAAAATAGCCGTTTTCAGAATTACAAATTTCATATTTTAAAAGTTATGAATCGAGATATACATTTTAAACTATTGTTAATCATAAACGTCAATGCTCTGTGAATGTAAGATGCTATTAGTGGCTAGATTTTGGCCCAGTAAATTATAATAAAATAAGGTTTGAAAAAAAAACATATTGGAGAAGAATATAGTTTATAGTTACAATTGTAAATTTTTTTTCTCCATAAGTAGCTTCAGTGTCGCAAAGTCTGTAAAATGAAAATAATCATAATCTTTGTTTGTGTTATATAAACGTATATAATATATCCGATATATGTGTGTGTAAGGGTGTATAAAACATAACTTTTTGGTAGCTGTGCGATGGAGGTTTATTCTATACCGATCAATTTTACGCGATTTTTTATTAGCGATGTCCCATAATTAGGACTTTTTCTTTTATTTATTAATTTTTAAAAAATATTGTCACAAGTATTCCTTATGAAGCGTGCGAATCATTAGTAAGCTATTAAGCTAACCCTTCGAAAATTAAGGAGAAAAGTATGAAAACGCAAACCTGCGAATCCCAGCCTTTTATTATCGAACTATAAGCGTCTGCCTTGCAGATCAAGGTGTAAAATATTAACAACATACGCATAAGAACTTCAGCTTCTTTTCGTAAAAGAATGTTAATTTTGTTAAAAAATTTATCTGAAACTGATAGTTGCTTTGTACATTTATTATTTTATGAAACAAATTCTAAAATTTTTTCAATAACTTGGATTTAAAAGATACTCTTTTAAAGGAAAACATTTCTACATAAAGGAAATAATTTCTAAGTTGAGAACAATAGTCAATATGTAAAACATAAATATAAACAAAAAATTGATTTGGAATAATAGAAAAGAATTTTTGTTAATCTCGTCTGAAAAAGTAGACATTGTATTCCAAAATTAAATTCCTTATAAAAAAATAATGGATAAAAATTTAAGTACATTCGAAAATTTTCATCCCGAATACTTCATTTCAGCGTTTTGTGACATTTACGGTCTAATACTTAAAGTTGGTTTTTCAGCTCAGTAAACACACATAACATAAGTTATTTAACACACTTGCTTCGATAACACAGTTGCGATAACTCGGCAGTATTTTAACTCACTTTGATCCGCGTTCAAAATCATGGGTAGTGGTTTGTTTAACTCAACTCTCACAATAACCTACGTGAAGTGGGTTGCAGAACCCACTTATTACGGCGACTGACCGACTTTTTTTTCTCTGTGAAGAACATCATTATTCCGAGCATTATTTTTACTTAAATTATTATCAGAAATTAATTTATTTTAAAAAATCGTCACAATAGATTGACTTTGATCAATCGTTTAAAAATGGACTGTATATATGGGCGCACGTATTCCATACAACAAAAAATGTTAGAATTTCATTTCATTGCTAGGCAGAAGTCACGTGACTCGAGTACGTCATTTGGCAGCTTGCCAAAAGTGCGGCTGTAACATAGATTGTGTAATAACACGCACAACGCAAGAGAAACTGGCGACTGAAGTTGCTAGCGACTCGACACGTTGAGTTGCCTGCGACTGATTACAAACGCGTTGCTGACGGGTTTGTAACCAGTTGCGCCGTGTGCGTGGCTCCATTCAAGTACATAGGTTGCGACTCATCACGGACTGGTTTGTGATTGGAGTCGATTATCAGTTTCTTTTGAGTTGCTCCGTGTGCGGACGGCCTTAGAAACCTAAAATACTGGCCTTTGAAACAGAGCAGTAAATAAAATTCAAAATTTTGCACCAAAATAGCCATTTCAACGTAGACAGATACCTTAATTGTAG
Organism: Dolomedes plantarius; assembly: GCA_907164885.2. Lineage (NCBI taxonomy): Eukaryota > Metazoa > Arthropoda > Arachnida > Araneae > Dolomedidae > Dolomedes > Dolomedes plantarius. The sequence continues at coordinate 137,312,738 of OU015500.1, forward strand.
CAAAATACCCTATATCATGGCAAATTTATTTTCAAGCGTTAAGTTTAAACGCAATAAAGCGAGTTTTTCAGCAGAGTACAGGAAAAAGGCAGGGAACTTCACTAGACAAAATTATTCTGCATTTTTCTACTTTTAAATCAACCTTAGAATTTAATTTGTATAGATATCACGGAAAGGTTTTTTAAAGTAGGATAAATTAACCCAATCGTAGCATTCAAAGGTAAGCGTTTATAGAAAAAGTATAAAATTTATTGTATTAATGATAAGATCCCAATATTAGACAGAAACATATTTCGTATTTTGAACTTCTTCATCTCTAGTGTATACAACAACTATATCATCCACAAGAACCAGTTTAAAAAATATATATCTAGGTATGAGACTATAGCCCGGAAATGCGAGAGTTAATTCATGCTAGTTCACGTGATATTGTCTTCTTTTTAACTACACAAATTAAATGTTATTATGATAGTGACGAATTTTTATCTTGTATATATCAATGCTGTAACTAACGTTTGTGGGGATAAAATTGTTATTGTTTCTAGCTTAACCTTTTCCTTACGGGGTGGGACAGCATGTATCCCAAGAATACGGGCCCAAGAATATATATATATATATATATATATATATATATATATATATATATATATATATATATATATATATGTATATATATATGTATATATATATGTATATATATATGTATATATATATGTATATATATATGTATATATATATGTATATATATATATATATATATATATGTATATTTATATATATATGTATATATATATGCATATATATATGTATATATGATTATATGTATATATGTATATATATATGTATATATATATGTATATATATATGTATATATATATGTATATATATATATATATATATATATATATATATATATATATATGTATATATATATATATATATATATGTATATATATATATATATATATATATATATATATGTATATATATATATATGTATATATATATATATATATATATATATATATATATATATATATATATATATATGTATATATTATATATATATGTATATATTTATATATATATGTATATATATATATATATATATATATATATATATATATATATATATATATATGTATATATATATGTATATATATATATATATATATATATATGTATATATATGTATATATATATATATGTATATATATATATGTATATATATATATGTATATATATGTATTTGTATATATATATATGTATATATATGTATATTTGTATATATATATGTATATACGTATATATATGTATATATATATATATAAATGTATATACATATATACATATATATATATATATACATATATATATATATATATATATATATATATATATATATATATATATTTATATTTATATTTATATTTATATTTATATTTATATTTATTTTTTGGGGGGACACGTATTCTTCGGATACATGCTATCCCAGCCCGTAAGGAGAAGGTTAATTTCTTCGGGAAATATTATGTATGCAATTTAAGGACTATTCGAACTTATGGCACAATGTTAATGCACTAAATTTTCGATTGAGCACCCAAATAAAAGGTTAGAAATTAAATGGTCAAAGTATCATACGCAACGTTCATTACTTCATATCGCTTCCTTCGCTTGACGGTTAAAGGGAGGGCCTAGATTGAGTCATTGTTCCTGGTATGATATTAAGGTAACCTAAAGTTAATAACTTAAACTTCCTATTGCCCTCCCCTCAAAAAATAAATAAATAAATAAAATAAGCGTAAAGTTATAGATAAAATTGCCAAAGTATCATAAGCAATGTTCTTTCTTTTTCCTCGCGTCCTTCAATTGACAATTCAAGGAAAGGGTTAGAGTGTATCATTGTTCCTGGTAAGATGTTAAGTTCACTAAAAGGTTAATGTTATATTGCAACGTTATTATACTAAACTCCCGATTATCAGCAAAAAGAAGGGTGTTACACGTTATCCTAAGCAATATTCCTTCTTCCACATTCCACCCTTCAACTGACATTTCAAGGAAAAGGGTAGAAGGAGTTGTCGTGCTTTGTATGATGTTTTACATGGAGTCATCGTGCTACCACGTGTATAACCTTTCTACTGATGTTCTTGCTTTTCTTTATGGTGAGTATGTCAGAAGGTCATACAATAATTTCGGTGGAGTAATGAAGAACTCCGTCGAACTAAGAAAGCCGACCACTAAGAAAAAAATAGCTATGAATATTTTTTGTGGAAAAAGAAAGGTACTACACTTATGTGGTCTAACTATGATTTCAATAAGAAAAAGTTCGAATACAGTGGTACCTCGGTTTACGAACGACTCGGTTTACGAACAATTCGGTTTACGAACAAACGCCGGAGATGCACTGACATCTGGTGGTCTGCGATGGAAGCATTCGACCATATTTGCTTCGGTTAAGCGAATAGTCCATATGTCAAGCTCAGTTGGACTTTCTCTAACACAGCTTAAACGTTCTTTGCTCGTGTATTTCCCAGATTTGTTTTGTGAATATTTTTGCTTAAATTAGCCGTCAATATGGCTCCCAAGAAAACGGCAAGAGCAAATGATATTGCTAGCAGGAAACCTAATCTAACTTTTGAGAAAAAGAGAGAAAAATAGCTAAACGTAAGAATGGCGTGGGTGTTTTTCATCTCGACACGCAGTTTGGGTTGGCGAAGTCTACCATTTCTACTATCCTCAAAAGCAAAGAGGTAATAAAGGCAGGTGATGTGGCCAAAGGAGTTGCTTTTTTAACGAAACAAAGGTCTCAAATTTTAGAAAAGGTAGGAAAATTATTGCTATTGTGGATACGTGAAAAATAGCTTGCTGGTGATAGTATTAGTGAGGCTTTAATATGCGAAAAGGCTAAACAGTTGCACAGTGATTTGGCAGCAAAAACGCTGAGTACAAATGGGGATGAAAGGGAAGATTTTAAGTACAGGATACAAAAAAGTTTGAGAAATTCCGTAAGCGAAGTGGAATTCATAGTGTTTTTAGGCATTATTTGGCATTATTTGGCTTCTAGTTGGCATTATTCTTGTTAGACATTATTTGGCTTCTAGTTCAGATAAAAAGGATGCAGAGGAATTTGATCATGAATTCAAGCAGTTTGTGGAAAGTGAAGGCTACATGTCAAACAAAGTTTATAACTGTGATGAAGCAGGATTGTTTTGGAAAAAAATACCAAGAATAACTTACATCACCAAAGAGGAGAAGGCACATCCTGAACACAAGCCTATGAAGAATAGGCTTACACTTTTATTGTGTGGTAATGCAAGTGGTGGTTGTAAATATCACCACTTGCGTACCTGCTACTTTTGTGGCTAGTCTACTAGCCACTTTTAGTTTATCACTCTGTAAATCCTCGTGCATTCAAGAAAAATAATATGCTGAAGGCTAAACTGCCTGTAATATGGAGAGCAATTTCTAAGGCCTGGGTAACAAGAGTCATTTTCATGGTGTGTATTACTGAGGTCTTCGCACCTGCTGTCAAGAAATATCTTGAGAATGGTTTGCCCTTGAAGTGTCTTCTCGTCATGGATAACACTTATGCTCATCCTCCAAACTTCAAAAAAAAAGACATGGACATCAAATATAACTTCATTAAGGTCAAATATCTACCACCCAACAGAACTCCTTTGGTTCAGCCTATGGACCAACACGTGATTTCTAATGTTAGAAAATTGTACATCACGGCACTTTTTTCAAGGTGTTTTCAAGCCACAGATGACACCTATTTGACCGTGGGAGATTTTTGGAGGGAGCACTTTGATATCCTAAACTTCATCAACATTATTGATAAGGTCTGGAGGGAGGTCTTTTATTGTACCCTGCAGTCTGTCTGGAAAAAAAAACTTATGTGCCTGAGAGAGACTTCGAGGGCTTTGATAATGAAGATGCGGAAGTCAAAGTTGGGGATGAGATAGTGTCCATGGGCAAAAGTATGGGCTTGGAGGTCCAGTGGGAAGATGTGGAAGAGCTGGAGAAGGAAGACAACGAACTCACCACAGAACTGGTTGAGCTGCAGAGTCAACAGTTGAAAACTATCCAGGAAGAGCTATTATTAAATAAAGACAAAGATAGGGAGAAAGTTTTCATTGCCACGATAAAAGAAATTTGCAGCAAGTGGAGTGAAGTGCAGGCGTTTATTAAAATGCATCATCCTAATATATCTGTGTCCAACAGAGCAGTTAATATTCTAAATAACAATGTGATATCCAACTTCTGTGAAATTCCTCAGAAAGGCAAAAGACAAATTTCTTTGTGTCGTTTTCTTTTACCAAAATCAGCTAGCGAGATTTAGAACAGACGAAGAAAAAAACGCTAAAATCAGAATTACCTAGTGATATTATTGAAGAGGAATTATACCCTCCAATCAGTAATATCTGTAGTCCTCCCTCCCTTTTCAACCATCTGAACTCGTAATTTATCCAAAGCTATGTTGCTGTACTGAACAATTATCATGTTTATTACGTTATTTAGTTCTTCATAAAAAAAGTCTTTTCATTTATTTTCACCATTTCTTTATAACTAAACCCATAAAAATAAGATAAAAATAAATACAAGAAAAAAGAACTTTTTATATGTACCATGTTTTTAAATTTTCTGTTGAATCATATAAACTTGACAATTCTATGTATTAATAAAAACTTTTTTAAAAAGTTTTTGATGAATTATCCCATCAACTTGAAAGAAAATGAAGTTAATTGGAAGTTAACTTCCGTTTAACTTTTCATTCCCGTCCCGGCAGATAGATGGCTCCACCAGTCTACAAAACAAAATTAACTGAAAATAACTGAAAATGAATTTAATTATGCTTAAAGAGGGCTAAAAGTATTAAAATAATGCATTGTCATCGTGTTCTGAGCTATTCTAAAAGTTTCAAATGTCTAGCTAGTCGGGAAGTTAGTTAAAAATCGATTGCAAAATTTGTACTGTACAAACACACAAACACACAAACAAGAAAGAGACTTAATAAAAACATGGTAATAACTATGTTTCTAGGGGGTTGAACGAATTAATTCTTCATCAGTTAATTTCTATGGGAAAAACTGATTCGGTTTGCTAACGTTTAGGTTTGCGAGCCTAGTCTCAGAACGAATTAAGTTCGCAAACCGAGGTACCATTGTACTTAGAGAAACACAGGATTCAACCTATATATGAGCGGCTTGCTTGCCAAATCGGTTAAGTCCAGAAAGCAAAAAATGGAGAAAACTGGTAAAATAATAGACATTGTTTTTTTTAAATTCCTCTGAAGATATAAATTCAAATAATCATTCTAGAATGTTTTATTACAGATGTAGCTTTTTACTGACGACAGATAAAATCTGTAAGATAGAATATCCTTGGAGTAATCGTTATTATTATGACAATTTTTTCTGTACTATGGGACTTCATCGCTTTGGCAAGTAAAAAAAAAAAAGTAATAACATCCCATTCAGTCTTCAAATTATTTTTGACTACAAAAAAAAATTGGAACAATTGTTTAGTTATTCCCAAGAACTTACTTCTGCAGCAATTAGACTGTCACTGAATTATTTATTTTACGTATTTTGTGATGGAACAACGCCAAACGATTGACTGTTGTCATACTCGATTCTGCGTTTCAATGGCATTATTGCAACGATTTACATTAGATATAGAGTATGGACTTAACTGGTTTGGCTACTGAAAAAAGTGACGTATTATTCGACGGCCCAACAAAATTTTATCATTTAGTGGTGTTATTCCTTGTTATTTGGGAAATTTATTATGAATGTAAAAAGTTAGGAGTCCATCAAGTGCTTTGACACTAAAATTTAAAAAATTACAAAAAGTGGACATAACCGATTTTGGCTTGTGAATGGTTCATATGTCGATAGCTATATAGGTCAAATCCTGCATAATTTCCGATACATTATATTATCTATATATATATAAAACAGTTCCGTAACTGACTCCTTGACATACAACGCACAGACCAAACCGCTGGACCTAAAGAGCTGAAATTTTGTATGGCGATTCTTCTTATAGTGTATGGGTGCACTAAGAGAGATTTTTGAAAAATTCTTAAATTTTTTAAATTAAATTTTTAAGCTGTTTTAGTAACTTTTTTAAAGTTTGCATTTAATATAATAATTTGAGGGTTATAAAATTTATATCACGAGAAAGATCCTAAAAATTCCTTTAAAATGAAATCTTTTTCGAATCTTTACCTCCCTTTTCTGATTTTTGGTGAATTTTTAAAGATTCATTTATAGAATTTAATTTATTAAATGCTGATCACGTGACTTCTTTTTCTGGTACTTTAAATAAATTTATCGCCACGTGCATAACAACTAAATAGACAAAAAAAAAATTTTCTTGCTAATGCGGCAGACGATTGGACATTAATTTGTCTATAATAATATCCCTCACGATTTTTTTTATAAATATATATAATTTTTTCTACATCAATTGTATATATTGATCGTCGTATTTATTATAAATATACACTCATGGACAAAAAAATTAGCGCACCAAGAAATAATTGCGGGATCGTAACGAAACTTGCAATGAAGGTACATGTCGGGGAGATATGCAAATGAATAGAAATGCAGCGTGATTGCGCATTACGTATAGCCGGTAGAGGGCGTTGAACATCGTACTCTGTGGAGTATAAAACAGGTAACCAAAGCTTGTTTGAGTGTGCTGAATCATTTACAAAGGAAGAGCTGAGATAGACATGCCATTACGCCGTGTTCGAAGACAATATAAGCAGTTGTCTCAGTTTGAGAGGGGGAGAATCGTCGGGATGATGGAAGCTGGGTGGTCAGCTAGGCGAGTAGCTCGTCAATTAGGCCGCTCTGATTGTGTTGTGAGGAAGTGTTGGGACCAGTGGACCCGAGAGATGTCATGCACACGAAGACCAGGCTCAGGAAGCCCTCGACAGACCAGTCGTCGAGAAGACCGCCACATCGTAAGAAATGCACGCATACAGCCAACTGCTTCATCGGTCGCCATCCAGGCACAGGTAGCACCTTCACTAGGGGCCTCTGTGTCTTCTCGAACCATACGAAGGCGCCTGGCTGAAGGACACTTGGTATCGAGGCGCCCATTACGTGTGCTGCCCTTGACACCCACACATCGACGCCTCCGTTTGGAGTTTTGCCGCGCACGAGGAAACTGGACTGCAGCGGAATGGAACCAAGTCGTCTTTAGTGACGAATCCAGATTCAATCTCGGCAGTGATGAGAATCGTGTTCGTGTGTGGAGAGCCCGTGGTGAACGCTTCAATCCTGCCTTTGCTGTACAGCGACACATCGCTCCCACAGCTGGTGTGATGGTATGGGATGCCATTGCCTACAATACATGGTCACCCCTAGTATTGTTCCGTGGCACCATGACAGCCCAGCGGTATGTTCATGAAATCCTGCAACCACATGTGTTGCCACTCATGAAACGGCTGCCAGGAGCCATTTTTCAACAAGACAATGCTAGGCCTCATACGGCACGGGTGTCACAAGACTGTCTCCGCACTGTTACTACCCTTCCTTGGCCTTCCCGATCCCCAGATTTGTCTCCAATCGAGCATATCTGGGATCATTTGGGACGACGAGTTGGGCATCCCACGAGTTTGAACGAACTAGAGGCAAGGTTACAGCAAATATGGAACGAAATGTCTCAAGACATCATACAGAACTTGTATGACTCAATGCCCGATCGTATCGCATCGTGCATTCGCGCTAGAGGGGGTCCAACGGAGTATTAACTCCTCCGTTCTTTTGCCTTTTTCTCTGAAATAAATTATCCTTTTTCTTTGATTTTCTTATCATTTACTTATATCAAAGTAGTCATTAAGTATGTAAAATTTCGTTTCATTTTGACGACTCCTTCTTGGTGCGCTAATTTTTTTGTCCATGAGTGTATATATATTTTTTGGCATTAATTGCATACATTGACCTTTGTATCTAATCTGAATGTACTCCGTAGCGAAGTGCGGGTTTTCAGCTAGTATTATATATATATATATATATATATATATATATATATATATATATATATATATATATATATATATATATATATATATATATATATATATACACATATATATATATATATATGAAATATTAGAAAAGGAGATGTTGGATGACAGGAAGATACCTCGAATCATTATTCAGTCGTGGAGAGTGGCTTGGAAAGGCTTAGGCAGAGAGTCCAGTTGAGGAACACAGGATCCACATAGATGGTTACCTAGATCATTTATTCTTTCGTAATACTTCGATGTTTAGATACACTTCATTATACTCATAGTGTATAATTACTATAGGAGCATCGTACGTGAGAAATGTCATCCTGGGGCTGTCGTTGCTGAAGCTGTCGTAGAGCTGAAAGTTGTGCATGTTTGTCGGACTCGAGTAGAACACAGAAGAAACCCTAGGTTCACGCCCTGAGTAGGGGCGCGCTGAACTTTTAATTGGTCAAAAGGTGACACCTGACCCAAGCACTTCATATGCAGGGATGGTTTTCGAATGTTCCACGCCATTAGACCTTATATAACTGTTGACCGCACGTGGCTTTTTGAGGGAGAATCTAATGGATTAATTTGGAATACTTAGCTTAAATTCAGAAATCGAGGGACGATGTTCTATTGCGGTAAGATAAAGTTAATGAAAGGAAACGCTATTGTTTCATATATATATATATATATATATATATATATATATATATATGTGTGTGTGTGTGTGTGTGTATATGTATATATATGTACATGTATATATGTATATGTATATATATATATGTATATATATATATATATATATATATATATATATATATATATATATATATATATATATATATATATATATATATATATATAATAGGAATAACTGATTCGGATTCCCAAATTATGAATTTTCTGATTGGATTGAGCTAATTTTTTTGAATTATAGAAAAATAAACCTCTATTTTGATGTACAATTCATTTTAACTTATTATAACCTAAGAACTATTTATAACCTAAGGAACCTAAGGAATTATTTATAACCTAAGAACAGGAAAAGAATGGCTCAGCGGGTGACGAAAGAAAAAAAATTTAAAAATAAATAATATAAATGAAAAATAAATGATACAATTCCCGGGCTTGCAGAAGTTATTAATTAATGGGTCGGTACATTACAAGCGGGGGGAGGGGGAGGAAACAATATCAGCAGCCTTTCATGAAATAAATTGAAAGCTTTTCGCTCCCTTTAGGAATCCTTCTTCCGGATGTCTTCCTGTGAACTGCAGCGCGCCTCAGAATGGCCTGAATGAAAACGGCGTGCACGCGGATTCTTCTCTGACCCTCAATTACCCTAAGCCTTCGGAAATGGAGTGGGCCAAGAGCAACTTTCCTGACGGGGCGTCGTTCAAAGCTGCATCCAATTTCAGTAACAGTTACGAATCTTGGTAAGAGAAAATTAAAAATTGCGGATCTGAAACGGTTAAGGTTCGATTTTGCGCTCTCCTCCAGTGGCGAGAAGCAGCTATGAAAGTCAAAGGAATGACACTTTTGAATATTTCTAAAACTTTGCTGGGTTTTGTTTATTCGTTAATCGTGGATCTATACTTAGATGGAGGATTATTTTTTTTCCAATATTGAAAAAAGAATTTCTATATTTTACCTGTCAATTATATGTAACTCCCAGCCACTTATATTGCTGTCAAGTACAATAGTCGTGATGATTTTAATTATGCTTTTTCGTTCGTGTCGTCCCTTCATAGGGGGTAATGCTGTCCCCCTATATGGTGCCCCCACAATAAAATGGGCAGTAAAATTGCGGCGTGGTATAGGCGAATGTTTGACGTATTACATAATATAATTATTGCCTTTATAATAATTATTATATTTATTATTGCCTTTATTATTATTATTACCTTTATACCTTTTATATAATTATTGCCTCCGCATTGGAAAAAAAAAATTATGATTTTTTTCTTTTTCCGTGAAGGAAAAAGAAAAGAAAAAATTTTCTGTGATTTATTTTTTTAAATTTCACTAGGGGCTTTGCCGCTAGGCTAGCTACGTTCGCTCCCCTGTTATGGCTAATAGCGAGATATATAGGGGTGATTCTCGGGCAATGTAACAGCTTCGAACCATTTATTGTGTTCACCCTTAATGCGAAGGGCGTTTCATCACTGTTGAATTATCAGCTTTAAAATTCAATTAAGAATCGAAATTTTAAGATATAGACTTGAAATGAGGTTCATATGACTAAGAAAGCTTTCAGCTTCCAGATGATGTAAATATTTTCTTTGTGAGATAAAAACTCGAGGAGCATCGATATTACATCCTCATAGGGGACGATATTTCTTGAAAAACTGTGTTTCATTTTTTTAAGAAAATATTAGTCTGTTTTTAAATATTTTTAAACAAATGAGGTCTAGTTTGAAAGTGAAATGTCTGTAGTCTTAGACTGTAAAAAGATCAAAATTCTACGATCATTTTTGGCGAATTATCGTAATCTGAAGGTGAAAAAGTCAATATTTGTTGAAAAATTGTGTTTCATTTTTTGATGAAAATATTAGTCTGTTTTAAAATATTTTTAAACAAATGAGGTCTAGTTTGAAAGCGAAATGTCTGTAGTCTTAGACTGTAAAAAGATCAAAATTCTACGATCATTTTTTGGCGAATTATCGTAATCTGAAGGTGAAAAAGTGAATATTTGTTGAAAAATTGTGTTTCATTTTTTGATGAAAATATTAGTCTGTTTTAAAATATTTTTAAAGAAATGAGGTCTAGTTTGAAAGCGAAATGTCTGTAGTCTTAGACTGTAAAAAGATCAAAATTCTACGATCATTTTTTGGCGAATTATCGTAATCTGAAGGTGAAAAAGTCAATATTTGTTGAAAAATTGTGTTTCATTTTTTGATGAAAATATTAGTCTGTTTTAAAATATTTTTAAACAAATGAGGTCTAGTTTGAAAGCGAAATGTCTGTAGTCTTAGACTGTAAAAAGATCAAAATCTACGATCATTTTTTGCCGAATTATCGTAATCTGAAGGTGAAAAAGTCAATATTTGTTGAAAAATTGTGTTTCATTTTTTGATGAAAATATTAATCTGTTTTAAAATATTTTTAAACAAATGAGGTCTAGTTTGAAAGCGAAATGTCTGTAGTCTTAGACTGTAAAAAGATCAAAATTCTACGATCATTTTTTGGCGAATTATCGTAATCTGAAGGTGAAAAAGTCAATATTTGTTGAAAAACTGTGTTTCATTTTTTGATGAAAATATTAGTCTGTTTTAAAATATTTTTAAACAAATGAGGTCTAGTTTGAAAGCGAAATGTCTGTAGTCTTAGACTGTAAAAAGATCAAAATTCTACGATCATTTTTTGCCGAATTATCGTAATCTGAAGGTGAAAAAGTCAATATTTGTTGAAAAATTGTGTTTCATTTTTTGATGAAAATACTAGTCTGTTTTAAAATATTTTTAAACAAATGAGGTCTAGTTTGAAAGCGAAATGTCTGTAGTCTTAGACTGTAAAAAGATCAAAATTCTACGATCATTTTTTGACGAATTATCATAATCTGAAGGTTAAAAAGTCAATATTTTCCCAAAAAACATAAAATTTTAAAAAAAACTTAAAGTCCGACGAAGATGAGACATGTCTTGCTTTGGTCCCCCCCCATTTTTCTGCATCCATTGGTATCGTTCTCGACCCCATACCACAGCGGTTTCGGGGGGAGATAGCATGACAATCTTTTGACAGCGGCAGCGGGAGTTTTTTTTTAGAATAGAGAGATTCCACGTAATATTCCACGCCCTTATCTTTAAATGAGGTTTAGTATGTCACAAACCCTCTGTGTGAATAAAAAGGAAATTAACACCTCCTTTCCTGAATTTTAAGGCTGATGTGTGCTAACCCTATTTAATTCTCTCACCTCAGTGTTAACGTATGGAGAAAATGTGTCCAAGGATTGCCGACTTGGATTGAAAGATATTTTTTAACGGAGGATTACGTTCCTCCATAACAGTCTGCGGTAAAGCAAAATTTCTCACGTCCGTCGTCGCGAGTTATAATTTTCGCAGCGCGCTAAACCCGTCTGTATCGCTTTAAAGAAATAGAAATTAAAAAAATTAAAAATTAAAAATAAATAAATAAATAAAAATAAAAAAAGAGGTAAGCAACGATAAGTAATCCTACGTTAATAACACGCGGTAGTTTCGTTAGAAGAGCCTACCTGAAATATTTTTTTACTAGAAGGTAACCCGTCATTTTAACGTCATAATACTAATAATAACGTCATAATGGAAAAAGTATATGAAAGTAAAAAAATATCCCGAATTATCTAACAATATTGCATTTAATCCACACCTTGTAAAAACAAACCCTTTCATTATTTTTTATTTATTTAGTTTTTCATGCGATTGGAGTAGTAGACTGCCTTCCAGTTTTTTACAGCTCACTACGCGATATGAATACTTGAGCTACTTGATTCATTCACATTCAAGTTTGTTTACTTTCAAAATTCATCGCAAAAGTAAACAGATTTTTAAAAACTGTTAAATATACAGTTAAAAACATCCAATTTTTTTTAGTTCTGAATGTTTTATAGAAAAATAGGCTGAACAAACGTGATTTGATGGAGAATATATTAGTTTTTAGGTAAGAAAAAATTCTGATCCACATCTGAAATTGAAATTAAGCCTAACCGGTTGTTTGTTTACTGAGGGCTTCAATTGAAAGATGAGTACAGCCCGGAAGTGTTATACAGAGACAACGGCTATTATATATATAATACTGCGTAAGAGAGAGAAAATTTTCACACATCGGGGCATTTTTCTTTTAAAAAAATGCTAATAATATTTTTAAATTTGAATTATTCGGGGAAAAATCTGGTATAGTGTAAATCCTTTGGACACAGTTTATAAAATGAATACCGTTGCAAGGTGCAGAAAAGTTCAGGCTATCTGAAAATACCATTTTTATTTACATAAACGATTATCGGCGTTTATAGAGCTGTCAATAACAGGGTCAGATTTAGAAAATTCTTGACTATAGGCACAACTCGGGTTGCCCCCCCCCCCGCACCCCTAACACTGATGTGGACGTAAAATTTCCAAAATTGACGCACAAAAAAAAAAATAATAATAATAATGAGTCATTGTGGAATTACCATTTTACCATGAATTGGCTTAGAAGCGTAGAAGCCTAGAACATTATCAAATAACAAAAAGCAATACGACATATTAACTTCATCCAATACAATGCAACCAGAAAAACTTATTAATCCCTTATATACACTACTAGCTGAAAACCCGCACTTCGCTACGGAGTACATTCAAATTAAATACAACGGTCAATGTATGCAATTAATGCCAAAAAAAATAAATATATATATATATATATATATATATATATATATATATATATATATATAGTATATATAATAAATATATATAATATTTATAATAAATACGATGATCAATGTATACAATTGATGTAAAAAACATATTTATAAAAAAATCGTAAGGGATATTTTTATAGAGAAAATAATGTCCAATCGTCTGCCGCATTAGCTAGAAAAAAAATATTTTTTGTCTATTCAGTTTTTATGCACGTGACGATAAATTTATTTAAAGTACCAGAAAAAGAAATCACGTGATCAGCATTTAATAAATTAAATTCTAAAAATTAATCTTTAAGAATTCACCAAAAATCAGAAAATGGAGGTAAAGATTCGAAAAAGATTTCATTTTGAAGGAATTTTTATGATATTTCTCGCGATATAAATTTTATAACCCTAAAATTATTATTTTAAATGCAAACTTAAAAAAAGTTACTAAAACAGCTTAAAAATTTAATTTAAAAAGATCTAAGAAGAATTTTTCAAAAATCTTTCTTAGTGCACCCCTACACCATAAGAAGAATCTCCATGCAAAATTTCAGCCCTTTAGGTGCAGCGGTTTGGTCTGTGCGTTGTATGTCAGTCAGTGAATCAGTTACGGAACTGTTTTATATATACAGATAACATACATATGATGAACTATACATATAACTATACATATGATGAACTAATCAATCAAATTTCAAAAGATATATAAAAAAAAATTGCTATAAAAAGGTAAAATTAAAAAAAAATTGAATTGGGATTTTTTTTTCTTTTAAAATAAAAATTTGAGGGGGCCCCAAATGTTGGGGGGGGGGGGGGGCTAGGCCCGGGCCTACCGGGCCTAATGGAAAATCAGGGCCTGTTCAATAGTAGACACATTTTCTCCATAGGTCAACACTGATTTGAGCGAATCCAATAAGATTGGTATACAGCTGCCTTAAGTTGTTTTATTGTAAATATTCAATATTTTTCAGTACCTTTTCCCCCCTTACAGAAATTAATGCTCTAGGGACAGGAGCACAATGAGACTCCGCTTCCAGGGTGTTTTGTGTTTGTGCGGAAGGAGTTTTCGAATTAGGTTTGGGATATCCTTGAGCTGTTTCCTACCCTCTCCGTAGTTAAATAACCTACATTGCTTTTTAAAAAAGAGTGTATGGGGGTGGGGTGGGGGGTTGTCGTCCAATTGCGGAAAGAAAAATCTACATGAGAGGAGAAGAATATCCTACTTCTAAACCCTTAAATTACTGTTTACTTCTTGGGAAGAAATTTTGGTTAGACCAAAAAATTTTCGTCTTGTTTTCATTTTGTTTACCCATTCCTTCCTGTGTGGTTGTTCCAACTTGATTTCATAGTACGCAGGGCCTTTTTATCGCATGGGCAAATCGGGACTTTGCCCAGGGCCCCCTGATGCTTGGGGGCCCCAAAACCCCCTTGGTGTATGCATCTAGTACTTCTAATAGTATGTATAGCCCATGGATAGTTCTTATTTTTGTATATGTTCGTAAGGGGGGTCCCCCAAATAGCATCTGAAAAGGGGCCCCTAGCATTCATAATCGGGCCCTGATCCTACGATCATCTTGACATTATGGGGACACAGGGAATGGAATTTTCAGACTCGTGGGTATGTATAAAGATCCCGAATGCTATACCCACCCCTCATAAAAAAAATTATAACTAAAATTAAGAAATTAATTTAATTAATTTAAATTTTTTCAGGCCTGTTTTGATGTACAGTTCACTTTCCGTGAATAATTTAGCAGCATTCAGTTCGATATTAAATAAAAGATTGCCCTACAAAGCTTTTATTTCTTTATCTTTTACATAGATGGCGACACTGTACTGCAAATTATTTCTTCAGAAAGGAACATTCATTTTCTTTTCTTTTTTTCAGCAAATTGCTTTTCATTCATTTTTGTAATGTATTTTCTAACTGCTGAGTGAAAAAAGATTGTAAAGAAATAGTTTTTTTATTTTAAGTAAACTTTACAACACTGGTAGCTGATTCTCTTCGTTATTTTTTTATGCCACGGTAAAGAAATCGCTTACTTATAAAATATAGACCTCGAGGATGAAAATCAACATTGTTTTCTTATTTAGATAATATAATTAAATAAATAATTACAAGATAAAAAGAACTTTTTATATACCATGTTTTTAAATTTTCTGTTGAATCATATAAACTTGACAATTATATGTATTAACTAGCTGAAAACCCGCACTTCGTTACGGAGTACATTCAAATTAAATACAACGGTCAATGTATGCAATTAATGCCAAAAAATAAATAAATATACATATATGCATATTTATAATAAATATATGCATATTTATAATAAATATATGCATATTTATAATCAATATATACAATTGATGTAGAAAAAAGACATATATTTATAAAAAAAATCGTAAGGGATATTTTTATAGACAAAATAATGTCCAATCGTCTGCCGCATTAGCAAGAAAAACATTTTTTTTTTGTCTATATAGTTGTTATGCACGTGACTATAAATTTATTTAAAGTACCAGAAAAGAAATCACGTGACCAGCATTTAATAAATTAAATTCTAAAAATTAATCTTTAAAAATTTACCAAAATCAGAAAATAGAGGTAAAGATTCGAAAAAGATTTTATTTTAAAAGACTTTTTAGGATATTTCTTGTGATATAAATTTTATAACTCTCAAATTATTATTTTAAATGTAAACTTAAAAGAAGCTACTAAAAGAGCTAAAAAATTTTATTTAAAAAAATCTAAGTAGAATGTTTCAAAAATATCTCTTACTACACCCCTACACTATAAGAAGAATCGCCATGCAAAATTTCAGCCCTTTAGGTCCAGCGGTTTGGTCTGTGCGTTGTATGTCAGTCAGTGAGTCAGTTACGGAACTGTTTTATATATATAGATAAATACTTTTTTAAAAACTTTTTGATGAATTATCCCATAAACTTGAAAAAAATGAAGTTAATCGGAAGTTAACTTGCGTTTAAATTTTCATTCCCGTCCCGGCCGATAGATGGCTGCATCAGTCTACAAAACAAAATTAACTGAAAAAGAATTCAATCTGCTTAGAGACGGCTAAAAGTATTAAAATACTGCTTTGTCATCGTGTTATGAGCTATTCTAAAAGTTTCAAATGTGTAGCTAGTCGGGAAGTTAGTTAAAAATCGATTACAAGATTTGTACTGGACAAACACACACACAAACAAGAAAGCGAGTTAATAAAAACATGGTAATAATTCCTACTTTATTATACATTCCTTTTTCCGAAGGGATTATTCTAATTTTTTTTTTCAAGTTACAGTTTAATTTTTCTATTTTTCCCCAAGTTACGTCATTTTAAAAAGTGCAAAAACGCCCAACTTTTTTTTTCATTTAAGATTTACATCTTTGAAAGGATTTTTGTATTTAATTCATTTCAGGTACTGCCCAGAGGAACAACAGCAAATTATAGACACCCTGAAGGAGGTAAATCTGAGGCATGATAGACAGCTGAGAAGAGACATGATCCTCGCCAAAGGAGAACAACAGCTGTCTGACGAATCGATGTCGGTCAACAATGACTCGCAGAATTGTGAATCCCTTCAAAAATCTCAGTCCTCGGAGGATGACGAAGAAGTCATCAATATTCTTCTGTCTCCAGGTGCAGCACCGCCAATTCCGGAAGCAGCAATCGAGGAGGAAGCCAAAGAAATAAACTCTGGTTACCTTGAAAAATCAGCAAGTGATTTCTTTGAGGAGTTCCAGAATATTTTCACTGGTTCTCCAGAAAGAAAAATCATCAACAGCATGACAAAAGAGAGTCTTAAAATGCCGTCAAAAGCGAACGACGAGGACAACGCTGTTGGTGGTGGAAGGTCTATAACGGATGATGACAAGAACGCGGTCAAGACTGTTCTTAATTTTGAGCACGTTGAGGATATACCGGAAAAACCTTTTGAAAATTCCTCGAACATTACTTCCTCGTCACCAATAGAGAGTGCTAATGAAGTTTTATCCGCACAAAAGGAAGCTCCATCCTGTGAAAACAGTCCTTGTCGAAGCGGTTTGGATATTGGCGAGATAAAATGTGAATCTTTAGAGACATCCAATATGAATGTCAAATCACACTCTCCAAATAAATCTTGTACGAAGTTTATATGTAATGAACGAAAAGTAGGCAAAGAAGGTGTTAACTGCTTGCTACAGACTAAACAGACAATTTCGAATGAGAATTCAAATGTCAAATTCCACAATATACCCTCTACGGGAAGCTCTCGCAAAGAGTTGTTTAATAACAAGTTTGATAGCCTACAAAGTGTTAGCAGAAATATCGATATATCTTCAAACAAAAGCATTGGAAATCGTGGCGACTTTTCAAATAAAGACAAAGAAAACGACTTATGCGGCGTAAACAAAGTGTCGGCAACAGGATGTCAAAATTCAAAATCTATGAAACAAGGATCAAGTAACAAAAATCCTGTGGAAAAGTGTGATCCAAAATACCGAAGACAACGTACCTTAACTAGAGAAGTTCACCCGCATTCAGGCGTATTAACCCAGGCTAATTTTCGGAATGGAACGGTAGTCAATAAAAGTTTTGATAACGTTAATACAAAGTACCAAATGACGCAGGTAGAACAAAGGCATTCATACCTCAAGGTTTCTTCAAACTTAGATTCCATCTGTCGTTCTGGAGACTGTCGAGAATCGGTAGCTGATTCCTTGCTAGTAAACAAAGATTTACCTGCAGAAGCTGCTCTTGGAGAAAAAGTTGCATCTTTATCTGAGCCTCTGTTGACACCAAAAAAGAATAATGTGGTATACAAAAGGATATCGCTCAGTGAAATTTTTAGCTACGCCAATGCAGCCTCCGAAAAGAATGCGAAAGCTACCTTGGGTAATCAGCGTCATTTGGAACATCTAATGAAGCAGTCTGAGACATTTACGTATTTATCCCCTTCTGAACACTTAAAACAAATATTAGGTATTGGCAGAAATGTAACTTCTGAAAACGATGAAATCAGGAATGGCAATTCTGGAAATGACCCACCAAATAAAATGCATCGAAGTCAATATGCAGTTTCGAAAGACCCCAACCCAGTTACTTTCAGCCCACCTGTGCCTACCACGGTTAAAGATTGTTTAAGAATTTCTAAAGAGCACGAATCATCATCCCCCGCTCAAAAATATGCATGCTGCGGGGTCGTTTCCAGTACACCAATTGAAAATGCATCCAGGGGAATTGATACACATCCAAAATATTTATCGGTTCAGTCTAATAGTAATTTCCGGGAAAATAGAAGAAATTCTCACAAGAAAGGGAAAAACCTAGTGAGGGAACATTGCGGGGGAAATTTCGAATCCACAGCCAACATTGCGAGCAATCTAAATTCATCTTTTACGGAATGTGTTAAATGTGCGCATAGAAGAAAGCATATTAGTTGCCTCGCAAGCTCAAATTATGAGAGCGACTCAAAATCAAACATTGGGAATAAAGATTCTGTAGTTCTTTCTCCTCATCAGGGTACTAAAAATGGTCACGAGCCTCACCAAAGGTGCACTGAATTAGGTATAAAAAAAACCGCGTCCGAATTCAGAACAAATAATGCTGATATATCATCCACAAGCAGAAGAAACCGTAAATGTGACAGTTCCCGGTGTGGCATTTCAGATAACAAGTTCAAAAGAGATGAAACTGAGAAAAGTTCAAAATCTGGAGAAAAGACCATGTCCTTTGAGGACAACGAAACCTCGGTATTCCTTAATCTCCGGGCAAACAAAGGAGGCGAACAGGAAGCATCATATACGTCGAAATCGAATTTAGTATCTCCCAAAATGAGAAGGAAGTTCAAGAAGAAAAATCGAAAAGAAAAGTCACCTGACGAGAATAAACGCCAAGTCAGATTAACAGAATCTAAAGACGTCAAACGCAATTTGCATGAAAATTGCAGATCTAATGGAAAGTGTGACGCATTTCAGGAAAATCGGTCCAAAAGATCTTCTCCAGTTAGAAACAAATATGGTTTAAGCAGTAAATCAAGGGATTCAATAAGTCATAAATATGACAGAAGTTTGTCTGTCAGCTCTCCGATTGCAAAGAATGATAAATACTGTGATTCAGACGATAGAAATGAAGAGTGCTCTGAAAGAAACAATGAAGTAAAAGACATCATAGTTGATGAGAGAAGTTCAAGAAATAATATAACATGTAAAAAACTTGAAAATCAGGAAAAAATGAAAGGTCATTCTAAAGAAGGTGAAATGGTTTCACCTTTTCCAACTCTTAAAGATGAGTTCAGTAATTTAGAAAAGAATTACTTAAGTCGTAAAGAGCGCGAGTTACAGGGGTCTAACCGGCGCTGGAGTAACAGATTCAATCAGAATTTTAAGCATTGTGCCTCCAAAGAAGTATTGAAATTAAAAACTTCGCGTTTTAGCATGTGCAATGGTTCAGAATCCAAAAGATTTAAAAACAAGAAGCTAGAACCAGAATCGTCAACTAAAATTATGCATGAAAATGACCCTTTTGTGGATAAAAATAAGTCATTAACGTCTCAGGACGAAACTGTAACAGGTGAATCGAAACTGCATATTATTAATGCTATACATGAGAACAAATTTAAAGGTTGTTTCAAAAATTCTGATTATAAGAGAAGAATACCTTCACCTTCGGAAAACATTAATAACTCTCAGATGAAAATTCTTGAAAAAGAGGCTTATAAAATTCAATATTTGAGCTCAAAAACAGTTAACATGATCTGTAAAGGAGACTACAGATGTGCCAAATACAGAGTTTCTTCGCTTCATTCTAAATTCCTGAGTTCTTTTCCTGTAAACTCTGCCTTCATTGCTGTAATACCTGGATTTAAGTATAAAACTCAGCAAATGCTTGAAAAAGCCGAGAAAATTGTTTCTTTGGTGCAAAAGCGAACATCTGATCTCTCCTTGGAGGAAACTAGATTGAGCCAACCAAAGAGAAAAAAAAAACTTTGACGGCAGTCCATTTTCAAATGTAAATAATGGTGTTGCAACAAAATTTTCTAAGAAGACTATTTCTCTCGGCGCTCCCTGTAAACGGTCTCTACTGGATAGATTCGTTTCAAGCTATATCGTTCCTAATAAATGCTCCAGAAGAAAAAATGTTTATACTCTTAAAAGAATTCATGACTTTGATTGTTCAAATTTTCTCAAATGTTTCTCCAATTTTGGAACTCATAGAAAGGGTGATAAACGTAGAGAGGGTTATATAGTTCACTACGAAAAAGAATTTGAGATGAAGAACGATGTAGAAAATTATATTGCTAAACCGAATGAACTAATACTTCTTATACAGCCCCAAATATTTGATAATAATTTGAGAAAGAATCGGGAATTTCGACTCAATCCCTTAACCGATGTTTTCTTTGAAATACACGTTAGTGACATTATCTCTAAGTTTGGTTCAGCAAAGTTATCTGAAAGTATCCGAAAGAGTTTACAGTTGTGTCTCAGCACAGTAGCAGATGAAAATACCCTTCAAGCTTTGCCTTCGCTTTTGAGCTTTCTGACTGTCCTCTCTACCTTGCGTGTGCCATGGTCTCGCAAAAACTTGAAGGAACTTATTTACTTAGGAGGTTACGGCCAAAAGAAACTTGGAGATGTAAAGATTTTAATGCCATACAGAGAACTGAGGGATTGTAACGATTACGATGTTTTGAAATGTTGGGATGCATTATCGAGTTATTTCACATAGGAAAATCTTTATGACGCATCGTTGCTTTTAAGAAGTGAACGTTATTTCAGTGTTACATGGGAAAATATTAGAGGGTTTTCTTAAAATCTTTTTTAAAGTGATGTGAGTTGTGATGTGGACTTTATTATTTCCTGTAAACTTCTTTTGCTTTTTAAAAGAATGTGAATATGTTTAAATTCTAGAGTTTTTTTTATTTTTATTATGCGTAAAGGATATAAATTGAAGTGCAGTGTTTCAAATGTAATCCAGTTGTCATTTCTTGAATAAAATTTATGCTGAAGCCCATTTCTTAGACAATGTTGTATAATGACTCCAAAAAAGAACTATTTTGGAATTTTTCAAAATGAGATACCTATTTTTCATTTAATGTGACGGATAAAAATTTTAATTTAGCTTAAACCTAAAGAACGTAACAACTTGAAAAAAAAAATTATGTTTAACACAAGACTATAACTTCAAATCTAGTGTTCTGAACTTCAGTTTGTAGTCAATTCCTCAAATAAAGTTTAAGTTAAAGATTATTTCGACTTACAGAAACCGCACTGTCACTTTCTTTAAAAAATTTGAATTATATAAGGGGTGTTGTGTTATTTGTATATTTGCCCTGCTTTGCTGGTATGTATTATTGTATTTCCTTACAGTAGCTTACGATTTAAAAAAATGCCAACTTATTATTAAAAGTTACCTGAAAGGGAAAACTAAGTCATATTTACATGGCTGGAGCTAGACTCAGCCTAAAGGAATAAAATTTAGATTTAAATGCAGTCGAACCAAACTTCTTAGTACATCGTTTATTAGCACGAAAATACGTCCGTTCATTCCAGAAGAACGGCTCGGAATTAATATAACCTTTCAACATTATACGCGAGAGGGCGAAAAAAACATGCGGCTATTATTTGTAGGGTCAGCAGATTTAGGGGACTCGCGAAGCCAACCCACTCCTGAATTCGAACATATACACGTGTAGAAATGCAAAGGCATGCGATTCATGGAAAGTTCTGGGGCTAAGGGTTTTAAAGTGATAAATTAATATTTCTGGGGATTGGATTTAGGAAAGGGAGTTTAAATGCTAGAATGGAGGGCATAACATTTAAGATATTATATATATATATATAAATATATATATATATATATATATATATATATATATATATATATATATATATATATATATATATATATATATATATATATATATACAGTGGAATCTCGATCGATCGTTTCCGGATCCATCGTTTTTCCGTATGTGTCGTTCATTTTATCAAATCCCAACGATCATATTGCTTTGTTATGTTTCCGCATCTATCGTTTTCCCGCATTTATCGTTCATTTTAATCGGTCCCTTGAAAAACGATAGATCGAGATTCCACTGTATATATAAATAAATAAATATATATATATATATATATATATAATATGTGTGTGAAGGAAATTTTCAACGAAGCATGTTCAAAAACTCATTGAAATAGATTTTATTAAGGCTGGTTTAACTGCATCTTGTCAGTCAAAGGAAAAAGTTTGTAGAACCTCCGCTATTGAAATTCTTTCCCCTCCGGGGTACTTGTAGGCTGTACTATGCTTAGAGGTCCTTAAAAAGGGCGAATGCCCTTTTTAAGGACCCTAGAGATGCTGCGTACCCTAGAGATGTTGCCTAGAACAATGGAGACTCGTCACTAAATATATGTCTTTCATTTATTTTGTAAAGCTATCATAGATTCAGAGTTGCATCATATTTTGAACCCGTTAATGTACTCCTTTTGACTCCCGGTGACGTAGTGGTCAAAATCGTTAAGCTGCCACACCACAGGTCCAGGGTTCGACCCTACGACTGGGCAAGGTCGAATCAGCCTTTCATCTCTTGAGTGGGTCGGTAAAATGAGGACCAAGAATGCTTGATAACTAACTCTGGGGGTCTCGCGATAGACTGACCACCTGCCCGAGACATATGTTGCATGGCACCCCAAGCCCACGGTCAAGAAAGCGGAGATGGACACCACAGGCCTTTGGCCACAATGGACTGTTCCGCCATTGGTTAGTTTTAATGTGCTCCTTTTAATGCATAATAATAATAAATAACACTTATGTTTCTTTTTTGTTCAGTCGAACTTCAAAAACTTTTATCGTAATTAACCCTTCAGTGGACGCGCCTGTGTACAGAGTGCAACATGTTCGTAATTTTGTTTTTACATGTAAGGTTTGAATGTTCTAAGCAGTTTCTATTTACAGCTACACCCTTTCTAATGCAGGTCTGACTTTTTTACCCTTGTATTCCTTTCCATTCATTGGTAGTCGTGATTTAACCGTGGTAAACCAACGATTATACTGGATTACAATACGACAAAGCAGGAGTTGATGTACTCTATCAAATGTGTTGTGAAGGATCCACAATTTGGACATTTTGAACTCCCTCCAACGTCATAGCCATTTTGTTTTTCCAACACGATTACGGGGCATAAAACGGCCATATTGGAAAAAGGGGGAACTGCACCAATTTTCCAAGAAACATAGCACCCCTTGAATTCCTCAGGACGGGAGAAAGAA
This sequence comes from Dolomedes plantarius, assembly GCA_907164885.2. Classification (NCBI taxonomy): domain Eukaryota; kingdom Metazoa; phylum Arthropoda; class Arachnida; order Araneae; family Dolomedidae; genus Dolomedes; species Dolomedes plantarius. The sequence continues at coordinate 137,336,370 of OU015500.1, forward strand.
ATTCCAGGAAATTCAACGGGGATCCAATTTTCTTGGAAATAAGAGTACCACGTGGGTCAACCGTGGGGATGTCGGAGCATCCTGCCCTCGAATAAAAAACTCGAAGAGGCAATAAATTTACGTGAATAACTGACCTGGGGAGGAGTCATAATCCAAATGGGGGGAAAATGAACCCCGAGTGTGTGAGAGAAACGAGGGTCGGAGACAGATTGAGGTAGCGAGCCGCGAAGAAAGCCTGGGAAGAAAAGACGCCCCCGTAAAATGGCGAGATGTCCCTGTTCAACCGCGAGCGCCGAATCCTGCTGCCTCCGCCAGTGAAGGGCCACATGATTTTTAGCCCGATGCCTAAAGCCTCCTCTGATATAATTGCCACAACGACTCCATGCCTTGCCCTGCTGTTTCATCAAAGCTCCCCAGGTTGGTCATTTCTTCCCCTTTAAATAGTGCTCATGCCTTTTGAGAGATTACGAGACTTTATTTCACTCAATACGTAATGGTTCTGCAACAGGAAGCGGATGAAGTATGCCCTAATTCTGTTAAAATATGTCTAACCAAGATCTTAAATATAATATGTAAACCTGACCTTTTCTTGTAAAATATTGTATAATAAATGTTGTTATTTTTATTTATAAACGCATAGTTCCCTTTGGAGTTCACCTCCATAATTTTACACAACGCAAAGGGGTATCTCTGGTACCCCTCATAACAAAATGTGCAGCTAAAAATCGATTGCAAGATTTGTAAGGGACAAACACACAAACAAACAAGAAAGCAAGTTAATAAAAACATGGCAAAATGATATGTTCTCTAAGCATTTTTTTCTTCTTAATAGTTTAAATCGTACAAAGCTTAAAGTGTCTCAATTCCTCTTTATTCTGTATAAGAAATTAGGGTTGGTTTTCTTTTCTTTCGTCAAAGCTTCATTTTAGTTCCTTTCCGAAAACAACACATTACATGTTTTTCTGGCATTAAAATGCTACAATCCTTCTTTTTAAGCTGTCATCGCGCAGTAAAACTCTTCAACTAGCCGAGGAGGCAGTCAAGTGTTTCTGCGGGCCTGAAATTGAAGAACGCATACCGGCGACGTATGGAGTGAAGCGGGCACATTTTTCTTTTTTTCTTCCTTTCCTTTAAACTGGGCAGATATTTTATCTGCAATGAAATCACTGGCGTGAACGAAATTATGAGGTCTGGATCAAATTGAAAAATAGCGCGGAGATCACAAAAACCTCTCAGCCATCCGTAGCTGAGTAAGCATTAAAATATTTTTATCGCTTTTCAGAGACAGAATACTTTGCATCGAGAGATTTGATTAGCTTTTTTTTTTATTTTTCCCCCTCGGTCAAGTGGTATTAAAAGTTGTTTCAGTAGTTAAACATTTTACATCGCAGTATGTTTCTGTCGCACAAAATACTTGGGTGATGTCTCTCGACATTTTTTTAATGCTTTTTAAGCCAGAGAATAAAGTGCTGTATAAGGACTTTTATTTTTTTGGGACTTAAATGAAATATCCCGATTTCATACTCGTTTAATTTATGCTTGTTTCAGGAATAGGAATGAATAGTTAATTTTTTTTATTAAAGCATGAATCGAGAAATAAAAAAAAGGGAATTGTAAAATGATTGGTGTTAAGTATTTATTATTTTTTAAAAAACTTCAGTTTAGAATGAAAGAATATCGCACGTACTTATGATTAAAAGTTCCTAATCAGCATTTCGTGCTTTCACTAAAAATAGTACAAGCTAAAAATAACACAAGTAGTTTAAAAATAAATGTATCTAATCCTTTTACAATAGTTTTTATTTATTTCTCCTGTCTGAAGATTGATTATTCATTTAAACTGTAATTTTTACAAGAGTACTGCTTAAAATTTTCAAATATCAAAGAATTTTCTTTAATTGAAGTTAAATTTGAAGTTTTCTGAAATACAAATTATACTGATAATTAAAATACAGGGTGTCCAAAATTAAACTTCCCTACTTTAAAGTTCTCTACAGTCGAAACTATTGTTCAGAAAGGTATGAAATTTTGTGTGGGACATATTGAAGGGATGGGAATTTGTTTGAGCGAATAAAAGAATTAGTTCAAAATTTCACCACCAGAGGGTGCTTTTAATAAATTACACATTTACGATAGATTCTTTACTTAAGATTTCCCCATCTTTTTATCCATAGGTCACCCTAACACAATAATTCTTACTCATTAAATTTTACGATCTTTAAAGTGATTGCAAAGTCGATCGGAAACTTGTTCGATAACGAATTTTCGGACAAAAGATTTGAAGGAACGAAGAAGAAACAAATATGCAAATTAATTTTTGTCGATGTAGAGCAGAAGCTGCTATAAAACCTAGAAACTTATAGAGAAAATAACTCACTTCTACGCAGACTTGGGTGTATATAATTTGAAGTGGCACTCTAAATGAATTTGATACAAACACAGTTTATACATGAAACAATGTTTACTGAATTCGTTGCACATATAGAATTTGCTTTTACAGCAATAAGCATACGTACTACTTGTACGGAATATATATATTAACATTCAATAGTAATACACATTTCAATACTCACAAACCAGCAGAGAGTCAAACCAGCAGTACTGCCACGTAAACTTTGGGCCTGCTAAGCACTAGCGCAGGATAACACCTGGAGCTACTTACCCGTAGCTCCCTCTATCGCTTATCTATCAACTTTTACAACCTTTTCCCACCTTAACAACCTTTTTTCATTAATGACGCTGCATGGTATTTATACTAAGCGCGTATGCCGAAATTAGCATATCTCAAGCAGCTTCTTTAATTCATTCACTCAAAAGTTAGATTCTTGTGAATCGAATCTTGTGTATACCTTACAAACTTTCATGGAGATTTTGTTTTCAGCGTGCTTGCTATTGCTAATCAGAATGCCATCGTTGCGATTACCAGATCGAGCTCCCCAGACCTCAACCCATGCGACTTTTGGCTTTGGGGGGCTTGTGAAACATCTATTCAGTCTTGATAAACCGAGAACTATACCTGATCTTGAAAGACAGCATTTCAAGACATGTTCTCAGCATTTCCCCGGACACACTGCGGTCAACCGTAGAACATGCTATCTTACGATTTCAAATGATAGCTGAAAATGATGGCCGTCATGTTGAACACGTCTTGTTGTAATGATTTTTTTTAACTACAGTAAATGTTGGCTAAATGTTTAATTCATCAAAAAACGCCCTCTGATGGGGAAATTTTGAACTATTTTTTTATTATTATTATTTGCTCAAACAAATTCCCATCCATTCAATATGTCCTACACAAAATTTCATAACTTTCTGAACAATAGTTTCGGCTGTAGACAACTTTAAAGTAGCGCAGTTTATATATGATCACCCTGTACTTTACTGGAATTTTCTTTTTTATCATAAGTAATTATAGTATGAAAAAAGCTCAGTTTCATCTGCTATGAATTTTAAATTTAAAAGCAATACTTCGAAGAATAATCATTGTGTTGTTGTTGTTGTTCCTAATGACCTCTGGCCGGAAGTTTCAGACCAGGTCTATATAGGCTTCGGGCTGAGTAGTGTGGCTTCTGCTTATTTTAGCACCACAAGGGTAGGTGTCCGACTAGGCTAGGTGCCATCACAATTTTGACCGAGCACCCCCAGGGACGACTTCAGGGGGGATCGTACCTTCCCCACCCACTGAACTCATAGAAGGAATTTCCGGTCTACGGATTTAATGTCCCCATATTCTGCCTAGACACCAAGGTATATAATGGCACTTGTCGGGATTCGATCCGAGGACCCTCAGCATGAAAAGTTGACGCGCTACCTATAGGCTATCTCGGGCCCAGTAATCATTATAAATAAGACTGTATGTCCTCGAGTTAATAGTTTTTAATCTCTCCCAAAAAATTACTTTTTTTATAAATTCGTTTCTACAAATAAAAGCATGTGCATTTTTTCCATGTTTTTATTAACTTGCTTTCTTGTTTGTTTGTGTGTTTGTCCCTTACAAATCTTGCAATCGATTTTTAACTAACTTCCAGACTAGCTAGACATTTGAAACTTTTAGAATAGCTCAGAACACGATGACAATGCATTATTTTAATACTTTTAGCCATCTTTAAGCAGAATTTAATTCACTTTCAGTTATTTTCGGTTAATTTTGTTTTGTAGACTGGTGAAGCCATCTATGGACCGGAACGGGAACGAAAAGTTGAACGCAAGTTAACTTCCAATTAACTTCATTTTCTTTCAAGTTGATGGGATAATTCATCAAAAAACATTTTTAAAAGTATTTATTAATACACAGAATTGTCAAGTTTATATGATTCAACAAAAAAATTTAAAAACGTGGTATATAAAAAGTTCTTTTTATCTTGTAATTATTAATTATTTGTCAATCAATATTTTGTGCGATCTAAGAGTTTAATAAAAGAGTTTATTGAGTAATTCTTTTCTATGGATTCTTTGATAAGAGTATTCAGATAAATTTTGTGTTCATCTAACGCTTCTAAGTGCCATAACTATGATTGAACAATTGTTCCTGATGTGGAAATTTAGTTCTGCCTTGGCTCCACAGATGGCAGCACTAGAAGGACATTAATTGATTTGAATGACTGATTTAAAAAAATATTTCGATAATTATTTCATTCACATTATTAACGCCTGTGATTGGGAAAAAATTAAACGAAGACGTTTTACTTCCCCTTCTCATACTTCAAGGATTTAAAAGTTTGTCCCATACTTGAAAACTTTTTGGAGAAGAAAAAATAATTGTTTTAGGAGAAATGGAACCCTAAACATCGTTTTTTTTGTTTTGTTTTTTTATTTTACTTTTTAACTCTATACACAAAATGAGAATAATCGATATTAATTTTTGCTACATTGAAGACACATAGAAATCACAAATAAGTATTTTGTGGACGAATAAGACCTGCTTTTCAAAAAATTCTTCAAAAATGCTGGCATTTTTCAAAAGGCTCCATGAGCATTCATTTGCTTCTGGTTTCGTCCACATTTCTCAGGATTATCCATTGAAGTGTTTGTCACAAAACTGTGCAAAATTCTTTCATACCACAATCTTTTTTCAAATATATAGACCATGAAATGAAGTAAAAACATGCATAAACTTTAAAAAAATAACAGGCAGATTAAAAACATGTATATATATATATATATATATATATATATATATATATATATATATATATATATATATATATATATATATATATATATATATATATATATGGCTTTTAATTCACACAAAAACAAGTTCAATGCACTTATATATATATATATATATATATATATATATATATATATATGTGTGTGTGTGTGTGTGTGTGTGTGTACTCGGATCGAATCCCGGCGCGCGCCACTAAAATACCTTCGTATGTCTCGTTCCTTCATAGGTAGCAATGCTGATCCGCCCATATGGTGTTCCCATGATAAAATGGCGAGCAAAACTGCGGTGAATAACAACAGACGAATGTCTATCTGACAAAAGTGCCTCCGCATTAGAAAAAAAGTATATATATATATATATATATATATATATATATATATATATATATATATATGGTAAACACATACCAAAAAAATTAAGGTTTTTAAAAGATATGGAATACTTAGAAAGTATTTTGAAAAATGATAGCATTTTTTTTTTAGTTTGAAAAATTGGCATCATTCTGTCAAAACATCCTTATTCTGAATTCTAAGAGTTTGCAATGTAATCAAAAACAATATTAATTATTCTCATTCTGGATATAGAGCAAAAATTAAAAAATTTAAAAAATTCGAGATTGAAGGTCTCTTGTCCCATTAAAAGGGAAAGAGCTTACACAGCATATTGTTACTACTCATCAAAAGTTTCCCGAATGCGCAATGGTTATTTCTGTAATATTTTTCCCAGTAGAGGTGCGATTCAATATGACTTTAAAATTTCTTTAATATGCATAGAAAGCACAATAACCGTGAATAAACAAGACCTTGATGAATACCGGTAAACAATAAGAACACTTTATGAAGTCATAAATGCGTTTGATTAATTAAGCAAAAGTGTTTTTTTAACATTTTTAGTATCGGAATAAATTATCTGCCGATGTTTAATAACAGTTTGTAGTTTTGGTGTGATTAATACAAATTACTTACCCAGTTACTTCTTAAGAACAATGCATAATCAGGTGAAACCCTTATCAAAACCTTATCTTTTTCGAAGTTAAATAACCTTGGTCGTGAAGTTCAAAGTATGTACCTTGATCACCTGGTGCATGTTTATCAAAATATTTTAATCAATCCTTTTCTTCTTTTTTTTTTTTACTCAAATGTGAATCACATTTTACCTTACCTACAAGTCTGATTGAATGTTTATTCCCTGTACAATCCTAAAGCCTTTTACAATTCAGAGCCATATTTTGTACATTTAATCACTGGAATCTGAAGAAACATATGCTACCAATAAGCAGAAGATAGCCACCTCTCCCCCCCCCCTCGCCCTGGTCAACCCCGTTTTTTTTTTTTTTATTGCAATAGCCAATTCAGATCCCTTACGGCTTTAAGGAATTGTTAAAGAATTGAACACTAGGGAATCTACTGTTTGGATACCAAATTTTAAAAGAAATTAACTCCTTACAAAGTGTTTATTAAACTAAACTAAACTCATGGCGCAACAGTCCGCTGTGAATCAAGGCCAGCGGTACCCATCTCCGCTTTCTAGACCGTGGGCTTGGGGTGCCATACAGCATATGCCTCAGTCAGGTGGTCAACCTGACGTGAGACTCCCCAGAGTTTAGTTCCCAAGCATGCTTGGTCCTCATTTTATCGACCCAGGGATGAAAGGCTGAGTCGACCTTGCCCAGTGGCAGGGTCGAAAGCTGGACCTATTGGGTGGCAGCTTGGACTAGTGTTTACACGTATACAAAAAATTCAAAGTGGCATTTCATTTATTTTCTTTTAATTAAAAAACTATTTATTTCTCTTGAATTTAATTCTGGTAATTTTATTTTAAAAAAACTTCTAAATTAAATAGTTGGAATTTATCTATATTAAGTTTCTGTTCTAGTTTCCATTATCTGAGGGACGGCTATGCGACTTGTTTTCTCGCTCTAGCACTTAAACATATCTTTCAACGTCTTCGGTCGAAAAGGCCATTATCTATGTATCTAGCATCTGATAGGTGATATGCTGCAAAGTCAGTTTATCCGATGCTGTAACAGTTATTAAAAGAAATGTTTACACGTAGAATAAAAAGGAAATTCCTTAAATTAAGAACAGATGAATGCGCAAATTTCGATCTAAAGATTTGTTGTGATAGTTAATGGATAAATAAATTTTAATTACTACTCAAAATAAAAGTAGTTAATAACAAATGCTTTGCTTTCTAACATGCCTTAACCCCATTCTAAATGGAAATCACCCTTTTTTTCTCTCTATCATAATAATTATGGAATACTTTTTATTTATTTTAGCAGCCGAAATCTTGATTTAAAGTTTATATGTTTTTTCCTCAGCTATTACCCAGTCAGTAACTGAGAATACGAACTACACAATACGGAGTTGTTTCATTTGCTTTTTTAACGCTTTTGAAGATGAAACTGATTAATGTTGAGAAAGTAGATTTAAAAACACAGCACTCCCCAGCGCACTCAAAAAACGAATGACTTAAAATAGGTACTGGCCATCGAGATAAGAATAATATAGAGACGGCAAGAACTCCAAAGTTCACGCTAAGGGTTTCGATGTCGGTTCAGGTAGTGTTATAACCTTATCTTTATATCCTTATCTTTATTATGTAGGCGTTAGACACCAATTCTATGAATTTCCAAAGGAATGACTAAAGGAAAGACCAAAGCGATTACCAAAGGAAAGCGAATGACTTAAAATATGTACTAACCACCGAGATAAGAATAATATAGAGACGTCAAGGAATCTGGGGTCATGCTAAGGGTGTGATGTCGGTTCAGGTAGTCTTACATCCTTATCTTTATATGCAGAATCAGAGTTTCCAGACATCTGTTGAATCATTATGTAGGCGTTAGACACCAATTCTATGAATTTCCAAAGGAATGACTAAAGGAAAGACCAAAGCGATTACCAAAGGAAAGCGAATGACTTAAAATATTTACTAACCACCGAGATAAGAATAATATAGAGACGTCAAGGAATCTGGGGTCATGCTAAGGGTGTGATGTCGGTTCAGGTAGTCTTACATCCTTATCTTTATATGCAGAATCAGAGTTTCCAGACATCTGTTGAATCATTATGTAGGCGTTAGACACCAATTCTACGAATTTCCAAAGGAAATTATATGTTTTTACTTTCTAAGTGTACACAATAGTGACTACCTAAATTTAAAAAAAATTAATATGGGAGTAGCTCAAATTTTTGGTTGATTTGGGGACCCGAGGCTTTAATAGAAAAAGGGAGGCAAATTTCAGAGGTCAAAATGGGCTCTGAAAAGAAGTGGAAGAAGAACTGAAGGAATCTGGGCAGAAGTGTTGAAGCCCTCATTGCAGCCAAAGGTGATCCTAAAATGTATTACTTTTATCATGTTTTTATTAACTTGCTTTCTTGTTTGTGTGTTTGTGTGTGTGTGTTTGTCCAGTACAAATCTTGCAATCTATTTTTAACTAACTTCCCGACTAGCTACACATTTGAAAATTTTAGAATAGCTCAGAACACGATGGCAATGCATTATTTTAATACTTTTAGCCATCTTAAAGCAGAATTAAATTTATTTTCAGTTAATTTTGTTTTTTAGACTGGTGCAGCCATCTATTGGCCGGAACGGAAACGAAAAGTTAAATGCAAGATAACTTCATTTTCTTTCAAGTTGATGGTATAATTCATCAAAAAAATTTTTAAAAAGTATTTATTAAAACATAGAATTGTCAAGTTTATTTGATTCAACGGAAAATTTAAAAACATGGTATATAAAAAGTTCTTTTTAACTTGTTTAAAATAAGCTCGCTTTTCTTCGTTTCGAACTATGAGAGTTCGTCTGATGCTGTTAAGAGTTACAAAACCGGCTTAGAAAATAAAGGAAACTTTTAAAGGCTTATTAAAAGACAAGAAAGAAAACTGAAATGATAATTGCTGTACAGTAATTTTTCGTTGAAAATTTTTGTGTGGAAAAATTTCAATTCTCGCTTAAAATAAAATAGAGGTGGTTAATCAGGTGATTTCGTTTCTTAAATATCATAGCCTCATTTTGAATAAAAGTTACCTCTACTTTTAACGTAGGATTTCGCTCCTCCATAACGGTCCTCCGGAAAGCAAAATGTCAGACGCTAAAACCGTCCGTCCGTACCTCGCGAGTTAAAATTTTGGTAGCGCGCCAAAACTAGTCTGTATCACTTGGACAAGCAGTAAACAGTTAAACAGAAAAGTACCAAAATGCATCAAAATTTTGATATACATATATGGATATATATACATACGTACATATATATATAGATACATATATACATAACACATACATATACACATACAAAAGAGGTAAATAACTACCTCTACTTTTAACGTAGCCGGAAAGCAAAATGTCAGACGGTAAAACCGTCCGTCCGTACCTCGCGAGTTAAAATTTTGGTAGCGCGCCAAACCTAATCTGTATCGCTTGGACAAGCAGTAAACAGTTAAACAGAAAAGTACCAAAATGAGTGAAATTTTTGATATACATATATGGATATATATACATACGTACATATATATATAGATACATATATACATAACACATACATATACACATACAAAAGAGGTAAATAACGATCAGTAAGCCTACGTTAATAACCCATGGACGTTTCGGTAGAAGAGACTACCTGAAATTTTTTTTCATTATAGTATTTATGGACTAGTTATTAATCCTTTTCTAGATGAAATATAGATTTTTGATTTGTGTGAGTCACTACATACTGTGCAGTTCTTTAAGCGCTTTACCAGGCTGTTTTGTTGTTTAGAGCGCTGTTTCCACGCTTTTTAAGTTAAAAATGAGTAAAAATTTACTTTGGGATATTCTTCATTAAGCCAGTTCACTATTGTGGCATTTTGCTATTTTTTTAAAAAAATTTTGCATACTCAAAGTAAAGAATATGTTTAATTTGACGTCAGAAAATTGAAAGTTAAAAACTTACTGTAAGATTTCTTTTGATGGAGACGCAGCTATACGGGTAAAGAAGAGAGACTTTTGACCAAGGGGTCTGTCAAAGGAGTTGCTAGCTCTGTAACGCATCCGAAAAATCACTCAGACATCGACGTTTATGGATCTTGAAATCGAGGGGACACGTGACCTAGGGATTTCCCCACGGCGCTCGTAACGTTTTACGTTCCTGGATTTTGATTCTAGGAGTTTTTGATACAGGCCAAAGATTTGGTCTGTCTTCTGTTCGTTGTTGTTGTTTCTACTAACCCCTGGCCTGAAGTATCCCAGACCAGGTCCATATAGGCTAACGGGATGAGGGGTGTGGCTCCAGTTTGTAATGGCACCACAAGCGTCGGAGTCCGATTGAGTCAGGTGCCACCTCAATTTTGACCGAGCTTCCCCAGGGGCAGAATTTCGGGGATCGTACCTTCTCCCACACTCTCTGACCTCATAGAGGGACGTCTCGGTCAACGTATTTAACGTGCCCATATCCGGCCTAGACACGGAGGTATTGAATGGTGCTTGTCGGGATGCGATCCGAGCAACCTCAGCACCGAAAGCCGACGCGCTACCATTAGGCTACGTCTAGTCCATCTTCTGTTTGTTAGTGCCTGTTGATGTTACAGCTATTAAAATAGTTACAGGGATAAGAAACCTCTAGGATCACGTGTTTATATCTCCATTCATTGTCTCTCAATCCTTTGACTGATACGAAATGTGACTCATTCAGTTTTCCTGAACGTGATAAACACTTTATTTGTCTATTTGCCTGAAAACAATTCATCCTACAACCCTGACGTTCTCACTTTTTAAGAATACCTATACATATTTTTTTCTGTGCGAAAATCTTCGAATTTCCGTTTGCCGGGGTCAAATACTTTAAAGAACCATCAAAGTCGCAATAAGTCTCGTATAATTACAAGGAATGTCGGAGTCCACAGTGAAATTAGTCATATTTGTAATTTGCATTTTCCATGCTTAATCATATTTGCAATTATATTCGAACTCTTTAGTCATATTTTTAATTGTTATTAGCAATACTTGTTCTTATCTACATTTGCGCGGCTTGCTCATATTTGCGATTAATATTTGCTATACTTGATCATACTTGCAAATAGATTTTAAGTAACCCCGGGGCTCGGCAAGATAAGGTTTCTTTTATGGAAATTCCGTAAAATATAATATGGATAAGCACAGACTGTCTTCATACTATTAAGTATCAGTTACATGATTTCTGAAAAATCATAATATTACCGTGACAAACTGAGCTTGAGAACCACTGGTATATGCTAATATAATGTAAAATCATATAAGGGTACCTTGACAAACTGAGTTTGTGAACCACTGGTATATGCTAATATAAGGTAAAATCATATGAGGGAACCGTGACAAACTGAGCTTTAGAACCACTGGTATATGCTAATATAAGGTAAAATCATATAAAGGTACCTAGACAAACTGAGCTTGAGAACCACTGGTATATGCTAATATAAGGCAAAATCATATGAAGGAACCGTGACAAACTGAGCTATAGAACCACTGGTATATGCTAATATAAGGTAAAATCATATGAGGGAACCGTGACAAACTGAGCTTTAGAACCACTGGTATATGCTAATATAACGTAAAACCATATAAGGGTACCGTGACAAACTGAGCTTCAGAACCACTGGTATATGCTTATATAAGGTAAAATCATATAAGGGTACCGTGACAAACTGAGCTTCAGAACCACTGGTATATGCTAATATAGGGTAAAATCATATAAGGGTACCGTTACAAACTGAGCGTCAGAACCACTGGTATATGCTAATATAAGGTAAAATCATATAAGGGTACCGTGACAAACTGAGCTCGGCAACCTTCGGTATATGCTAATAATCTGGCTAAATGTAGGGGGCGTGTATAATTAATATGCTTCATTAAGTTGCGCGCTATTAACAGACATTTCTGAGGTGACTCAACTAATTTATTCAAGTGTTGGAAGAACCGTCAGTATCAATTAATCCAACTGTCTGACCATCATCTCCATCGCAGGCACAAAACGTATCAAAACTCCAGTTATCAATTTTAGGTTTCCTTCACAATGCATTGCGCAAGTGTTACTCGGCAAAACAGCTACTTCACTTATTTCGTATCGTCTTTATCACTCAGTGTAACGATTGGAAGGTGAGCATAAAGGAAGCACAAGGGTTACAGATAAGATTGCGCTATCTCGGGGTACGTGTTGCTTGGTTCTGCATAAGCAGAGAGGTGGAGAAAAGAAATTAATCATTCTTGGCCCAGTTTTTTTTTTTCATATTTTCACTTGCCTGGATAAATCAAAGTTGTGCCTTGAGAAAAAAAATATACCTTTCATCAGTCTGTTTATTTAAATTTTCTAATAGCTTCAACATTTGTGCCTGAAAGTTTAGAAATGAGTGCACCGGAAAGTGGTAATCAACCTGGTACATCCGCCGACAATGATCTGGATGACTTGAATTTCTTAAACTTCCCGCCGGACATCGATTGGTCAACTACCCTCGTCCTTAGATGCGACCCCAGTGCAGGTCCTTTTAGACTTATAGACGTTGCCAATAGTCTACATACCGTTGTGCGGAGGAATGACGTTCATTATCTTGGACCAACGGCTTTGAGTCACGCCTTTACCATCAGTTTTAAGACCAACAGGGCAACGGAGAATTTTGTTTATTACCTCAAGGACCGAAGAAATAAGCCCATACTAATTAAGAATCGTCCATGCCTGGTCACTCGTATACCTTCGAAGTGTGTCAACGTTTCCGTTAACTGGATACCCAATGATATTGATACATCGCATATCGTGGAAATTCTTAAACAATACGGCACGATAGTGAAAACGGATTTAACTAGGTGCAACAAGCAAGGGTGGTTCCATGTTTACACGGGAGAGAGGAAGTTCAGTATTCTTTTGAACGAGGATGTCAATGTAAACAGTTTACCCTTTTCGATTAACGTGAAGGGTTTATTTGGAGCTGTTTCGGTGGCCGAGAGAAACCCCAGGTGCTTAGATTGCTATTTCACCGGTCATCAAGGCGATAGCTGCAAATGCAAAGGTTGTATTCTCTACCGAGAATGATATCATTCTTCCTGCTATCCGATGTTTTAGGATTAAATTTAGCCATTAAATTTTTCGTGAAAAAATTTCATGAAAATAAATTAATAATAAATCAAACTAACAGTCATTGCTGCTGATTGAATAACGCAATGTTTCCATATTCCAATGACGTTATGGAAACAATTTTTACAAAATATATTTTCATGTAATTTACATGTTAAAAGAGAATTAAAATATTTTGTACTGGTGAAAGCATTAAATAAATTGTGATTCTGTTTCGAAATGAATGCTTAACATTTGCAGATCATTATTGAAGTAAGTTTTATGAAAAAGTGACAATTACTGCAATATTGAAATTTTTATCATATTTTTTCCTTTTTTCATAAATTGATATAAATGATAATGGACTGTATGTGTGATTAAGGAACACATTCCAATATATTACTTAGCACATGACGGCTTAAATTATTCACTCCGTCATGAAATAAATTACGACAGTAAAGAACAGTAAAAACAATTATAAGTAGAATTGATTAATATAAAAAAAGTTTTTCAAGTAAAATGTAGTTTAATTTAATTGGTTTTAACTTGTGATTTATTCATAGATATTTAATTAGTTAAGAACTGCAAATTAAAATTTCTTAAATTTTTACGTCATTTTTTAAATAAATAATTGTAAGGAAATATATTTATTTCTTTAAAAAATTTAGCCTTTCTTAAACCTATATTAAGTATTAACTAATTCTGATTTATAAACGAATGTATTTTTTATTTGTCTATTAATATTATTGAATCTAAATTCCTTGGATTATTGTGCTTTGCTTTTAATTTAAAACCATTTCTTTTTTTTTATTAGCCGTTTGTAAAAAGCTAACAGTAAGCTAATTAATTACTTCTGTCACATACACAACCAGATTTAGAAAGAACAGAAGTCACTTTACAGTTTTTCTTGTAAATCAAGAAATTGTTCCCAAATGTACTGAAATTGCTGTTCATGGCGAAATTACTCGTACTAAAACAATGTTTCGTTCATCTGATTGAATTATTGTATGTAATCTTTATGATACTAAAACTTGAAGTTTGTTTTTATGTTATTCAATACAGCATAAACGTCAATGAAGCTCGCCTTATTTTTAAAAGCCCAACATCTATACATATAAAACAGTCCCTTAACTGACTGACTGACTGACTGACTGACAGACAACGCACAGACCAAACCGCTGGACATAAAGGGCTGAAATTTTGCATGGCGATTCTTCTTATAGTGTAGGGGTGCACTAAGAGAGATTTTTGAAAAATTCTTCTTAATATTTTAAAAATTAAATTTTTAAGCTGTTTTTGTAATATTCTTTAAAGTTTGCATTTAAAATAATAATCCGAGGGTTATAAAATTTCACAAAAATTCCTTTAAAATGAAATCTTTTTCGAATCTTTACCTCCTTTTTCTGATTTTTGGTGAATTTTTAAAGATTAATTTTTAGAATTTAATTTATTAAATGCTGATCACGTGGTTTCTTTTCTTTTAATTTTGCGTCACATACATAACAACGAAATAGACAAAAAAAAATGTTTCTTGCTAATGCGGCAGACGATTGGACATTAACGAAAAAAATATTAACATACAGTAAAAGAAATGTTCCTCAAACTGTATTATATTATTTAGTATGTTCTATTAGATTTAATTCGAATATTTTCTTCTACATTATTTTGCCTATAAAAATATCCGTTACGATTTTTTATAAATACCTTTTTTCGTTTTCACATCAATTGCATACATTGATCGTTGTATTTATTATAAATATATTTATACATATTTTTGGCATCAATTGCATACATTGACCGTTGTATTTAATTTGAATGTACTCCGTAGCGAAGTACGGGTTTTCAGCTAGTCTTAGATATAATTGGAAACACGATAAAACAAATTTTGTTTAAATCAAGGCTATCCGTTGCCATGAAATAGGAATATATAGTTATGTTTATCAGTGGTGTTTGTTCTTAAGTTTAGTTGTATAATGGCGGTTAATTTCAAATTTGTTGATGCCACTTCTCGATCAAAAATGGCTTTTAACCGAGGTAAAAAAGAAGAATGCTCCAGTATTTTAAAAGCAAGAAAATCAAATGAAAATTTTGCAATCAAAATCATTTTTAGATGAACGCAGATTAATTTTTTTTCAGAATAATGAAAAATAATAATTTCATTACTTGAAATTATTAACCTTTAGCTTACGGGGCCCATTTTTCCGATTTCCTCTTTAAAACGTGAAATTGCATACTCCCTTTGTAAGAATGACCATTAAGGGCGTTATATATATAATTAATATATATGTGTGTGCGTGTGTATGTATATATATGTATGTAAATATATCTATATGTTTAAATATATATGTGTATGTATATATATATATATATATATATATATATATATATATGTACGTAAATATGTATATATGTGTAAATATATCCATATGTATGAATATATATGTATCTATCTATCTATATATATATATATATATATATATATATATATATATATATATATATATATATATTCATTCTTGGGCCCGTACTCTTGGGATACATGCTATCCCACCCCGTAAGGAAATGGTTAATAATTGAACTGAATTGAAACATTTAATTAAATTATCTCTAAATTAATTGCGCTGCACAGTGAAATAATGAATTCTTCACAACCTGTTAATAGTAGGTGACACAGCAACTTCACTGTCTTAAACAGGACCAGGTTTAGTTAAATTTTATACAATATCCTCAAATGTCCTGTATATCTATCTGCCTTTAATTCAGTTTGCATAAATTTAGGAATTCAAGCCATAATTCTAATTAAATATGATGATATGGTATACTTGCAATATTAAATAGTCCAGATGAATAAAGAATATATCAACCCCAATTTCAAAAGTGTGTACTGATATTGTATATCACCGTTTAACTGTATTTCTTCAGATTATCGCAAAAATACGAAGGAAGAAAAAAGTGTGGCTTTCCTTGCTTTCGATTCTGGAAACACCCACATACGTGTCCAATTCCATCTCTCAGCTTTCATATCGTGTATATTCATTCAGTTTTGATGCTAATAGGGCGTATTTGTTAGTGAATTACTGTAGTCATTTTCTTCATGCTGTACTGGTTAATATTTACATGCACAAGTTTCAGAATGTCATTCTAAAGTTTCCAAGTGGTGTACAGGAAGCAGGTTAAACTTCTCAGCTTCGAGCAGGCTATCCTGCTCGAATGTGGCCGTGTATATATGTATATACATACTGTATGTATATATGTATACATACATACATATGTATATACATCTAAACGAATATATATATATATATATATATATATATATATATATATATATATATATAATATATATATATATATATATATATATATATAATATATATATATATATATATATATATATATATATATATATATATATATATATATATATATATATTATATATATATATATATATATATTATATATATATATAATATATATATATATATATATATATATATATATATATATATATATATATATATATATATATATATATATATATATATATATATATAATATATATATATATATATATATATATATATATATATATATATATATACAGTCGAACCTCCATATATCGAACTTCCCTATATCGAAATTTTCTATATATCGAACTTTTAGCAAATCTCCATGTTCATTACATAGAAAAACTGTTTCTATATATCGAAAAAATCTCTATATATCGAAATTTTTTTCACGACATATTGGGAGATTTCATTCCACTTTAGAATAAAATCTCCCTATTTTTGGCGTTTAAAACAATACTTCGTGGACCCCTGATAAAGTTTTTAATGGACTGAATAAATGCGAGCATTTCGTTAATGAACTTTCCCCAAAATTGGCTGTTCAGCAAGATATTCGTAGTTTTTTTTTTAAAAGAATGTAACTGTGATCACTGTAACCACTGTCTGGATTGTTTTTTAAAGGTATATAGTACTCAATAAATCTTTCATATTAATTCATTTTTTAATTAACTTTCATTTAATGTGATTCGCATATAAATTGGAAATGGAGATTCGTATACGAAAATTAGCATTAATTTTAATGTTTTAGGAGAATTATGATAAAACTAAGATCAATTCTATACATCGAAATTTCTATATATCGAATTTTTTTCCGCCATTTTGCTACTTCGATATATGGAGGTTCGACTGTATATATATATATATATATATATATATATATAATCTTTCTTGGGACCGTATTCTTAGGGTACGTGCTATCCCACCCGTAAGGAAAAGGTGAAAACCGACCTCTTTTGAATCAAAATTATTTAATGATCAAGTTTGAGTTCTAATTTTTTCCTTGTAATTCAAAATAGCTCTCCTTTGAGATTATCCATAGCCTAAAGCTCAATGTGAAACACTTTTCTTTCCTTAAAAATGTTTTCCGGCATATATATCTGACCTAAGATCATTGTCAAAAACATAATGACCAAAAAAATTTTAAAAAAAAATAATTTGAATTCAAAAGAACAGTGTTCCTCCAGTATGATTCGTTCTCCAGTCCTGGCAGACAGTGGTTATAAAATGTACGATTTCCGTTGAACGGAAATTGCAGCAAATCCCCTTAAAATATGCTTAAGAATAACCAAATTTTAGTCTAAGGATTTTGATTTTTTTAACGAGTATAATATAAATATTATTCTTGTTTGGTGAACGCTTCTATAAATTTTGATTAGTGTTTAACAATTTCAACATATTTTAACTAACAGTTAACCCATAAAATGATGTTTTGAAACCTTAAACTTTTGTTATTGTTCTTTCTTATGCTCCCTGGCTAGAATTTTCGATTTTGAGCAACTTTTTTAAAACCCGGGTTTTTGGTTTGACGGGGTTTTTTAATTTAAAACCCGGGTTTTCCCGGATTTACTTGGTTGGTTCCAGGGGGTCAATAGCAAAGAACTAAAATAATAAATAATTTATTAGAAGCATTTAATTTATTTCATAATTTCAAATATAAAAAATAACAGTAAATAAATTTAATGTTAATAAACATATACATATATGTATAACATAAATAAATGTGGTACAAATATCTCATCTATATATATAAAACAGTTCCGTTACTGACTCACTGACTGACATACAACGCACAGACCAAACCGCTGGACCTAAAGGGCTGAAATTTTGTATGGAGATTCTTCTTATAGTGTAGGGGTGCACTAAGAGAGATTTTTGAAAAATTCTTCTTAGATTTTTTAAAATTAAATTTTTAAGCTGTTTTAGTAACTTTTTTTAAGTTTGCATTTAAAATAATAATTTGAGGGTTGTAAAATTTATATCAGGAGAAAGATCATAAAAATTCCTTTGAAATGAGATCTTTTTCGAATCTTTACCTCTATTTTCTGATTTTTGGTGAATTTTTAAAGATTCATTTTTAGAATTTAATTTATTAAATGCTGATCACGTGACTTCTTTTTCTGGTACTTTAAATAAATTTATCGTCACGTGCATAACAACTAAATAGACAAAAAAAAAAAATTTCTTGCTAATGCGGCAGACGATTGGACATTATTTTGTCTATAAAAATATCCCTTACGATTTTTTTATAAATAATATTTTTTTTCCTGAATCAATTGTATATATTGATCATCGTATTTATTATAAATATATTTATATATATTTATATTTTTTGGCATTAATTACATACATTGACCGTTGTATTTAATTTGAATGTTCTCCGAAGCAAAGTGCGGGTTTTCAGCTAGTTTTTTATAAAACTGCCTAACAACCATCATTGCACTCAACGTATCATCATTGAGTCGGCTTCTGAGTTTATTAGCATAGTGACCCATTACAGAAAATGCTCGTTCTGCTTCCACCGAAGTTGGTCGAATTGTTGTTGAAGACCTGAAAAGTTTATCTAGCATTTCAGGTCGGCGTTTTTGCTGCCCTAAACAGCTCAATTTCTTTTCTTATGATATATGAACCAGATTTTGGTTTTTTATGATTTTCCTTATTATCATTCTCCTGCAGAAACATACTAAGCTCATCAGATAGGGAAATTTGTTTAGTACAAGCACCAATACTCGTAGCATCATCTTCAATTCCATCTTTAACTCCCACCTCAACTGCTACTTCTGGTTCAGATTCTGACCCATTATGATTTACGTTGAATAATCGCTTTATTGAGGTTGTTGCCAGACCAAATATTTTTTTTTTTTAAAAATTTTACTACCAAACTCATCATATGATTCGTCTTGGTTCCAAATTAAGGAATATAATTGGTATTCTACTGTATTAGATAAATAACTAATTCCCCGGATTTACATTAAAAATTCCCCGGGTTTCGGGTTCGGTGAAACTCGGGTCAAAAACCCTATCCCTGGCCCTCAGTGTTCCAGACCAGGTCCATATAGACTTATCAGGTCCATATAGGACCAGGTCCATATAGACCAGGTCCATATAGACTTATGAGGTCCATATAGGACCAGGTCCATATAGACCAGGTCCATATAGACCAGGTCCATATAGACTTATCAGGTCCATATAGAACTAGATCCATATAGACCTGGTCCATATAGACCAGGTCCATATAGACTTATCAGGTCCATATAGGACCAGGTCCTATAGACCAGGTCCATATAGACGGGCAGATGTGTACCGCTCCGGTTTATACTTCCACCACAAGGTTCGGAGTCCGTCTTAGCTTGTTGTCACCTCCATTTTGAAAACCTCCAGGGAAGAAATCTGGGGGATCGTACCCTCTCTCATCCTCTCTGACATCATAGAGGGACTTTTCTGTCTACGGATTAAACGTGCCCATATCCGGCCTAAACATGGAGGCATCTAATGGCGCTTGTCGGGATTCGATCCGAGCACCCTCCTTAAACTTTAATTCTCATCAACTTCTTATCCCGTTCAAAATACACAGCTATTGTTTTATATACCCTAAATTTCAGCGGCAAGTTGTATTACTGCTGGCCAACTTCGCGTAAATATCTGGGGAATCATTCCTCGTGCGAATCATTCTCTCTTTTAACGTAGGATTACGTTCCTCAATAACGGTCCTTCGGGGAGATAAAAATTGTCCGGCGTCGCGAGTTACAATTTTGGCAGGGCTCCAAACCCAGTAGCATTAAACAGTTAAACAGAAAAGTACCAAAATGCGTCAAAAAAAGAGGTAAGCAACAATAAGTAATCCTACTTAATAATTCACGGTAGTTTCGTTAGAAGAGACTACCTGAAATATTTTTTTCTTTAATTTTATAGGTACCCTGGAGTGGTTAATGATGCCTACATAAGATCTTTTAATTCTGACACCTAAACTCAAAAAAGCAAAAATTTAAAATAAGCACACTTTTTTGTATTGCAGTAAACCAATATTTCGTAGACTAAAAGACACTTTTTTTTTAAAGTTTACCACCGTACTTTTGACGAAAACCAGAGCAAGTTAGCTTGCGTTCTCTGTTACTGAGCTTCAATGCAAATCTATAATCAGTGGTACCCATGGACAATTTTTATTTTTTTATTTTAATGTCATACCGACTGTGTGATAAGTCAATTAATCCACCGGCAAATTTTGCTACATTGTGATAGAAAAGCTCAAAGTGAACAAAATAATTTGACGTTTCCCTTAGCGTATTCAAATTGTTCAAATAAGCTAATAGGCTACTAATCGCATTTTGCTTGGAAATTTCATAATATTATCGGGGTTTTATCCTTTTTTAACGGCGCCAATTTATCTGTCTGCTCCTTAACATTTAGTGGGAGAATACGATAACCGTGGGTAACTCACAGTTAGATAAGCAGTATATTCCAACGCAAAGTTAAAGGAATGAGATTGCTTTCAAAGAGAGAAAAATTCAACGCTTCGGGGGCAGAGTATCTGAAAACAGAATTATATCGAATTTATCATACTCGTTGAGCTCTCTTGAAATTTAATCAAAACTTTTTCATGGAGAGTTTAGAATCTTTAAAAGTTGTCCTTTATATTAGATTTTAAAAGAAACAAACGGGCTTCTTTTGCAGCTTGCAACTCAAAATTATGCATTTCAGTAGAATTGTGCTTTATGGTCTTTTAAGGTAATAAGTAAAAAAAAGGTGAATTTCTGAAGTTACCTCTCAGAGTGGGGAAATGTTCTGCATAAACGGAAAGGAGCCTGCAAATTTCGAGTGTTAATATCGTAATATCTCCAAAATATATTCTCGAAAGATCGACAGTATGCCGATCTCGCTATACACTAGTTTATGTTATATATATATATATATATATATATATATATATATATATATATATATATATATATATATGTACACTACTGGCCAAAAGTATTGAAAGTTTGAGAGATCTAACATTTTTTCAAGAATAAGCCCAAAAAATAATATTTTTTCAATGAAACTGATATTTTTTAATGTCAATATGTCAAATTAGTTTAAATACAAGATATGATTAATAAATAATCCATTAGAAATAGATAAAAATAATACGAAAATAGACAAAAAACAAACAGAAATCAAGCACTCTGGGCATCCACGCACCAACGGCAAGATTCTGCATAAGTGCCGGAACTGAGCCATAAAACAACAGAGGTAACCGACAGGTCTCGTCATCAGGGGGCTTAACCATGTCAGTTACCTCAAGGGGAACTTTCTGAATAGGATGCAGGTAAGCCCAAAAGACATCCCAAGGCCCCGAGTCCCCCAAGTAAGCAATAAGTCAAGAAGAAAATGAAAAGACAAACACAACTTACAGTATGGGTTCAACGCACCTTACATGCAAGCACACAAAAATCCTAATGCAAAGAAAAAGATGCGTACACACCCCAATTCCGTAAGTGACGGTTATGGCGAAACAACAGCCAATTCTATCCTAAAAGTTACGTCATTGTAACATTACTATAGCTCTACCCCCCCCCCATTACAGCTTAACCAAATAAAAACACAAATACTATTCTAAACATCTTTAAAAATTCCTGAGTCTAAATGCCATTTTTTTAAAACTTTTAAATTGCCGAAATTTTTAGGGAAATCGTTTTTTCTTAAGTTTTCCTCGAAAATGCTACATGCCTCCAAAACATCCCCAGCGTTGTTACATATGTTTTTTATTCTGTAAAGTTGTGAGTAAAAAATATATAATAAATTTTATAGTTTAAGTTGCTATGGAAATTGGTAAACGTAATAACCTCGAAGTTAAAATCTAACCTTTTATCATAAATCCCTATTTTTATTTCTCTATTTTGAATTTTAATTTTTAAATCCAGATAAGTCGCACAAAGATTATTATCGTTAGTCCGGTTTAAAGTTAGTTCCTTTGGGTAGATTTGATTAAGAAACTCCAAATCGTTGCAGTTAAAAATTATGAGGTCATCAATATATCTAAATCCGGTAACATTATTTGAGTTAAGAAATTTAGTTTCATAAAAATGTAAGAATAGGTTGGCAAATGCACTAGAATAGCTATTTCCCATAGGTATACCCTTTATCTGTTTAAAGAAACCTATTGGGGGACTTGGGGGACTCGGGGCCTTGGGATGTCTTTTGGGCTTACCTGCATCCTATTCAGAAAGTTCCCCTTGAGGTAACTGACATGGTTAGGCCCCCTGATGACGAGACCTGTCGGTTACCTCTGTTGTTTTATGGTTCAGTTCCGGCACTTATACAGAATCTTACCGTTGGTGCGTGGATGCCCAGAGTGATTAACTTCTGTTTGTTTTTTGTCTATTTTCGTATTATTTTTATCTATTTCTATTGGATTTTTTATTTGTTTTTTCATTATGGGGATATGAAGCTTCTGCGCTATCCTCTATTGAAAATGTTTTGTTTGCAGGATATGTTTTATGTTATAGTGATTTAGCAGTCTATGCTTGAATTTTAAATTTTGTTTATTTATATTGTTTACATTTTACAAGATATGATTAAGTTATTGAACAAAAATAATTATTTAATTTTATAAAAAATAGCATACAAAAAATGTACAGGTTATCAGAAATCGGCACCCATTTGGGTTCCCCGGAATAAAATGAAATAAATAAACAATTTCAAATTCTTCTGAGCAGAAAAGATAATAAATGAGTGCAATTGAACCAAAAAGCATTTAATATGTTGTCGGGCTACCTCTGGCTTTCATCACAATAGCCACTCTTTTAGGCATGGAATCCACAAGGTTTTACAACACTAGGTTTTGCATGAGTCCAGACTGCCTGGTTCGTACAGCAAAACACCCAGAAAGCCAAATGGTGCGGGGTTGCATGTCATATAAGTCAAATGGACGACTCTTATTTAATACAGGGAGCTATGAAGAGTGACCAGTATATTTGTGTGCTGAAGGATCGATTGCATCCTG
>OU015500.1:137360251-137405251 GCA_907164885.2 Dolomedes plantarius
GTGGGGAAAAAATGTACAGGTTATCAGAAATCGGCACCCATTTGGGTTCCCGGGAATAAAATGAAATAAATAAACAATTTCAAATTCTTCTGACCAGAAAAGATAATAAATGGGTGCAATTGAACCGAAAAGCATTTAATATGTTGTTAGGCTACCTCTGGCTTTGATCACAACAGCCACTCTTTTAGGCATGGAATCCACAAGGTTTTACAACACTAGGTTTTGCATGAGTCCAGACTGCCTGGTTCGTACAGTAAAACACCCAGAAAGCCAAATGGTGCGGGGTTGCATGTCATATAAGTCAAATGGACGACTCCATTTTGTACAGGGAACTATGAAGAGTGACCAGTATATTAGTGTGCTGAAGGATCGATTGCATCCTGGTGCTCATGATGTGTTCCCAAAGCAGAAATGGGTATTTCAGCTACACCTAGCACCCTGCAATACATCGAAAAAGACAAGAAAAACTTTGAAATTAAATTAAATTTCTTTAGAGAGTTCAATTCTGAACTCTAAATCGAAACATTTCTTATTTTGGGTTAAGGCTGCATTTGCAAAACATGGTATTAATGTTTTCCTATGGCCAGGAAACTCGCCAGATTTAAATTCTGTTGAGAATTTAAGGAGTATAATTGGAAGGAAAATATCTCAAAATTATCCCAAAACAAAACGAGAGAATCAGGAAACAATAATTAAAATTTGGCACCATGAAATTATATGGTTCTGTTTCTTATTTTCCCTCTGAATCCGGTCCTAACGGTCCAGGCACACTATAAAGTAATAGGCATAAATATAAATAATTCATTTATTTTCTACGTAGAGGTAGACTAACATAGACCGACTTAGGGCTTCAAATAATAACACAACAGTACCGCAACTTGCGGTACTAAGAAACTGAACTTTAAAGTCGTAACGAACCCTTTCAGGCAGAATATACGTTCACTAACAATACCCGTAACCATCGGGCTTTGAAATAACTACCGAAATCGTGCAGCCACCTAGGCTAAATACTAATACGTGCTCTATCAGTTAAATAACGCTATCACCTTCAATCTAACTTTACTCGACTCTTTCGTATCTCTACTAATAGCGTAACGCACTACCGTACAAATCTCCACTCCCTTCTTGGGCTCTTGCCAACTCAGCGTGTGTCACTTAAATAGACCAAACACCTGCTCCGAACTCACTTCGACTGGCCTGCACTGCGCAGCTACCAGAAATTTGCATCTGAGTAACACGCGAACCCTACAAAATACCGAAAGAAGTGTTGCAAAACCTTGTGGATTCCATGCCTAAAAGAGTGGCTGTTGTGATCAAAGCCAGAGGCGTTTCGAACAACATATTAAATGATTTTCGGTTCAATTGCACTCATTTATTATATTTTCTGCTTAGAAGAATTTGAAATTTTTTATTTATTTCATTTTATTCCGGGGAACCCAAATGGGTGCCGATTTCTGATAACCTGTACATTTTTTGTATGCTATATTTTTATAAAATTAAATAATTATTTTTGTTCAATAACTTAATCATATCTTGTCTTTAAACTAATTTGACATATTGACATTAAAAAATATCAGTTGCATTGAAAAAATATTATTTTGGGGGCTTGTTCTTGAAAAAAATGTTAGATTTCTCAAACTTGCAATACTTTTGGCCAGTAGTGTATATGTGCGTGTGTATGTATATATATTTCCAAAACTTCACATATCTTCGTCTTACACAGATCACATATCGCAATCTTACACAGCTTTCGGACCCTTATTTAGATTGAACCGAAAGGTATCATATATTGAGATGTACTTGCTTTATACCCCAACAGTACAACTAAAAAAAATTATTTGATGTTCTATTATGATTTTGATGGTTAGAAACTGCGATTTCTTGAAGTTAGCGTTTTGCTGAAATTTCAAAACTTTTGTCATTCTACTGTCCCAAATAGATGTTAAAAAAAATCTGAAATCTCCCGATATATATTCCAAAAAGTTTAACGGTTGTTCGGTAAGCAACAAATAAATTTATCTTCACTTATTTAAGTTATATTTGTAAACGCGATTGTGTCTCACGTATGACTGGGCCGGTCAAAATTAAATACTCATGGAATGGCACTGACTATTTACTAAAGTTACGAGATGATTGTACATGATGGTAACATAGTTTAAATGCGAATTACCTAGTCAAGCACCATTTAAGATACAATTGGCTCTCTGTTTAACGACGCTCTACTTAACGACGATCTCTATTTAAAGACGAAATTTCCCAGTCCCGGCCCCTCCGACGGTATGGGAAATGTTATTTTTTCACAAATTCTGTTTAAGGACGATCTCTACTTAAGGACGATCTCTACTTATGGACGATTTTTTACGGTCCCTTGAAAGTCGTTAAACAGGGAGCCGACTGTATCTGCCTATGTTGGTAGCACTTTTTTTCAAAAATATACAGTACTGATTAATTACATATATTTTTAGTTCAAATGGGATATAAAATCACGAAAACAAATATAATTTTGGTAAAAATTTCATAACTTTTTAAAATAGAGGGAATTTTTCATAAAATTTCGGAACAATTGAGTGCTTAAGCCAGAAATCCTACACTTCATTCAATCCAATACATTTCAATTTCCTTTATACTATGTACTACTGTGATACTTACCTATGTTCTGAAGTAAAATGTTTAGAATATTTCCAAAAATCACTGAAATATACTAAAAAAGTGAGAAAAAAAATCATTTTTCTTTTTAATTATCTTTATTTAAGTACAGGTACCTGTAGAATTATTCAATTAACACATATAACTTAACTTTTACTTGAAAGCATAGTTAATAATACGTAAAACACTATTGCAAAATTTCATTGAAATAGATTGAAAACTTTTTTAAATGATTAGCTTTTTCGTTTCCAAAAGTAACAGAAAATTAGTTTTCTAGAAAAGGCATTTAAAGATGCTACTTCGGTCTCTTAATATCGCTTTCGGTTTATTAAATTGGCCTTAAATTTTCCTCCAATGATCGCACGAGTAAAAGTAAAGCAGTTTTAGAATCTTAAAAGACTAGCCCTTGAAATATAGCAATAAAAAAATATTTCGAAATGTTGCATCAAAATAGCCATTTCAACGTAGGCAGATACCTTAAAAACATTTTAACGTAGGATAACGTTCCTCAATAACGGTGCTCCGGAAAGAAAAAAATTCAGAGTCCGTCGCGAGTTATAATTTTGGCAGGGCGCCAAACCCAGTAGCAGTAAACAGTTAAACAGAAAAGTACCAAAATGCGTCAAAAAAAAAGAGGTAAGCAACGATAAGTAATCCTACGTTAATAACCCGAGGTAGTTTCATTAGAAGAGACTACCTGAAATATTTTTTATACTTAGCTCGTCCTGAAAGTAAGTACCATTTGGGTATTGAAAAAGATTATCGATTTGTTTTCATTTGTATTTTATTAGAGAAAAACCTGCACACCTTAAACTACTTTTCGACATATTCACCATGCGAATTAAGGCATGTGTCATATCTTGGCACTAATTGAAACATACCCGCTTCGTAGAATTCGGCCGCCTGCGACCTGAATCAGTTCTGGACGTTTACTTGATCTTACTATCACCTGCAAAGTGCTGGCCGGCAAGAAATTTTTTGAGATGAGAAAACAAATGGAATTCCGGAACTATAGTCTAACTAAAGTCCGTATAGTCTAACTAAAGTTTTAGTCCGGAACTATAGTCCGGAACTAAGTCCGGACTATAAGGAGGGTGACAGAATTGTTCCCCAGCGAAATGAATCAACCAGCGTCATCATCACGCGTGTGGTATGCGGTCGCGCGTTATCGTGCACGAACACAATACCAGACTAGCGCTTCAATCCCAACGGGGATCCCTACGAGTGAAACAGTCCATTTGAATTTAGAGGTGGGATAGGTTTTTTTTTCTGGCGCCATCTACTGACACCTTGAATTACTAATTGTAAAATGTAATCTTTTTTTTTATTTATTTATTTATATTTTTTAAATACGTATGCTGTTGCAGTTATTAATGTTTGAACTTTTTATTTATTTATTATACTGCTCATTAAGTGTAGAAATTAATTTAGTTGTTGAACAAGAAAGTGGTGAGTGATTTAGAGGAAATATATAATTCTGATGGGTTTTTATTTTGTTGTTTTGAATATTAAAGATTTAGAGCATTTCTGAACATAACGTTAAAGTTTTGTATTCAACATTTTTATTTCTCGTGTTATGATCATACAAGTCTTTGGGCATATTTTATGTGATACTACTGCACATTGTTTTTTTATTTATTTACTAATTTTATTTTATATTAGGCATTTAATATACTTTCTTATCAAGACCTGAAAAGATTGCATTTATCATTTGTATTGTATATAACAATACTACTGAACTTCTAATATTCAATAACCTCAAAAGCCATTTCAGACATTTTGTCACAGAACTTACTTGAAACAGACAAGAAAAGCGAACCTAACTTGATGCACACAAGAGAAGCGAACAACTTGTAACAGGCAAGTGAAGCGTAGAATAGCGAATAGATGACGCCACCCTTAAACCTAACCTACCCCACCTCTAAATTCAAATGGACTGTTCCACTCATAGGGATCCCCGTTGGTATTGAAGCGCTAGTCAAGACCGGAAGTCAGTAGTACAAGCCTTTTGCTCTGTATTTCCGCGCCGTAACTTCTTCAATGTTTCACAGTAAGCTGTGAGACCAGAGTCGATTGTTGTGCCTCGTTCCACCCAGTCCACTAACAAAATTCCTTGCCGGTCCCAAAACACGGTGCACATGATTTTTCTTGATGAGACGATAAATTTCACAAGGTCGGACATTTCTCGCATTCAAAAACTTGATAACGGCTCTTATTTCACACCTGGCGGGCCGATCGATTGTTTTAAATATGATTACCAACAAACAATGACTTCAAACGTTAACGTAATCCAACAAAATGGCTAGGCTAATTCGTTCTCGACTTGAAGTATGTAACTACGCATGCGCAATCCTCGTGCTGTCAGATGCACGGGAGATATGCGCAAACGGTACTTACTTTCTGGATGAGCTAAGTACGTATTCAACACCCTAATCCTCTAGTGCAAACTTATAATAACAATAATGTAACTGATAATAATAATGAGGCAGATACCTTAAATGAATGCTTAAAAGTGTATAATGAGTTCTAAAGATAATGAATGAATGGTTTTCGCCGTTTGATTGAGCAACCAAAATAATCCTACTCTTTCACTTCAGCACTTGAAAAGCTTAGGATTTATCTACCTTTACGCTCATCCTATCAACTCTAAACATATATGTTAAAGGCTCTAGAATTGAGATTTTTCGAAGTGAATCGATGCCTTTCAACCCTTCGATGGGAACATCTGCCTTACAGGCAGCTGTGGTTTCTTTATTAAACGCTGCCCCCCCCCCCTCACCCTTCGACCTTGGGTACTGTGACTCTACACATCCTTCAGTCAAAACCTTGTCTTCAGTGTGGAAGGGTGATTCGTGACGCTAGCCTTCTATGGTTCAGGTAAAAATTAGATTAATCAGAGCAGGGTAAAAATCAGATTAAATGCCTCTACAAAACGAAATGTAATATAACCTGTGATAATTGGTTCTGTTCAATAATTAAGGAGAAGCTGGTCAATAATTAAGGAGAAATGGTTTGACGATTGTGGATACCATCAAATGTAATTGTTCCGTCCTGTAGTAGCAGCCCGCGTTCATAGATGGCAGCACTGATCCAGTAATTTCTTATTTTGTAACGATGTGTGTAAACATGAACTGTTGTTGTTGACAAAACATTCTTATGTACGTGATGCGAGCAGGGCTTCTGCTTGCTTATTCTATTCCCATTTGATGTATTTCCCTTAAGTGAAAGGTTTGGAGGACGTCTGGGAAGTGAAGCAATTCTTCCTTTATATGTAAGTCAATTCATAATTCAATTCTTTATGCTATTTGGGTTTTTCATTTTCCCAGCGTTGATCCATCCCTTATATTCAATTGTATTCTATTAATCGCAAGTGTATTCTATTAAATGTGCAAGTATTGTAATTATTTTGTTTTAAGTCAAAATAAATCTTTTAAAATCATTTACAGTCCACTAAATCTATAAATCTCACAGTAATAAACCACAAATACTTTCTGAATTTCTAGTTAGAAATGCCTGGGAAAGAGATATTCCATCTACATCTGCCTTCCAGACATATGTTCCCACTAAGCGGGAGAAGAATCATGTTTTCACTGAAGGGTTAAAATTGATTCCTTTTAATTTTTGGGGTTCTAAAGCAGGTAATGTATTGTAATGACTTTCCTCCCGTAGAATTCCAAGGAGCGGACACCCCTTTGTAAACTAAGCTGTTTCATCAGTGCCGAAATGTGACCTTAGCGTTTCGTGCCACAATAGACTAGGCGCAGAGACTCTTCTGATTACTTCTAGGAAGGAATATCCTTTTGAAAAGTCTCTCCCCCTCGTTGACAATGGTGTCCCGATGACAAAGCCTAGTGCAGACTGGCCGGAGCCACGAGACGACTTGGACGGCGAACCGCAAAGGAGAGGCGTGTTCGACACTCGAGGCCCCCCCCCCAGAAAGAAAAAATAGAAGATATACTCTATACCCGAGCAGTAGTCTTCAGTTGTATGTTTTTTTCCGAGAGAATAGGTGAACAGAATAGAAGGTCCCTTTCACGGGCGCGTGCCTCGCCAGAACGGAGAATCCAGCCAACTCATCATGGCATCGCGAGCCCTAATGTTTTTGCAATTTTAATACTATTTTGTACAGTGTGCAGTTGCCTTATTTAGCCAAGAAGACCAAATAAATGTCTTGGGTAATTTTAAAGGCTGTCAGTCTGATTTTTTGACAAAGTCCTTACAGTTTGTATATTTCTTATCAGTCCCGTTAATAACTTTAACCCTTTCGTGGGCCATTTATTTCTGTTTTGAAAATCTCCCAGTTTTTTGTGTTTTATTATCAATTAAACAATACCATTTAAGGAAATATTTTTTATTTTACGAAATTTCAAATTTAAATTTAAATTTTAGAGGTGGGAAGCATACTTCCTAAGGAACCATCTACGGACATAAAAAAAATTCCATTTAATGATGATTATTTGCCATAAAAACATGAGAAGCATGTTGCAATGCACAAGGGTACAACACACTCTGCACACATGAAGCGGGTCCTCTTTTCTTGTGCTTTTGTGCTACATTTCCTACATCGTCTATAGTTTGAAACCAACTTTGGCATACGGTTTCCCACACTGGCTAATCGCACATCATCTGGAACTGCACGCTTCTTCGCTTGGAAGCTAGCAGAACGACCTTTCCTCTTTCGTGAAGAATATCCGTCTATTAGCTGACGAGCTAATGCTATACGGAATGTCAGCTGGTATAAACTTCTATTCCGTTTATTTACTTGCCATTTAGTTGCGTAGAACAAATATATATCAACAGTGGTGTCAGAGCAGAACAGATTTCACAGATCCGGCTTCCGAACTTAATAACATATGTACTATTTCTGTTTCAATTGCTGGAAACTAGATGGCAGCACAAAACTGAAGTGGGAATTATTCTTCCCAACATTATAATAGCGAGACCAATATATTATAGTGGGTTTTACGCTTCCCGCAGGTGTATTTCCTAAGATCATGTAGGTGGGAAGTAATCTTCCCAAGGGCCCACGAAAGGGTTAACCCGCGAGAACTCGCACCGGGTATGACATACCCAATCCATTTTCATTCAATGTTTTTGTTATCTTCTTCTTATCGGATTAGGCCGAAATTTCGTGTAGCTGTATTCAATGTCACATTCTTTCAGCGGGGTAAAAACTAAGTCTGCTCAATGAATAGATTTTGAGAAAAATATTTCGACGGGTATGTCATACCCGTGCGAGTCCTCGCGTCAGTAAGATCTTTCCTCTTTTTTTCTGTCAGTTTAGTGCATCATGGCGCGATTTTTGAATTACGACGAGGAAATAAAACAATTGCGACACCTTTTAGAGACTGTTTCTAGTGATAATGAAGCTTTATCCGACGATAATGATGCCTCTGAGGATAGAGAATACTGTAGCAATCACGATTCTTCTACTGAAGTTGAGACAGAAACCGAAGATAAAGGTTCACTGTCAACAGCCGATTTTTATATTGGTAAAGATAAAATTACAAAATGGCTGAAGAAAAAAATACCGGAAAAATGTAAGAAAGCCTTTAAGGAACGTAATTATCAAGCTTCCGGGTAATAAAATTATTCAAGAGATGTCGCTTCTCCCGTAGATGCATGGTATGTTCTCTTCCATAGCAACATGCTAAATATGATGGTGCAGCAAACAAAAACAACTTATTCAAGCCCTTCAATGGAACTGGAAATCACTACTAATGAACCGCCTACAAAAAAACTCAAGACAAAATATAAACGATGTTAAATTTGCCCAAGTAAGAAGGACTGAAAAACAAAGTTTATGTGGCAAAAATGGGGAAAATGTCTGTGTTGAACATCAGTATGTAGTTTGTAAAAATTGTCTATAAAAATGTAAGTATTATTAAAATTCCCTAAAAATCTTTAATTTATTATCTTATGTTCTCTAGTTACGTAAGGTTTGCATATAAACAATATTAATTGATATTTAAATAGCAGAAATGAACTAGGGTATGAGATACCCGGCGCGAGTTCTTGTGTTCGAAATTGGGCGCGAGTGCTCTCGGGTTAAATTTAATATTCATCTTCATGTTTAAACAATAAGGTATTTTGGGGAATGAAATGTTTTTGAAATATATTGTGTACTTTGCGTTCTTTAGCGGCTTCTCAGATTCATAATTGTTCGAACTGTAATATGCCGCCTGGCCACTAGATGGCGCTACATTTTTCATTAAATTTTATCTCTTATGTTGTTTCCTCTCTTAGACTTATAAGTTGTGGTGTTGTTGAAACAAATAAATGTTTTAGATTATATACATCTGTGTTCTATAATTACGTTTATACAAATAAAAGGAAATTGGTTGCCACCTTTTTATTTTTTAGTACGGACTTTAAGAGGCTGTGAATTCCTACTTTGTGTTTTCCACAACATTCCTTAGCGTTATAAATAAACGTTCGTCTGTATTAAGGAGTATGCCAATCCTCTGCGTTCATAAAAAACAAATTGTGTAGTTAGGTCTTCAACTCAACTAACACTAACGTAAACATGCGAGCAATGTGATATAAATAATAAATTATGATACTAATGATTTTTATAGTTGTCTCATTTATGCTCAAAAGATGAAACGAAAAGCAGAATGTTTCCATAAAAGAATGAAACATACTGTGTCCCACATAGATATAATTTGAAAAAGGAAAGTTCCTCACATCGTCAGGATAGTTCAGTTGGTAAAATTTAGCAGTCGGGGTTAGGAGAGCCCAGTTCGAATACATGAAGGAGCAGAAGGTCGTTACAGGGGCCCCCGACCACAGAAATGAATGATATTTTTTTCTGAAATTTGTCTGCCTGAATTCTCTTTAGTGGTGTGTCGTAATATTGGTAAGTGAAGTAATTTCTTACTAAACGATATTTCTAGGTATGTATTATCCAAGTATACGTAATCCGAAGATAACACAAATGCATTAACTACAAAAAGTGGCTCTTCATAGGACCTCGAGTGGCAACTATGACTTGTCAATATGTTACGAACAAAGCTGTAGGGCAGGATTTCCCAAACTATGTTCCGCGGAACACTGGTGTTCCACGGAAAGTCAATAGGCGTTCCGCGAAAATATGGAATTGCTTCATATCTTGCAACGGCTACAAAAAATTCAAACACGTTTGACCGATTAAGGCTCTAAAATATCTAAAAAATTAAATACTAAATACATAATTAACCTTTAGCTTACGGGGTCAATTTCTTCGATTCCCTCTTTAGAACGGGAAAAGCCATACCCCCTTTGTAAAACGGACACTAAGGGGGTTATATATATAAATATGTGTGTGTGTGTGTGTGTGTGTGTGTGTGTGTATATATATATATATATATATATATATATATATATATATATATATATATATATATATATATATATATATAATATACTATATATATATATTATATATATATATATATATATATACATATACTATATATATATATTATATATATATATATATATTCATTTTTGGGCCCCTATTCTTGGGATACCTGCTATCCCATCCCGTAAGGAAAAGGTTAATGTGTTTTTTCTCATTTTTTAAAAATTTTATTGATTATGTTTTATTATATACGCAACAAATTAAACAAAGTGCTCCGTTAAATTATAGGAGTTACGAAGTGTTCCATCGCACTAAAAGTTTAGAAAACCCTGCCGTAGGAGACGCAACTTTTTTTCTTTCAGTATCTGCAATACACATACGCGCACATTCGCGGATATGGTGTGAACAATGAAGTTTTTAAAAGTTACTTAAAATCTTGTTGCCTGATTGGCTCCCAGCTGGTTAGTGGGCGGACCATCTGAGTAAATCTAAATTTCCGTTTCTTTGTTTAGGATTATTCGTTTTCAATATCGGCATTCTCGCTTAGATCCCATACCCTGTTTTGATTATTATAAAATTACAAAATTTTTTACACGGTATACTCCAGTAAGTCAATACTAATTTCATTCGATTATTCGGTCATTTTTCTTTTTTTACCCAAAATTTCCTATTTTGAACTTCGAAATTTTAGTTTCAATCCTTTATCCTCTTTCGATGTCAAAATTTGCGGCAAAATTTGTTATTAGGTTTTCCAATAAGCCTATTAAGGTATTCCAATAAGCCTCCAATAAGTCTTGCCTTTCCACAAATACACAAGGCTGTTGGTATTTACTTCAGCGTTTATTTGTTTGCCTAATTGTGACAGTTTTGAGTAAACTCCTGCTAGGAGCATTTCAAACGTTCCAAATCCCATGAGCAGGTAGCTCATCGGGGTTGTCCGGACCGTTAAAATGCGTATGAGGAATATGTTTAGTTTTAAAAACATCAATATCATCAATAGAAAGTAAAAATAAATAAACAGCACCTGTTCAGGTCAATATTTTGATGCAAATGTGTCGAAAAGAAGGAGCAATATGATGAATGAAATTGGAAAACTCAGAGCTCCGAGTGTTTCCGATGTACCCCTAATCGTCAGCCAGTTCGGGAGATTCTTGTTGGACACCCAGTCTGGTGGGTGGTCGTTATTTATGCAGGACTGTTGAAACTCAAATACTGAGTGAAGAGGGCACTGCGTGCACTCTGACTTGCGACTGGTGTTTTTATGTTAGTAGTTAGACCTTGTATGCGACGATTAGGAGTGATTTCGGCATTTCTACTCTCAAGAAACAGGCTGATAAAATTTCTAAGAAATTTTATGATAACCTGCCTAACATTCGTAATGAAATAATTGCAGAATTCCCTGATTACGATTATTTTCCTGCTAATCGTAAACGCCCTAGGGCTTGTCTCCTTAGGAACTAACGTTAACTCCCTTACCGCGATACTCATTCCATCTTGCTCACCTACTTATGTGATGCCATAGTGCAGTGCTATCGCGCTGACCTGGCAAACCATACGATGTGGGTTCGGTCCTAGGTGGTGTCGCATCTTCAAAATTTTCCCTATCTTGATATTTTTACTTTTCCCCCCGCGGAAATCTGCAATCATCTCGTTACGAATGGTATGACCCTGAACAGGGCCTTTTTTTTCTTTTGTTCGCAAACTTAACATCTTGTTTGCTGAGGGTGCCACCTTTCCTTAACCTGTTATTCTTTTACAAATTATTATCTTCTTATTATTTTATTTTACTCTTTAAACTAATTTTACTTAACCTTAATTTAATTTCATTTTCAATTATTTTTTACTCTTCAACTCTTTAAGGTTCTAAACTAATTTTTTTTATTCTTTGATGTAACTTCTAACTTTAAACTTTAACTATCTTAATTATTTTAAATACTGAGCACATTTACATTGATTACAAATCATCTTGCGACAGGAGATAAAACCAGCCGGTCAAGGAACTCCAATCATAAAACTCAACTCTGCCTCTGCGAACGAGGTGATAAACCACAATGTCCTATTCCATGTTTCTTGTTGTTCTGTTTGTAAATAAAACTTGGATAAAAAGCATAAGGGCCTGTTCACATAGGAGTCCGTGGCGTTGCGTTAAGGAAAAGATGACGTTGAGACGAAAATCATAGGCATTAAAAATTTCATTGCTAATCGTTTGGAGGCCTATGATTGGTTTATTTTCGACTCAACGTCATCTTTTCCTTAACGCAACGCAACGGACTCCTATGTGAACAGGCCCTAAATCTGGATTGACTCATTACCGTCTGACAGGTATGAAACCTTTAGAATATTCATAAAGAACAAACAATTGCGAATGCGAAATAGAAGTTGCATCAAGGATTGCTTTGATATTTTATGCTTAAACTGAAAATTCGACTGCTCGATTATAAATGTCGATAGCATTGTCGATTCTAACAACCAACTAATTTATTCTAAATCGAAACCCGGATAATTTAACGTTTATTTGTTTTGTATGTAAGGCGTTCACTTTCCTTGTAGTTTGACTACTTCGTTATGTTGTACAAGATTAAGTGTTCCAAGTGAGTATTGCGCATTGACATTTTATTGTTACTTATTGGTGTTTTGTTAAGGCGACAATGGACCTTCAGATTGACAAAAATATGTCCCCAAAACGATTTTTTTTCCTTTCAGAAAATGAATCTGCAACTCATCAGCTTTAAATTTTAAAAAAAAGTATGTTGATTCGAACATTATTAACCGAGTTATAAGTATTTTTTTTCAAACGTAAACAATGGAAATGTTAGTCAAATTAAAACTTTAAATGCTATTTTCTCAAATCAAGTTTTTATGTCGTTTCAGTAAGTTCAAAATGTTCCACCCGTCATAATTTTTCTTGAATCTTCATAAAATTTCATAGAATGATTATTTATATATGTTAGAATAAAACTTAGTAATCAATTCATTATACTATTTTAAAACAACTTAAAATTTTTACAATAAAAAAAATTTTTTTATAAAGTTTTGCATAAAATGACCTATTTTTATCGATTTCTTTTCTAGTTTTTATAAATATGACTGTAACACAAATATTGCTTCTAACCTTTATTATAACTATATATAGCTAGCTTAAGAGAGAAAATTAGATATCTGAGATAAAAATGATTGCGCATGGAGCATTTTTAAATAGAGCAATTAACAAACTGATTTTAATTAATATCGTAATTAATTACATTCCGATTTTTTTTTCAAATTTAGAATTTCCATCTCTAAACAACACTGTATAAGTATACAAAATTTCTTAGCAATTGGTTAATAAATAAATAAAAAGTTTTTCATGGTCCGTTGTCGCCTTAATATTAATGAACATTATTGCTTTCTAAATAACCCTGTGATTATTCAGTATTATTGAGGATGGTATCTTCCTTACATATCAACATTTACGTAAGCAGGAAGAGTGATGTATAGGAAATCAACATGAGTTTTACTTTGTTTTTCTCTTTTTGAACAGTCACAAATATTAAGTTTAATTCAAAATGTTTGTGGTTCTATCTGCTTCGAATCAGCAAAAAATAATATACACAGCATTTTACTTTCGTAATTTTATGGTTGAGGCATCTATCATATGTAACATTTTCTGTCATAAATTCCCATATCTCCGGTAAGGTCCACTGGAGTGTGAACGATTGCCGTATTTGTGCTTCGGTAGTAAATCCAACACCTGTGGGAGAAAAAGTATAAAATCATGAACAAGAAATTTTTTTATCTAAACTCCGGTAAGTTTTTTTACCTTTTATAATTGCAAACTTCGATCAGTAATTATTGTAACAAAAAGCTACTCTGGATCTTTTATAGGTTTAATTTTCGCATATTTATACGCAAATACATAGTTTGATATATCTATACTTATATATAAAGACAGAGAGCGATTTTGTATGTGGAGGGTAATCTCCAGAACCACTGCACCTATTTGAAAAATTCCTTCACTGTTTGAAAGGTATATTATTCCAGATGGACATACGCTATATATTATGTATATCTGATCAGTAGAAATAAAGTTAGGGGCTTAATCCTAACAATCTCCATTGTTTCCGCTACTGTCTTCTACCGCTTTTTGTGCCGAAGTTTTCAACGGTCCTTAGCATGGTGCTATCGTGGTAGGCTTCTGTTCTGACGGTAGCGGTTCGAACCTATCCGTTCTCCAGCACGCCTTTTTCTTTTAAAAAATTTATTTTAATTATTAACTTGTAGCTGCAGTTGCTACTGAAAAAAAACTCAGAGTATTTACTGGAAATTTTATCATTTATTCCCGTTCTCACAGTTTGATATAACTCAAATAAATTAATACATTAAATGGATATAAACGAATGCGCAGATAATATTAATAAAAGTATAAATTCATGAACAAGGAAAAGTTTTTCTCATTTCGGTAAACATTTCCTATCTTTGCAGTTGTAAAGTTACGGTCGCAAGTTGCAAAAAGCCAGACAGATTTGCGTTTCTGTTTTTTGCATATTGTGAGTGTATGCATATATATATATATATATATATATATATATATATATATATATATATATATATATATATATATATATATAAAATTTAAAAACTAAACTAAATCTGGAATTAACATCAGGGTAGCAGATGTTATGGAATCCTTTCTGAAAAGATAGAATTCTATTGTTTAATATTCAAATCGTTATTGAATCCTATAACTTCTTTAAGGAGGATTAGGACACAAAACGTTAGTGTATATGTGTATATGTGTATATATATGAAACGATAAACCTTTCCCTTCATTAACTCTGTCTTACCGCAACAGAACATTATCCCTCAATTTGATTTTGATCTATATACTCCAAAGTAATCTATTAGTTTTCCCCTTAAACAAGCCACGCACCTACATGTTATATAACAAGGCATGTTTGAGAAGCCTCACGCAACCTCATCCGATGCGGCGTGATGAGGTCAGGTGTCACTTTTTAACCAATTAAATTTTAGCAAGCCTGTACTTTTCGGAAAAGTCAGCGTTCCTCGGCGTCTCTCCTGGGATCTTTTGTGTTCGCTCCCAAACCATTAACATGTAGAGTTTTAAGCTCTCCGTCCATATCGTCGCAGCGTTGCGTTGCCGGGGTTTTTCCCCGATATCCACGATGTCCGTTTAAATCCATTTGATGTTAATGGAAACTGTCAAACAAGAAAGTACTTTTTAATAAATATTAGAAATGTGATGGACTCCTCGTCTCTGGATTTGATTGAGTTGGTCCTTACTTTCGCGTGCCCCGTTTACATGACTACAAGACTACGGATAAACCTGATGTTCCCCGGATTGCATTACATATATATATATATATATATATATATATATGTACACGTGCAAATAATTTTCGTGCTAAGTATTGTGATGTACCACATGGAAATAATTTTTGTGCTCGCCTAACTTAAGTCTTAAATAAAGTATGGTAAGTGAATTCCAGTTTTATTCTTTTATTTTTTGCAATGCGCCGATCTTTTATAATCATGGCCACAACAACAAATCATTTACAGTCAAGTGTCATGTCCAACTGCTATTGCCACATATAATGAGATTATGGGAGTTGTTGATCACTTTGATCAACTTCGAGAACCTCATGCATTTGGACGACGCTCCCGGAAATGGTGGCATCGAATCTTTTACTTTCCCATTGATCTGGCAATTGTCGATGTTTTTATTTTGTGGAAAACTTGTAGAAGATATTCGCGATTTCAAAACCAACTGAATTTTCTTTTTCGACTAGCATGGCAATGGATTTCTGGATTTTCAAGTCGCAAACGAAAAGGACGAACCATAAGTTTTCTGAGAAAAAAAAAAAAATAAAATAAAAAATAAATAAAAAAATAAAAAAATAAAAAAATAAAAAAATTCCAGATCAAGTGATATTGAATAAAGGTGGTAACCTCATGCCAGTTTTAGGGAATATATACAGGTGCTGTCGTTTGTGCTCTACTAAGGCACATCAAAAGAGAACACAACACGTGTTCACAACTTGCGATGTCCCTTTATGTGTTTCTACATGTTTTCTAAAATTTCATGGACAATAATATTGTAATATCAGTCATCTATGAATGAAAAAATTCTAGTGTACAATCCTTTTGTAGTTTGTAGTACTATATATTTTTATAAATATAAAAAAAAAAAACATTGTTTCGTACTTTTAATTACCCCCCAATGGGCGGTGGTAAGCATACTTACCACCACAAAAATGGTGTTAAAAAATCCAAATTAATTTTACTTAATAACCTAAATGAATTTCTTTTCTAAACTTTCATTCCCAAAAATATTTTAATATACCATTATTAGAAATAAATGGCCCGTTAAAGGGTTAAAACGTCTGCATAACAATCCAGTGTAGGGATGCGACATCGATGTCGATGTTTTCAAAACATCGATGTTTTGATAAAAACATCGATGTTTTAAACATCGATTTATTGAAGCCGATGTTTTTTTAACATCGATGTTTTGTGCTCGATGTTTTACGTTGCCTCGATGTTTTTTTTTTAATGAAAAAGTACGGTAATAAAAAAAAATTACTACGTAGCATAATTTTCACACTCAGTAAATGTAAGTCTGAATTCTGAAAAGGACGAATACAAAAGGGGGAACGATTCCTTAGCAAACAGACAAATGGCAATTAACAACCAATGAACCAATCAGAGCGCTTGGAATGTTCCTGACACTCCACAACCTGCCATGGGGTTTTATTTTACAAATAGTGTATAAACGAGTGCATCCATTTAAGTTTTTGTTTTGTTCTGGTTTTATATAAGTTGACGTTAATATTATTAGTAAGATGCCTCCCAAAAGTACCGTTTGGAAATATTTTTACAAAACCACTGATAAATTGGCGAAATACAATATTTGCCTTAAGTCCCTCAAAATTTCTGGCAATACCACGAATTTATCTGGACATTTGAAGGCAAAACATGGCGGTATTTACAACAGGAATTTTGAGTCATCAATGTAGCCCAAAGCAACCAAGTTTTTGTCATTTGTGCCTGCCCAATCAGAGAGTAAAATTAAATCACCCCCTCCCCCCACGACTAACGGAAGTAAAATTAATGTTAGAGATTACTAAACCAGTTTTAAAAAATTGATGTTCTAAAACATCGATGTTTGAAAACATCGATGGTTTTTGGGCGATGTTTTATTAGCATCGATGTTTTAATATTGAATATCGATGTTTCAAAACATCGATGTTTTGTTATCGATGTCGCATCACTAATCCAGTGTTGAACTTTTTGTAGATAATCATCAATATGAAACGGATTATAATAAAATGCCTTCGTACTTCTGTGCCTAGAAAATACTGAAGCCGCACTCTCCGAGATGCAATGCCAGGAAGGAAGTGTTATCGAGGGGTTCTCAATAAAATATCGATAAGGATCGCATTTTTTCAAGATCCTTTAATCTGATTTCCTTCCTATACAGATGTAAGGTAAATAAAACTTATTATTCTCATGAAACTCATTTTTTTCTTGACGTACCAATGTAGAATTCAAAACAAACTTGTAAGGTATACACAAGATTCGATTCACAAGAATCGAACTTTTGAGTGAATTAAAGAAGCTGCTTCAGATATGCTAATTTTGGCATATGCGCTTAGTATAAATACCACGCAGCGTCATTAATGAAAAGAGGGGAGTTGTTGTTAAGGTTGAAAAAGGTGTTATCCTGCGCTAGTGCTTTACGGGCTAGACGTTTACGTGGCAGTACTGCTGGTTTGACTTACTGTTCGTGAGTATAAAAATATATTGTCCTTAAAAGCTGTATTTACATTCCGTACAAGTAGTACGCATGCTTATTGCTGTAAAAGCCAATTATATGTGCAATGAATCCAATAAACATTGTTTCATGTATAAATTGTGTTTGTATATAATTCAAATAGAGTGCCACTTCAAATTATATACACCCAAGTCTGGGTAGAAGTGAGCATAGATTCTCTATAAACTTAAAAAAGGAAATGAATTTCATTCTTAAGAAAGGAATTTTATCTTACGCATCGTATTAAATACCCAGTTTTTTAGCTATAAAAAATGCTAACAATTAAATTTTTAAGAAAAAATGAGCAATTGTGTATTCGGGATGGAGTATGCCAATATTCTATTCCTATATTTACGATAAATATATTATTAGATATGTAGAAAAGTGTCCTGATACAATGTAAAATCTATAGATGAGCCATTCACAAGCCAAATTATCTATATTTAAAAACAGTTCCGTAACTGACTCACTGACTGACATACAACGCACAGACCAAACCGCTGGATCTAAAGGGCTGAAATTTTGCATGGCGATTCTTCTTATGGTGTATAGGTGCACTAAGAAAGATTTTTGAAAAATTCTTCTTAGATTTTTTTAAAATTAAATTTTTAAGCTGTTTTTGTAACTTTTTTTAAGTTTGCATTTAAAATAATAATTTGAGGGTTATAAAATTTATATCACGAGAAAGATCCTAAAAATTCCTTTAAAATGAAGCATTTTTCGAATCTTTACCTCAATTTTCTGATTTTTGGGGAAATTTTAAAGATTCATTTTTAGAATTTAATTTATTAAATGCCGATCACGTGATTTCTTTTTCTGGTACTTTAAAGAAATTTATCGTCACGTGCATAACAACTAAATAGACAAAAAAAACATTTTTTTCTTTCTAATGCAGTAGACAATTGGATATTATCCAAAAAAAAAAAAAATCATAAATCTAATATATAAAAATGAATGTTTGTATCTCTGTAATTGTATAGAAATCCACAGTTTAGGAGCAACGATCGTGAAATTTTACATACAGGCGTCTTTAAAAACAGCCGAGGGTCTGAAGAACTTCAAAAATCGAAATTAATTACCGTTGATTTTTAATTAATAAAAAACCAAAAATTTTGAAACTAAATGTAAGATGTTACACTTTGTGGAATCACCCCTCTGACTATGGCGTCCACGTTAGGGTTAGCTGAAGCGAACAGCGAGCGAAAAGATAAAAATAAATAAAATCAAAAAGTTTCAAGTTATATATTAAACCAGAATAATAAATGAAAATAATAATCTTTCAAGTCAGATTTTATACTCTAAAATAAATCGGATCCAACGGCATATTGACACTATCACACGCGATGGAAAATTCGAATCAACCACGCTAAGTGTCACAAGATCATTTTTAATCGCTACTGCAACCCCCCTCACTTATGTCTTTGTGTCTATTGAAGAGTTAAAGACTAAGCTTCTATCCTGCTAACTTATTTCTAACTTAAAACTCCTCTTACTCCATAAATACATGTATATTCACCAACCCATAGCAACTTTCCAGTAATTTTAATACAAATATTCTCCTATTTACACAATACACCAGCATGTTATTGTGGCGCATTCGGTAAGAGCGTTAATTTACTATACAACATGACGCGGGTTCGAATACGGATCGTACAGATTTTGCTAAACCTGTATTTTCAGCTTTTTTATGGAGGCTTTTTTGTTTCAGCTTTTATTTTATTATTTTTTAAATTATTATTATTATTATTTTTATTTATTATTTTTTTTAATTATTTTTATTTTATTTTATTATTTTTAAAAATTATTATTTTTATTTTATTTTATTTTTCATATTATTAATGTGTATAACATTTCGTATACTTTTTTTTCTATGTTATTTATACTGTGTTTATTTTTTTAATGGATTTTGGTAGGTTTATTATAAATTTATGTATTTTATGTTTTACTTTTCAGGAATTTTTGCTCCAATGATAAAGGCTAAATCCTTTCTATGTTATTTATACTGTATTTAGTTTTTAAATTGATTTTG
The DNA here is from genome assembly GCA_907164885.2 of Dolomedes plantarius. Lineage (NCBI taxonomy): Eukaryota > Metazoa > Arthropoda > Arachnida > Araneae > Dolomedidae > Dolomedes > Dolomedes plantarius. The sequence continues at coordinate 137,380,079 of OU015500.1, forward strand.
GTTAACAAACATTCGACAATTTGACATTTTTACTTTTCAGCTTTACTTTCCTAAAGACAATTTGACATTTTTCCTTTTCAGGTTTTAGTGGTTTATTATAAATGTATATATTTTATGCTTTACTTTTCAGGGTTTTTTTGCTCCAATGATGAAACGCTAAATCTAGCTGAATTCTGAAGATATTATTGTAAATTTATGGTTTTTTATGTTGGGTTTTCTTTTTATTCATGTGTATAACATTTCACATGCTTTTTATTCTATGATATTTATACTGTGTTTAGTTTTTAAATTGATTTTGGTTAACAAACATTCTTAAAATCCCGGGCAACGCCGGATAAATTATCACCTGTGTAGGTTGATAATTTATAAATTTTAAAACTGTTACCACATGTATATTTACAGATCCACAAGAACTTTCCAATATTTTTAATTAATAAATAACCAACAACTCTCGATTCACAAGCGTACAGTAGATGGCGCCACTATTTTAATTTTTTGTGTGTCTATTTCGTTGTTATGTGACGATAAATTTATTTAAAGTACCAGATAAAGAAATCACATGATCAGCGTTTAATAAATTAAATTGTAAAAATTAATCTTTAAAAATTCACCAAAAATTAGAAAATGGAGATAAAGATGCGAAAAGAATTTCATTTTAAAGGAATTTTTATGATCTTTTTCGTGATATAAATTTTACAACCCTCAAATTATTATTTTAAATGCAAACTTGAAAAAAGTTACAAAAACAGATTAAAAATTTAATTTAAAAAAATCTAAGAAGAATTTTTAAAAAATCTTTCTTAGTGCACCCCTACATTATAAGAAGAATCGCCATGCAAAATTTCAGTCCTTTAGGCTATGTACACATGAGAGCGTTGCAACGCGCGCTCTGGGGCAGTTGACTACTGTTTTTTGACAGGCATATTTCTATTTTTTTACAAAGTGCAGAATAAATAAGATATATATGAAATACATGAATTTTTCAAAATGAACTTATGCGAAATTTTCAAATGTTATTATTTTTAAATTTTTTTAAACATTTGAATTAAAATAAGGGAGTTTGATGTTACATGAAAGATACGCAACTTCGTGCCCAATATGCTAATGTATATTTTTTATTTTATGATTTATGTATTTTATTATTTTTCTGATATAGAACCACAATAATACATTCCCTGAGTACATTATAAATTTACATTTCTTTAAATTTTCTCTCCCCTTTCTATCTACAGATGATATTTTTTGAATGTAATATTTTTTGAATGTTTTTCGTGATATAAATTTTACAACCCTCAAATTATTATTTTAAATGCAAACTTGAAAAAAGTTACAAAAACAGATTAAAAATTTAATTTAAAAAAATCTAAGAAGAATTTTTCAAAAATCTTTCTTAGTGCACCCCTACATTATAAGAAGAATCGCCATGCAAAATTTCAGTCCTTTAGGTTCAACGGTTTGGTCTGTACTTTGTATGTCAGTCAGTCAATCAGTCAGTTAGTCAGTTACGGAACTGTTTTATATATATATAGATTTTTATTACTATCTCTATATCGTAACGTTAACTTCATGCGCACACATTATTTTTAACTGGCATTCAATTGGCTGTTAAAACTTTATATTTACATCCTATTTAAAAGAAGTAGGGTGTAAATTGTAGGGTGGAAAGTTGGTAAAATTAAAATTTTGTGCAATGTATTTTAATTTCTCGATTAAAAGTAGTTTTTTTCTAAAAATCAATTTATTTCGCTTGAAAAGCTAAATATTTTATGCACGCGGTTTATATTATTATTACTATCTTTATATCGTAACGTTAACTTCATGCGCGAGCATTATTTTCTTATGCTTTTTTTATTATTATCATCTTTATAATAGCTTTATTTTCATATGGTTTTAAGCAACTATCGTTGTTATTCATATTATGTTGGTTTTTTATTAATTAAAAATTAAGGGTAATTAATTTCGATTCCGGAAGTTCTTATCTTTATTTTCATATGCTTTTTCATTTACGAATTATTCAAATGTTGGTTAAAAAACTTTTGCGCAATTTATATATTTGTGTGTGTTTAATTATTGAAATTAATAAATTTATATTTCTGGAGAGGATGTTTCAGATTTTAGTGGTACTATGATGAAAGGCTGAATATACCAAAATTCTGAGGAGTTTATTATGGAGAGAAAAGGAATTTAATATGTAGAGGATGTTTATAGGAGTTAAATGTGGAGAGGAGTTGAATGGTTTGCAGCCCTCAATCAAACACTTCATTTTTTTAAGAGGCAACGCTGCAGTCATATCATTGTTCTATTGGAAATTTCTGCTGAACCTGTAATTGCAGCTTTTTTTTACCCCAATGATGAAAGGCTAATTCTAGCTGAATTCTGAGGAGTTTATTATAAATTTATATATTTATAGATTTCACAAGGTTTTTTTTCTATGTTATTTATACTGTGCTTAGTTTTAAATTAATTTTGGTTAACAAACATTAGAGAATTTGACATTTTTACTTTTCAGATTTTAGTATTAAAATGATGAAAGGCTGAAATTCTGAGACGTGTATAACATTTCACATATATTTTTTATGTTATTTATACTGTGTTAATTTTTAAATTGATTTTGGTTAACAACAAACATTCTTAAAATCCCGGGCATCGTCGGGTACTTCAGCTAGTATATATATATATATTTTGACATCAATTGTATACATTGATCGTCGTATTTATTATAAATATATATATATATATATATATATATATATATATATATATATATATATTGGCATTAATTGCATACATTGACCGTTGTATTTAATTTGAATGTACTCCGTAGCGAAGTGCGGGTTTTCAGCTAGTATTATATATATACCGGATGGTCATAAAGAAACTTTGCAGATATATGGACCTCTAGCGGCCGTTCCGTTCAACCTATCGAGATAAGATTTCGGATATAGTTATTCAGAGGTATGAGATCGGGATTCTGTGAACGGCAACCAAATGGCGCTCACGGTTACGGTTATAGGTACAGAAACTCGAAATTTTCGAAAAGCAACACCCGCTTTTTCCCATCGCAAAATGCTCAGCAATTTTGCGAGAAAACCCTAAAGAGCGTTGGAACGGTACGTGTATCACAAAAAACGGACACGTTATGCACGCACAAAAAACAGGTCTGCGAAAGGCCAACAAAGGCACTATCGGGGCGCACAGAGGAAATTTGCATATAACAGATGCTAGAAACCAATCACAGATCGCCGTTCGCCACATATTCAGCGTAGAAAACCGATAAAAAGCTCTCTGATCGTCTTTTTGTTAGCCATTCACAGAGCTTTTTTTTTGTGCGTGCATAACGCTTCCGTTTTTTGTGATACACGTACCGTTCCAACGCTTTTTAGGGTTTTCGCATGCGCTGAGCATTTTGCGACGGGAAAAAGTGGGCGTTGCCTTTTGAAAATTTCGAGTTTCTATACCTAAAACCGTAACTGTGAGATTCACTGTGTTGCCGTTCTCAGAATCCCCAGCTCATACATCTGAATAACTATATCTGAAATCTCATCACGATAGGGTGAAGGGAGCGGCCGCTAGACGTCCATATGTCGTTTTTGTAGGCCGTTCGCAGAGCTGTTTTTTGTGCGTGCATAACGCGTCCGTTTTTTGTGATACATGTGCCGTTCCAAAGCTCTTAAGGGTTTTCACATGCGCTCAGCATTTTGCGATGGGAAAAAATGGGTGTTGCCATTTGAAAATTTCGAGTTTCTGTACCAATAACCATAACCGTGAGCGCCACTTAGTTGCCGTTCACAGAAACCCGAGCTCATACGTCTGAATAACTATATGTGAAATCTCATCTCGAACGAACGGAACAGCCACTAGAGGTCCATAAATCGGCAAAGTTTCTTTATGACCACCCTGTATATATATATATATATATATATATATATATATATATATATATATATATATATATACATAATATATATATATATATATGTATATATATATATGGCCTTATTTGAATAGCTGTCCAACTCCACTTTAAAAAAAATAGAGTTAGCCTCACTTTCATGTTCATACAAGTCGTTTCTATCTTATTTTTAAACTGTTACGACTCGAGCTTATTTCTGCTGCCAACATAGGGCATTACAATCAGACTTCAGCAATCATTTCTCAGCACTCATTAGACTTTAATGCTCTGTATCTCAAAATAAACAAGAATGGAGTTGGACCACTATTCAAATAAGGCCTTAACTTTTTACATTCATAATGAATTTCCAAAAAAAATAAGGATTAACACCACTCAAAGACAAAAAAATTTTTTGGCTACTGAATAATAAGCCACTTTTTTCAGTATCCAATCCAGTTAAGTCCATACTGTAATGTAAATCGCTACAATAATGCAATTCAAAAGCAAAAGAAATTACTCTATAACGGTCAATCGTTTAGCATTGCTTCATCACACAAAAAAAGTCAAATAAATGAGTCAGTGACAGTCTAACTGCTGCAGAAGTAAGTACTTGGGAATTATAAAACAATTATTTCAATTTTTTTCTGTCGTAAAAAAATAATTTGTAGACTGGATAAGATGTTATTACTTTTTTTTCACTTGCCAAATCGATTAAGTTCGTATGTCACGCAAAAAATTGTCATAATAATATGTTGCCATGACTCCAGTGATACTCTAATCTTATAGATTTTACATGTCGTCAGATAAAAGCTACATCTGCAATAGTACATTCCGCAATGTTTATCTGAATTTATACTTTCAGAGTAATTTTAAAAACAATCTATATAATTTTAACACTTTTATCCGCTTTTTGTTTCATGGACTCGTGATTTGTTAAGTGAGCGACTCATATATGAAATAATTATCTCAAATCTCTTAACGTTTTGCCGTTTATATAATGTTTTATATCTGTGTTTACAGTGAAAAGAGTGTGAAGTCGAAAATCGTAGTTTTGAGAAAAACGGGATTTAAAAAAAACGGCTTTTGTAAATTTAGTTTTTTTAAGTTTAATTTTTAATTTTTTTTAAAGTAAATTTTTCCAATTTTATTTTTGTTGCGTAAAGAGTGTTAAGTCCTTGATTGGGACATAACCCCTTTAACACTAATATGTTTGTGGCTTGTTTCGCATATCCCAAATTTTCCCTGATGAATAAAAATATTTAGGTGTGGAATTGGACTTAGCTTTCTGTACCCTGATTTTTCAAACATGCCTCATTTTAGCCCATTTTGGACTTAACACCCTTTGCTCAGCAAACATAGATATAACGTTTAATTTTCTCTTCTGATATTTCATAATTTATTTCATGAATACAAAAAAATGAACAAATAGAAACGGGGGTGGAATACTTAAAAGTTATGGAAACAGGAAACGGAAAAAGCATTTCCTACTTCAAACATTAAATCACTACATTTCATGGAAACGAATGGGCTTACACTCTGTCAAATAAATACCGGGAATGATTCATTTAAAAGATTTAAGTTAAGGGGACAAGGAACATTCAAACTTGATTTTTTTAATTTTAAATTTTTTTAACTCTTTAAACAAAATGAGAAAAATTAATTTCCTTTTTTACTACATTGAAAACCCTTAGAATTCAAAATAAGGATTTTTTGCAGAAAAATGAAGGTTTTTCAAATTTTTTCAAAAATGCTAACGTTTTTTCAAAATGCTCTATGCGCATTCTGTATTAATTAAAGTCTTTAAATTTTTTATTATCAGTTTACTAGATGTATATAAATATAAATGTGCATTTAATATTTCTTTTGTAGGAATCTTAAGTCTTAAATATTTTTTTTCTATACTGCTTGTTAGTTTTTATTTTATTTTATGGTCTATAAATTTGAAAAATATGTGTGATTTCAAAGAATTATGCACAGTTTCGTGACAAACACTTAAATTAACAATTCTGAGAAATTTGGAAGATATCGGAAGAAAATGAATACGCATGGAGCCTTTTCAAAAGTTCTAGCATTTTTGAAGAATTTTTTGATAAACTGGTCTGATTCCTCCTTAAAATACCTATTTGTGAATTCTAAGTCTCTTCAGTGTAGTAGAAAAAAATATTAGTTATACTCATGTGGTATATTAATATTTTTTTCTACTACACTGAAGAGACTTTCAACTTTATTTTATGGTCTATAAATTTGAAAAAAAATGTGATTTCAAAGAATTATGCACAGTTATACGATAAATATTTCAATTAACAATTCTGAGAAATTTGGTAGATATCAGAAGAAAATAAAATGTTAAAAATCAAAGAATAACGAGATTTAAGGTCCCTTGTTCCCTTAAAATTCGAATTAAAATTCGGGACCTTCAAATTCGAATTTTTTAATTTTCAGTTTTTAGCTCTATATACAAAATGAGAATAATTAATTTTCTATTTTACTACATTGAAAACCCTTAGAATTCAAAATAAGGAATTTTTAGCTGAATAATGCCTGTTTTGAAAAAAAAAATTTCAAAACTGCTAATGTTTTTCAAAAGGCTCCATGCGCATTCTATATCAATTAAAATTTTTAAATTTTGTATTATAAGTTTACCATATGTATATAAATATAAATTTGCATTTAATTTTTTTTTGTGTGTGTAAATCCAAAGTCTTAAATAATTTTTCTCTGTTCTACCTGTTATTTTTTTTTTAATATTTTTACTTTATTTTATGGTCTATAAATTTGAAAAAAAAAAAATGTGATTTCAAAGAATTATGCACAGTTATGCGATAAACATTTCAATTACCAATTCTGAGAAATTTGGTAGATATCAGAAGAAAACGAATATGCATGGAGCCTTTTGAAAAATTCTAGCATTTTTGAAGAATTTTTTGATAAACAGGTCTTATTCCCCCCCCCCCCCAAAAAAAAAAAAAAATACTTATTTGTGAATTCTAAGTATCTTCAGTGTAGCAGGAAGGAATATAAATTATACTCATGGGGTATATAGAGTAAAATATTGAAAATTAAAGAAGAACATTGAAAATACCTTGTCCCCTTAAAGGAATTGAAAAGAAAACTTGCCATAAGATGGCGCCAGTGTACCTAATAATCGCCTAGAGTTTTGGCACCGTTGTGGTAAGAATTTTTTCCGCCTTCTGTTATTTTTGTTAAACATTTGTTGCGCTGAATCATTAATGGTGTTGGGGAAGGACTACCGTACATCCGCGTTGGTTAATATGTGCTTTAGGTACCCCCCATGCCAAATCGGCGATGCCAAATCGGCGCCAGTTGGCGATTTTTGAAAAATGCGCCAAGGGGGGTACCTAAAGCACATTTTCACCTCAGCGTTATTCATTAAACAACTTACTGATTCTCTTCTCTGATGAAAAGACCTGTTGAAGGGTCCATCTGCGATGCATGGTTGGCATATCCCACAGCTCTGCATCGCTCATCTTCAGTGCAATATTTCTGACATTCTTCGAGTCCGCCTTCCACTTTACCCTTATTGATCACCTCGTCGTCATACACTTTCAGCAATCCTTTGATCTTGTGAAGGAAACTGTTTTCACATTCGGCATCTGTAGGAAGAAATTGAACCGTTTCTGTAAACAGTTTTCGCGGGAAGATAAAAATTATACATTTTCATGTACAAGTGGAATCTCGATCTATCGTTTTTCAAGGGACCGACTGAAATGAACCATAAATGCGGGAAAACGATAGATGCGGACACATAACAAAGCAATATGATCGTTGGGACTGGATAAAATGAACGACACGTGCGGAAAAACGATGGATCCGAAAACGATCGGTCGAGATTCCACTGTATAATATTTTACCTATGATATATTTTAACATATATACGGAGAAACTTATCTAATCAGACTGCCAGTGACAGTTCCGATAAGTGGCTGTTTTCAGGGGTGGCCGTCGAATAGAGGTGGTCGATTTCACTATGGTGGCCAGCAATGGTTCCGAAAAAAAGAGGTCGTTTTTAGGTGTGACCGTGTAGAGAAGTTCCAATATATATATATATATATATATATATATATATATATATATATATATATATATATATATATATATATATATATATACTAGCTGAAAACCCGTACTTCGCTACGGAGTACATTCAAATTAAATACAATGGTCAATATATGCAATTAATGCCAAAAATATGTTTAAATATATTTATAATGAATACAACGATCAATGTATGCAATTGATGTAAAAAAAACGAAAAAATATATTTATAAAAAATCGTAACGGATAATTTTATAGATAAAATAATGTAGAAGAAAATATTCAAATTAAATCTAATAGAACATACTAAAGAATATAGTACAGTTAATATAGTACAGTTTGAGGAACATATCCTTTACTGTATTTTAATATTTTTTTTGGATAATGTCCAATCGTATGCCGCATAAGTAAGAAAATAAATTTATTTTTTTGTCTATTTCATTGCTATGAACGTGACGATAAATTAATTTAAAGTACCAGAAAAAGAAATCATGTGATCAGCATTTAATAAATTTAATTATGAAAATTAATCTTTAAAAATTCACCAAAAAACAGAAAATGCAGGTAAAGATTCGAAAAAAAATTCATTTTAAAGAAATTTTTATGGTCTTTGTCGTGATACAAATTTTATAACCGTCAAATTATTATTTTAAATGCAAACTTAAAAAAAGTTACAAAAACAGATTAAAAATTTAATTTTAAAAAATCTAAGAAGAATTTTTTTTAAATCTTTCTTAGTGCACCCCTACACTATAGGAAGAATAGCCATGCAAAATTTCAGCCCTTTAGGTCCAGCGGTTTGGTCTGTGCGTTGTATGTCAGTGAGTCAGTCAGTTACGGAACTGTTTTATATATATATATATATATATATATACCTTAAAATCTTGACTATAATATGCACCCATAACTTTTCAATATTTTACATAAAAATTTTACAAATATTTATTAACATAAATAAAAAATGTAATAAAAATAAACGAAAACGTCAAATTCGGTAGCAAAAAAGGCTTAAATTTTTAATTCAAAACAAACAATACTGTGAAATTATCAGTCTTAATCACTTTCACTAGAATACAGCTCTTCAATTGTTTGTCGTTATTTCAATGTTTAAAACTACTTTTTTTGTACACGAGTATAATATGCACCCTCATTTTTGCAGACTAAAATGTGAAAACAAAGTGTGTATTATACTCAAGACTTTACGGTATATATGTATGTACCGTAAAGAAACGGTATATAACTATATACCGTAAAGAAACGGTGCCGTCGTAAATGATGCCAATAATTTTGTTTATTATTTTTCCTTAAAAACTAACAATTTGACGGAACAGTGTAAGGTATACACAAGATTCGATTCACAAGAATCGAACTTTTGAGTGAATGAATTAAAGAAGCTGCTTGAGATATGCTAATTTCGGCATACGCGCTTGGTATAAATATCAAGCAGCTTGATTAATACAGAGGTTCAAGAAGGTTTTGTTAAGGTTGATAGATAAGCGAGTTAAGGGAGCTACGAGGAAAGCAGCTCCAGGTGTTATCCTGCGCTAGTGCTTAGGGGGCCCAAAGTTTACGTGGCAGTACTGCTGGTTTGACTCTCTGCTGGTTTGTGAGTATTTGCAAAGTGTATTTCTATTGAATGTTAATATATATTCCATACAAGTAGTACGTATGCTTATTGCTGTAAAAGCAAATTCTATATGTGCAACGAATTCAATAAACATTGTTTCATGTATAAACTGTGTTTGTATCAAATTCAATTAGAGTGCCACTTCAAATTATATACACCCAAGTCTGGGTAGAAGTGAGGTATATCCTCTACAACAGTTAATCCTATTTTATTATTTAAAATTTATTTCAAATCATTTTTTTCTTCAAAAAAATCTGACATCTCTCTTATAGGATTTCAAAATACCCTCTAAGACTTTCCTTCTTTTTTCGGGGGTCATAGATCTTTTGTCATCAAATAATTTTGTTTGAGATCGCCTGATGAAATCCACTGATCCAAACGTGTCTCTTGGGAGAACCAAAATATCGATACTTTTCAAATGGGAATTTATAAAATTAAGCAAACAATTGTTGCCAAGGAAATTAACTCATTTGACCCCAATTAAAATACAGTCGAACCTCCATATATCGAAATTCCACATATCGAAATTTTCTATCTATCGAACTCTTAGCAAATCTCCATGTTCATTACATAGAAAAACTGTTTCTATATATCGAAAAAATCTCTATATATCGAAATTTTTTTTCAAGACATATTGGGAGATCTTATTCCACTTTGAATAAGTTCTCCCAATTTTCAGCGTTTGAAACAATAAGCCGTGGACTTCAATTCGAGGAAAATGTCCCTGATGAAGTTTTTAGTGGACTGAATAAATGCGAGCATTTCTTTGATGAACTTTCCGCAAAACTGGCTGTTCGGCAAGATATTCGTAGTTTTTCTTAAAAGAATGTAGCTGTGATCACTGTAACCATTGTCTTGATTGTTTTGTTTTTAAAGGTATATAGTACTCAATAAATCTTTCATATTAATTCATTTTTTAGTTATTAACTTTCATTTAATGGTATTCGCATATAAATTAGAAATGGAGTTTCGTATACGAAAATTAGCTTTAATTTTAATGTTTTAGGAGAATTATGATAAAACTAAGATCAATTCTATATATCGAAATTTCTATATATCGAATTTTTTTCCGGCATTTTGCTACTTCGATATATGGAGGTTCGACTGTATATATATATATATATATATATATATATATATATATATATATATATATATATATATATATATATATATATATATATATATATATATATATATATTGCTATGAAGATCTATTGAAATTATACAGGGCCATATCTTTTATGTATTTCTCTTACCTTTTCAGAAAGCATAAAAGTTGTGCAGAATAGTTAGATGAAACTTACACTAAGATCATCTGATTATTTTCCCTGGTGACATACCTTGATACAGGTACATATTTTCATGTAAAGAATACCCAAACTTCATTCATGTCCTATCGTATTATTATTTATCTCTATAATAATTGAGGATAAATAAATATTATATCTCATAATCCAATACATCAGGAATTGCAAATATTTCAACGCTTAAAATATTTTACATTCAACTGAGTGAATAATTTTTCAGAAAACTTTTCCCAATCTTCCTCTCCTCTAAAATCTTTAAACTCAAGTGAACTTTGACTGTTTGGTGATTTTTTAACTTAAAAGTCTCCAAAACTCAGCAACTGTGTCCATTGGATTTATTCATCACAGAAGTTTCATATTCAGGGGTATATATCACCTACAGTCGTATTTAAACTAATTCTTAACAGATTCACTGGCTGGCGTAAGAATTGACTCATTTAACTCTAAGTCCAAGAAAAGAACTTTTCATGAAAGTGATTTCAGTTTAATCAATACAAGAGTACTTCACGTATTGCATCCTACATTGTTATTCACGCCACCAAAAATAGAATATTTTCCTATAATTGTCATTAGACTAACGAGGTAGTTATTTGCAGCAAGATCAGTACTACATAAAACTTGCTTTTAGATCACTCCTGGTGACTGCCTCAGAGAAAAAAAATCCAGGTAGTCTGTCCTGACGAAACTACCGCGAGCTATTAACGTAGGATTACTTATCATTACTTACCTCTTTTGAATGTATCCATATATATGTACGTATGTATATATATATATATACATATATGTATGTCAAAATTGTGACGCATCTTGGTACTTTTTTTTGTTTAACTTGTCCAAGCGATAGACTGGGCTTGGCGCGCTTCCAAAATTATAACTCGCGAGGACGGATGGACGGACAGTTTTAGCATCTGAAATTTTCCTCTCTGCAGGACCGTTATGGAGGAACGTAATCCTACGTTAAAACTCTTTGGGGGGGGGGAGGAGTAACAGTGTTTGGTAACATTTAACTCAGTTTTGCCCACTCAAAAATTTGTAGTCAACAACAGCATTACACTGCGTCCACACACATGCAGAACTCACACAAATCTGGGGGGAAAACAGTTATTTATGGGGCAGAGCGATCTGCAGCGATCCCTCGTCCGAGCGGTTTTCTCACAGATCATCAAAGAGACACGAGGGACCTTGGGGGGCGTTCTAAATGGGGGAATGTCTGGAAGACAGTCTAGTGTTCATTCACACATAGCTTTGGACTAGCACGAGGGAGGAGCGTGACTGATCGACCCCAAAATGTGTCAAGAGGGGGGGTGCTTACTGCATATGTGCTCTGCATGTGTGTGGATGCACCTTTAGGTAAAGTTGTACATAATACATACAGACGTACCTACAGATTCAATTCATATATAGACTTAACAATTGTTGTCTTATCAATGGACTCACTTAACTCTAACACCGAGAATATCACTTATCGGAAAGGTTAAGTAAAGAGCGACCCTTTTCTTACCTATTTCTTCCCTCAGTTTCATGTATGCCAGATTGTACGTTCCCATACCTCTGTTTAGACCGGTGAGGTACTGATTAAAAGCAAGGTTAATGGCATCTCTGTCCATCTCCTTATACAGACTTACATCTTCATTCACTTTACGGAAGGTTCGGATGCCGCTGTTGATTTTTTCCAAAAGATTGTAAATCTAGAATAAAGAAGGTCAAGTAAGTAGAATTATTTTGATTCTTAGGGCTGTCGATAATTTTATACTTTGAAAGGAGTCATATCACATGTAAAGTAAATGAAACTAATATTATTGAAATGAAATAGAAGATTACTTATAATTTCCTCATTACGGTGATAAAAAGCAGCCTTCCCATTATTAAAGAAAAAAAAAGCCAATTTCAGCTCGTATTTGTTATATAGCACCTCTGCTAGAACGGTGTTACATCTCCAAAATTTTCGATTTTGAGATAATTGAAACCACAATGCTCTATAAGAAATGCTTCTCATTCTCGAATAATGTTATAAGCCAAGTACCAACACAGTCTCCTAGATGGCGCTTATTACCCTCTTCCACAACTAGGAGGGGAACTTGCTCATGCGCGAAGAATGAAAATAAGAATTTTGTCAGTGCCTAATGTTGTTATATTAAAATGTTCCTGTAATAAAATTGTTCATTAAATTTTATTTGTAAAATAAATGTTTTTATTTGGAAAATAAATTTGTATTTTTTTCTAACCTGCTGTTCATGTAATCGAGGTTTTTTTTCTTTGTGAAAAGTTCCAACAGTGTGTGCATTAGCATAGAGATATGACAGTATACCCTCAAGCTTTTTATCCCATGTTGACAAAATCAGGTTACTAGAAGAGAGAGATATCTTGTACTTAAAATTCAAAATCATGCTTTAAAAATTGGAAACAACTTTAATACTATATAGTTTTGCCATCTGAAGGGATTCGAACAATAAGTTTTCCTAAAATTACCATAGGCATTCATAAAACAAGAAATGAAATTTCGACCTATATCTTCTTTAGCTCTTCCTGAAAATATGGCTATTTTGAGATATAACACTCTTCTGGCACAGTTGCGATATACTGTTAACGGAACAATGCGGTATGGCTGAGATAATAATAGAATAGGTAAGCTTTATCATCATCTTTTGGGGATCATCGATTAGCGAAACTGGTTTTCACTCATGTTTATATTTCAAATCGATATGTTATGTTGTTACTTATCTCCCTTGGCGAACAGCAATGTTAACCTTTAGCTTACGGGGTCAATTTTTCCGATTTCCTCTTTAGTAGAACAGGAAATTTCATACCCGGTTTGTAAGAACGGCTATTGAGGTATATATATATATATATATATATATATATATATATATATATATATATATATATATATATATATATATATATATATATATATTATATATATTTTATATATATGTATGCATGTATATATGTATATATATGTATATATAGATACATACATATATATATATATATATATATATATATATATATATGTATATATATGTATGTATGTATGTATGTATGTATGTATGTATGTATGTATATGTATATATAGATACATATATATATATATATATATATATATATGTATTTGTATATGTATATATAGATACATATATATATATATATGTATTTGTATATGTATATATAGATACATATATATATATATATGTATTTGTATATGTATATATAATATATGTATATATATATATGTATATGCATACATATACACACATACACACACACACATATATATATATTCATTCATTCTTGGGCCCGTATTCTTGGGATACATGCTATCCCACCCCGTAAGGAAAAGGTTAAACCATATCCATAAACTCGTAGGTCCAAAGGTTGTCATAAACCACTTCGGGGTGGAAAAAGAGATAGGACCATACAGGAAAGGATGGGCGAAGTGTGGCTTTCTCATCGAACAACCATGCAGTTCGATTAAATCTTCATAGATCTCAGGTAGCTACATCGCAGCCTGGAGAGAGAAAACTGTTCTCCTATAGTTCTCTTCTGCTATCCAGTTTAATTGATGCATAGCCCGGCTGACTACCGTGAATTGGAGAAGCTCTCCATATTGATTTGGACAATACCATGTTCTTGGACATCCACTGAGTCATGTCAGTCATGACATGACTCAAATGAATATGAAGATCAGACATGTAATCACACATATATACCCACATTCACATCATATATGTGTAAACTAGCTGAAAACCCGTACTTCGCTACGGAGTACATTCAAATTAAACGCAACGGTCAATGTATGCAATTAATGCCAAATATATGTATAAATATATTTATAATAAATACAACGATCAATGTATGCAATTGATGTAAAAAAAACGAAAAAATATATTTATAAAAAAATCGTAACGGATATTTTTATAGACAAAATAATGTAGAAGAAAATATTCAAATTCAATCTAATAGGACGTACTAAAAAATATAGTACAATATATTACAGTGTGAGGAACATATCTTTTACTGTATTTTAATATTTTTTTTGTCTAATGTCAAATCGTCTGCCGCATATATTTTTTTTGCCTATTTAGTTGCTATGCACGTGACGAAAATTTAGTTAAAGTATCAGAAAAATAAATCACGTGATCAGCATTTAATAAATTAAATTCTAAAAATTAATCCTTAAAAATTCACCAAAAATCAGAAAATGGAGGTAAAGATTCGAAAAAGATTTCATTTTAAAGAAATTTTTAGGATCTTTCTCGTGATATAAATTTTATAACCGTCAAATAATTATTTTAATAAATGCAAACTTTAAAAAAATTACTAAAACTGCTTAAAAATTTTATTTTAAAAATCTAAGAAGAATTTTTCAAAAATCCTTCTTAGTGCACCCCTACACTATAAGAAGAATCGCCATGCAAAATTTCAGTCCTTTAGGTCCAGCGGTTTGGTATTTGCGTTGTATGTCAGTCAGTCAGTCAGTCAGTTACGGAACTGTTTTATATATATAGATTATTTAAATATGAAATATATAATATCATTTTTTTCCAATCGCGAGTCTGTGGGTTCGAGTCCCACTGTTGGCATGGACGTTTGGAGCCGTTCGGAATCTGCTTTTAGTACTAGGTTCCGGTTTAAAAAGCCCTCGTGTAGCAAGAAATGACCGTAACGCTATCAACCAACCATATCCAATATTTCCGTTATCATAACACATGAGCATCAAGTAAATTTGGAATAGTAAAATATACCTTATTATGAAATTCATCAAGAAGTATAATTATTCAAAAACTATTTGATATTCGGCGAAGTTACTAATGTTTGAGAGAAAATGTGTCCCTCGTAATCTCTTTTAAAATCTTTGAGCTGACTCTGCCCTGGCGTAACAATGGTAACATGATATATACTTTAAAAGATTCTATTTTATTGACTATGTGGGCAAATATTCGATTTATTTTCTCATTTGACAGATATTTTAAAATTTATTTTACTACAATTATCTGGAAATACCGGATAAAGAGTTAAATGTCAATTTGGTGAGTTAATGGAACAACTAACAGACACAGATATCCCAAAAAGTTTCTTAATTTTTTCACTCAAACGCATAAAAAAAGGATTCTTATATGGTTTTTATGGTTCGATTTACCATCTAAAATTCGATCTTAAATTACTTAAAGAGTACCGGAGTCCCCCCTCCCCCCTCATACAGAAAGGAATAGTCATTTATAGAGGTATACAGTTCACGACAAAAAAATGGTATATTAATAGCTAAATGAAAGTTTTGATCTTATCCGATCATACCATTCATTTATTACGACAAAATTAAATAAGACCTTTAAAAGATATAAAATATTTATCAATGAACCTAATTTTAGCTTCCCTTCTAGATAATATATAGCCTCTACACTGTAAAAATGAAATGCTGTTTTAGGTATATTACAAAAATGGGAGCATAACTAGAATGGTGGGAAAGCATGTTTAAGATACTGTTACGAGTTTGGGGCCAACTTGGCATGTTATCGCCAGCATGCGATGTTTTGGAGTTCACAATAAATAAAACAATGATTTAGCACGTTCACGCGTCTACCATGGAGTAAGTAATAAATCCTGCTCTTGGGTCTATTGTTGGAAAATGGTTTGGTTCAGCGGTGTGGCAACACGGGTTTTGTTTCCTAGGTGAATAAGAGTCTGGAATAAAAAGTTCAGTTTTAAAGTTGGTTTGGATGCGATCGGTTGACTGTTTTTTTCAATAGGTGATTCACCTTGGGGAAAGTTTTAGTCTCGGCTGGTTTAAGACGAGGTCCTTAGAAGGCGGGAAATTTAAGGTCGTATGCTACTTGTTAATAATTGTTATATTGTAATTAATTACTGTATCTGAATTCCTCCATGTTAAAGAAAAGTTCTTAGGTGCTGGAATTGTTAGCTTCCAGCGAAGATTCGACGTTTTCATCTTGTTTACTGTTCTGCAAGTTTTGAGAAAGTGTACTGAAGATTTTATCTATATATATAAAACAGTTCCGTAACTGACTCATTCATTCACTGACTGACTGACTGACTGACATACAACGCGCAGACCAAACCGCTGGACCTAAAGGGCTGAAATTTTGCATGGTGATTCTTCTAATAGTGTAGGGGTGCACTAAGAAAGATTTTTCAAAAATTCTTCTTAGATCTTTTTAAATTAAATTTTTAATCTGTTTTTTAAACTTTTTTTACATTTGCATTTAAAATAATACATTGAGGGTTATAAAACTTATATCACGAGAAAGATCATAAAATTCCTTCAAAATGAAATTTTTTTTGAATTTTTACCTCCATTTCCTGATTTTTGGTGAATTTTTAAAGATTCATTTTTAGAATTTAATTTATTAAATGCTGATCACGTGATTTCTTTTTCTGGTACTTTGAATAAATTTATCGTCACGTGCGTAACAACTAAATAGACAAGAAAAATATTTTTTTATCTTTCTAATGCAGCAGACGATTGGATATTATCCAAAAAAATGCATATCCCTTACGATTTTTTTATAAATATATATATATAGATAGATATATATTTTACATCAATTGTATACATTGATCATTGCATTTATTATAAATATATATATTTATTTTTTGGCATAAATTGCATACGTTGACCGTTGTATTTAATTTGAATGTACTCCGTAGCGAAGCGCAGGTTTTCAGCTAGTATTATATAAATTTCTTTTACTCAGTTACAGGTAACTGGCATATTTATTTCTGTGTTTCAAATTTACTATTTAGAATATCTTCCTGTCGCTCGTATTTGGTACAATACAGATATGGGATGAACCAAAATAGGTCAATTTGCTACCCAGAAACATGACACTCTGAAACAGGAAGCTTTCTTGACCTGAAACAGCATTTCATTTTTATAGTGTACTGCAACATTTTTTTTAGCTACTGATTTTAATGTCTATACTTTTTTTTCTATTTTAAGAGGTAAATGAGTTTGAGAAAAACAGGAAAAAAATGTTAATACTCAACCCTTGCTTCGTCTTCATCCGAGAACAATGCGGTGGTGTCGGTTGTCCAGCGCACGAGATTCTCTTTTGTGACTTTCAAGTCGTCAAACATCTCGTCGATTTTTTCCAGATCACTCAATGAATCGCTGTAATGAATACAAGTAGTTCAGGTTGTAAATTTGTGTAACAAAGCCGAAGGAAGATGCAGCTAATTTCACTTCATTAATCACAGTGTTGAAACCGCTCGGATAAGTTATATATATATAACTTAAGTTATATATATATACATTATATATATATATATATATATATATATATATATATATATATATATATATATATATATATATATATATATATATAATATACATATATATATATATACATATATATATATATATATACATATATATATATATATATATATATATATATATATATATATATATATATATATATATATATATATATATATATATATATATATATATATATATATATATGTTGTTTAAACCAAGTAAACATCTTTTATAGACATTCTTGGGAAAACAAAGCATTATGGAGGTAGATCGGTTGATGTAACAGATCTTCTCTCCGTGTGACGCCTTTGAGAATTTTTCTACTGATATTTGTATAATGCCTGGTTTTTTTTTGTTTTTTTTTTGTTAATCTTAATGTAGATATTTAAATGCAGAATGTATGTTTTTCAAAAAACTTTCTTTTAGAAAATTTTCATTTATCACACACACACTTATATATCTATAATAATTTACACTGTGATCTATTATATCTCAACTTGTGTTCTGATTTGGCAACACAGAAATTGACGCACGTGTGCGATGAGTATGCACTTTTCAGGGTGTCCTTTATTTCTGTAATCTGATTGGTTGTTGAGTTGGTTACTAAGTAAAAAAGGGAATTAGGTCTCGGATGTAGAACAACTAGGACCTGCTTTCTCCCTGCTTAAGGAACTGTTTACACTGTACATATCTTCATGTCAGTTTAATTGCTTTATGTGTTATAATAAATTTTTAATCCAGAGCAAGTATTCTCCTCATTGAGTGAAGTGTCTACTTTTTATGCCGTGACATACACATACGTATGTCATGGCATAAAAAGTAGACACGGCATAAAAGTAGACCCTTCATATATACATACACACATCGTATATATATACACTCATGGACAAAAAAATTAGCGCACCAAGAAGGAGTCGTCAAAATGAAACGAAATTTTACATACGTAATGACTACTTTGATATAAGTAAATGATAAGAAAATCAAAGAAACAGGATAATTTATTTCAGAGAAAAAGGCAAAAGAACGGAGGAGTTAATACTCCGTTGGACCCCCTCTAGAGCGAATGCACGATGCGATACGATCGGGCATTGAGTCATACAAGTTCTGTATGATGTCTTGAGACATTTCGTTCCATATTTGCTGTAACCTTGCCTCTCGTTCGTTCAAACTCGTGGGATGCCCAACTCGTCGTCCCAAATGATCCCAGATATGCTCGATTGGAGACAAATCTGGGGATCGGCCAGGCCAAGGAAGGGTAGTAACAGTGCGGAGACAGTCTTGTGACACCCTTGCCGTATGAGGCCGAGCATTGTCTTGTTGAAAAATGGCTCCTGGGAGCCGTTGCATGAGTGGCAACATGTGGTTGCAGGATTTCATGAACATACCGCTGGGCTGTCATGGTGCCACGGAACAATACTAGGGGTGACCGTGTATTGTAGGCAATGGCACCCCATACCATCACACCAGCTGTGGGAGCGATGTGTCGCTGTACAGCAAAGGCAGGATTGAAGCGTTCACCACGGGCTCACCACACACGAACACGATTGTCATCACTGCCGAGATTGAATCTGGATTCGTCGCTAAAGACGACCTGGTTCCATTCCGCTGCAGTCCAGTTTCCTCGTGCGCGGCAAAACTCCAGACGGAGGCGTCGATGGGTGGGCGTCAAGGGCAGCACACATAATGGGCGCCGCGATACCAACTGTCCTTCAGCCAGGCGCCTTCGTAGGGTTCTAGAAGACACAGAGGCCCCAAGTGAAGGTGCTACCTGTGACTGGTTGGCGGCCGATGAAGCAGTTGGCTGTACGCGTGCATTTCTTACGGTGTGGCGGTCTTCTCGACGACTGGTCTGTCGAGGGCGTCCTGAGCCTGGTCTACGTGTACATGACATCTCTCGGGTCCACTGGTCCCAACACCTCCTCACAACACAATCAGGGCGGCCTAATTGACGAGCTACTCGCCTAGCTGACCACCCAGCTTCCATCATCCCGACGATTCTCCCCCTCTCAAACTGCGACAACTGCTTATATTGTCTTCGAACACGGCGTAAGGGCATGTCTATCTCAGCTCTTCCTTTGTAAATGATTCAGCACACTCAAACAAGCTTTGGTTACATGTTGTATACTCCACAGAGTACGATGTTCAACGCCCTCTACCGGCTATACGTAATGCGCAATCACGCTGCATTTCTAATCATTTGCATATCACCCCGAAATGTACCTTTATTGCAAGTTTCGTTACGATCTCGCAATTATTTCTTGGTGCGCTAATTTTTTTGTCCATGATTGTATATTTATATATATATATATATATATATATATATATATATATATATATATACATACATACTTATATATATATATATATATATATATTTAAATAAATATATATTTAAATAAATAATTGATGTTAGAACTAAATTTCTATTCACGTTATATTCATATCAACAAATACTTTTTACCTGAAAATATAGCAGAATTTGTTTGTTCTATCCTTTAAAGTTAAATGTCACTTAAGTGCACATCACTGATGCCGAACTTACGTTTATCAAGGAACACTTTATTTACCTTGATAAAATTTTTTGGAACCCTGACAATTTTTATTAATCATAAATAATCAAAAAACCGAAAATGTGTTATTGGAAATACAAAAAAAATCGGATGGAATCTTGGAGTTCTGTGCGATTACGAATAACTGGGAACCTCTGATTTGTATGATCTACGAGGGTTATTCGGAAACTAAGTTCCGTCACTGTGTAAAGGAGAAAGGACACAGATGTGGACAAAGATATTTATTTGATAACGATTTACAAACATTGCACTATTTTTCGAAGTTGTCACCCAGCACATTAAGGCATGTATCGTATCGAGATACAAGGTTTTGTATGTCAACATCATATAAGGTGGCCGCGAGTGATATTAGCTAGGATATTACGGCAATCTTTCACTTCTTCCTAGATGTCTAAAAGCTGGCAACTCAAGAATAGCTTCAAGTGCAAGAATACCTGGAGCGGTTGCCCAGTTAGTAAGAGCAGCGGGCCAGTGATCTGAACGTCTCCCTGGTTCGATGCTCGTCGCTGCAAATCCACCGCCGTGTTCTCTAATGGTGGCCGGGGCACGTAAAATAGGTCTTGGCTGCAATGTCCTCCAAGTTCTCAAATTTACCTCTGGAGGTGCGGGGTCAAGTGTTCCGGTCTCGTCACTTGAGTCGGTCACAATTACGGGACTGATGCTCTTCGAGGTCAAGTCAAACTTCAGCCCTAGTGGTACCTCGCCTCAAAGTGAAGCTGCTTACTACACTTCGCCAAGGACCTAGGATTTGAGGACCTAGGTCCTTTGGACTTGGTGTAGGCTTTCCTATTCCAAGGAGATTGGAAACTACAAGAATAAGTGAAAGTCACTTGGCACCAGGTCAGGGTTATACGGTGGTTGATTCATATGTTCCCAACCGAAGGACTAGATTGAGATCACACGTGCGGAATGTGGCCTGGCACTGTCATGCAACAAAATGGCGCCATCACTAAGCAAGGCGAGTCTTTTGATTTCAATGGCCTGTAGCAGCTTTTTCAATGTGTCGATAAAGAAGTGAAAGATGCCTTAACATCATAACTAACCTCACAGGTGGCCACCTTCTATGATGCTGACATCCAAATCTTGTATTTTGATACGATAAATGCCTTAATGTGCTGGGTGACTTACAGTGGTGTAGCGAGGGGTGGAAGGGGATCTATCATGCCCCGGGCGCCTCTCGCAGAGGGGCGCCAAATCGTCCTCAAGAACATTGGATCATTTGGTCCCCCAAGACCATGGGGGCGCCTAAAATGTATCGTGCTCCGGGCGCCAGTTATGCTCACTACGCCACTGGGTGACTATGTCGAAAAAACAGTGTAATGTTTGTAAATCGTTATTAATTATATATCTTTGTCAACATCTGTCGCCTTTTTCTTTTAGACAGTAACGGAACTGACTTCCCGAATGACCTTCATACATCGTTGTATTTTTAGTCGACATTTACCTATATACGCGCCAGTTATTCTCACTACGCCACTGGGTGACTTTGTCGAAAAACAGCGTAATGTTTGTAAATCGTTATTAACTATATATCTTTGTTAACATATGTCTCCTTTTTCTTTTAGACAGTAACGGAACTGACTTCCCGAATGACCTTCGTACATCGTTCTATTTTTAGTCGAAATTTACCTATATACGCGCCAGTTATGCTCACTACGCCACTGGGTGACTATGTCGAAAAACAGCGTAATGTTTGTAAATCGTTATTAACTATATATCTTTGTCAACATATGTCTCCTTTTTCTTTTAGACAGTAACGGAACTGACTTCCCGAATGACCTTCATACATCGTTGTATTTTTAGTCGACATTTACCTATATACGCGCCAGTTATTCTCACTACGCCACTGGGTGACTATGTCGAAAAAACAGTGTAATGTTTGTAAATCGTTATTAATTATATATCTTTGTCAACATCTGTCTCCTTTTTCTTTTAAACAGTAACGGAACTGACTTCCCGAATAACCTTCGTATATCGTTGTATTTTTAGTCGAAATTTACCTATATACGCGCCAGTTATGCTCACTACGCCACTGGGTGACTATGTCGAAAAAACAGTGTAATGTTTGTAAATCGTTATTAATTATATATCTTTGTCAACATCTGTCTCCTTTTTCTTTTAAACAGTAACGGAACTGACTTCCCGAATAACCTTCGTATATCGTTGTATTTTTAGTCGAAATTTACCTATATACGCGCCAGTTATTCTCACTACGCCACTGGGTGACTATGTCGAAAAACAGTGTAATGTTTGTAAATCGTTATTAATTATATATCTTTGTCAACATATGTCTCCTTTTTCTTTTAGACAGTAACGGAACTGACTTCCCGAATGACCTTCGTACATCGTTCTATTTTTAGTCGAAATTTACCTATATACGCGACAGTTATGCTCACTACGCCACTGGGTGACTATGTCGAAAAAACAGTGTAATGTTTGTAAATCGTTATTAATTATATATATTTGTCAACATCTGTCTCCTTTTTCTTTTAGACAGTAACGGAACTGACTTCCCGAATGACCTACATACATCGTTGTATTTTTAGTCGACATTTACCTATATACGCGCCAGTTATTCTCACTACGCCACTGGGTGACTATGTCGAAAAACAGCGTAATGTTTGTAAATCGTTATTAACTATATATCTTTGTCAACATATGTCTCCTTTTTCTTTTAGACAGTAACGGAACTGACTTCCCGAATGACCTTCGTACATCGTTGTATTTTTAGTCGAAATTTACCTATATACGCGCCAGTTATGCTCACTACGCCACTGGGTGACTATGTCGAAAAAACAGTGTAATGTTTGTAAATCGTTATTAATTATATATCTTTGTCAACATCTGTCTCCTTTTTCTTTTAAACAGTAACGGAACTGACTTCCCGAATAACCTTCGTATATCGTTGTATTTTTAGTCGAAATTTACCTATATACGCGCCAGTTATGCTCATTACGCCACTGGGTGACTATGTCGAAAAACAGCGTAATGTTTGTAAATCGTTATTAATAATATATCTTTGTCAACATCTGTCTCCTTTTTCTTTTACACAGTAACGGAACTAACTTCCCGAATGACCTTCGTACATCATTGAATTTTTAGTCGAAATTTACTTATATACTGATAGTAAGTTGAAGAATTCGATCTCATTATTACTTACTAATTTTCTTCTACTTCAGGGTATTCTTCATCTAGTTCGTGAATGGGTCGCAAGTCCATGTATATTGCTTGACCAGGAGACTGCACGAGGTTCTTGTAACCGCTCAGTGTTTGGAGGTAGCTTTCTGGAGATGATATGAAATTTGGCAGGGGGATAGTCGAATAGACGCTCGTTGAGACTTTAACCTTTCCTCTGATGTCTTCATTCTCCTTTATTGCTTTCAGGGCTTTTTCCCACGAAACTATCAATATGAAATATATTCTCCTGTTATCGTTTTTATAAAGATAAATATACTCGGGTTTGAAATAACTGTGGTGTAAAAGAAGCTTTTTGTCGAGAACAGAATAAAGTCACAGCATATGACATAGGTGTTAGAGATTAGAAAGAAATAGCCTACAAGGTAATCCAATCGTTGAAATCAAATATATCGTTGACATTGATAAAAACCAACTGATCATTTTCATGCAATAAATTGCTTCAGCCATACAGTCCGTTGAAATTATTCGACAATGGACTTTTCCTCTCTTATTGGATAATTTTAATTCAACTTAACTTCATCGACCTTCAGTTTCTTTTTTTTTTTTTTTTTTTTTTTTTTTTTTGGGGGGGGGGGCACCATATATCAAAAACTTAAAACCCAGTAAAACATTGTTCGTGTAACAAATATCAATGACTGTTTGTATACTAATATAAACAAATCAACACAAATTTGGTTGATTTTTATCAATGTCGTTGACATTAATAAAAACCAACTGATCATTTTCATGAAATGAATTGCTTCAGCCATACAGTCCGTTGAAATTATTCGACAATGGACTTTTCCTCTCTTATTGGATAATTTTAATTCAACTTAACTTCATCGACCTTCAGTTTCTTTTTTTCTTTCTTTTTTTTTTTTTTTTTGGGGGGGGGGGGCACCATATATCAAAAACTTAAAACCCAGTAAAACATTGTTCGTGTAACAAATATCAATGACTGTTTGTATACTAATATAAACAAATCAACACAAATTTGGTTGATTTTTATCAATGTCGTTGACATTAATAAAAACCAACTGATCATTTTCATGCAATGAATTGCTTCAGCCATACAGTCCGTTGAAATTATTCGACAATGGACTTTTCCTCTCTTATTAGATAATTTTAATTCCACTTAACTTCATCGACCTTCAGTTTCTTTTTTTTTTTTTTGGGGGGGGGGAGACCATATATCAAAAACTTAAAACCCAGTAAAACATTGTTCGTGTAACAAATATCAGTGACTGTTTGTATACTAATAT
>OU015500.1:137410251-137412312 GCA_907164885.2 Dolomedes plantarius
AAAGGAAAAGAATTCGTAGAATTTTGAATTAGTTATCTAGATAGATCATCATCTGTTACAAGATATTTCTTTTATTTCCTACTCTCTTATTTACTTATTCACAAACACACACTTCCACACATAAATGTAATGTATAGATGAATTTTAAAAACCTGATTTCACCCTCTAGTTTATCCATTTTTCTAAATTCGACCATGTCAAATGAGTTTATAATTAAATGTTATCGCCAGATGGTATCATCTGTAGATTTGGATTTTAGAATGAACTTGGACTTTCAAACACAACTTATATGTACACACAAATAGATATACATAAGTATACTACTCGTAGCATTTCATGAAACAAACTGCATGCTTTTACTTTTTTTTCTGTGGTTCTAAGCTTTTTTAAAATATTGATGAGTTATTAATAAAAGTTATAGGAAGCGCATAACAGGAACACACAGCTCATTAACATCTGTAAAATAAGTTGTCAACCTTATTTTTTATAGTGGATATTTAGAAGCTGTGTGTTCCTGTTATATCAGTAGATGTCAAAAATTACTTTTAGAAATCGTATTCTTGTTTTTATTAAATCATAAAAATCTATTTATTCATTAAAATTGCATTCAATTAAGAGTTTTCTATGATGAGATTTTTATGTAATGTAAAAATAATTTTAATACATAATGTTTAGATATTACATACATGTACGCACACACACACACACACAAGCACATGGAAGATTTGCGACAAGAAAACCCTAATATCATGATATGCTCAACCATATACAGCTATAATTCATATATGAGTTATATGTTAAACATGCAATAGCTTACGCGATTGTCGCAAATTTAGCCTTACACAACAATTTCAAATTTAAACAAATAGCAAATCTTCCGTTAAAAGTCCTCACATTTCTATTGTGTTGAAGTATGCTCTATAATTCGGATTTACATAAAGGATTTTGCATATATTTTAATGTTCAAAAGATTAAAAATGTACTTACATGCACTATAACACGTGGACACTCCGTTTCGTCGACAAGTAGCCATTTTTCCTATTTCCCCAGCCAAAAAGCTACTAATTGCTTCAAAGTACAGCTTTCGACCCGCTTCCGACCCTCTTCCGAAGAAAATCTCCCGCAGCGCGAGCTAGGAAAACGGGAAAATCTCATCAACCCGCAAACAAGATATTCAGCTCGC
Source organism: Dolomedes plantarius (assembly GCA_907164885.2). NCBI lineage: Eukaryota > Metazoa > Arthropoda > Arachnida > Araneae > Dolomedidae > Dolomedes > Dolomedes plantarius. The sequence continues at coordinate 137,411,435 of OU015500.1, forward strand.
TTTGGGGTGAGGCGGTGAACACATTAGATAGGTCAGTCGACCCATTTTATTTTCAACCCACATGAAGTGTGTCTGCAAACCTGGAACTTTCGAAAACTGACCGGCTTTTTTTTCTCTGTGTATATAATATATATATATATATATATATATATATATATATATATATATATATATATATATATATATATATATATATATATATATATATATATATATATATATATATATATATATATATATATATATATATATATATATATATATATATACATATGTGACATGGGGAGAACGGCCGCCGGTCATTGCAAAGAAAAATGCCGCAACCCCACATCACAGTCAACTCTGTAGACACTGGATTACTGGAATGGTAGTCTGGTTGAAAAGAAATGTCGTTGACACAAGATTTCTCGAACTACATGTTTATTAAAATCGCTGGCACTTCTGCCGGGTGTTTCGTAGCAGACAAAATATTACATAATGCGCCCTAATTTTGGACGCCAGAACTTATATATAGACTTCAATCCATCACGTGATAAAAGGTCGTATCTAAATAGTTGATTGGTTTAAAGTTGTTGTTGATGTGCAGAACTAATTTAAATTTGTAGTGACGCCGCGCAGCGTCTCTTTTCGTTAAAAGGTCAGCCATCTTGAATGATTTTGCCAAAGGCTGTAATAATGGAATTTAACACGAATGCCCAAAGGGAATTAAATAACTTAAGGGATTAAAAAAGGAGTATGTAATTTTGAATAGTAAAGTAAGGAATTAATAGTTTTTAAATGTTAAGAGTGTTGAATTAAAAAATTACTAGTTTTTTAATATATTATATATTAATATATATATATATATATATATATATATATATAGTGTATTTGTCTGC
>OU015500.1:137412812-137507812 GCA_907164885.2 Dolomedes plantarius
ATATATATATATACACATATATATATATGTATATATATACACATATACATATATATATATACATATATATATATGTATATATATACACACACACACACACACACACACACACATATATATATATATATATATATATACACAGAGTTACTCGGATAATTGGTATGATTTTCTGTCAAAGGATTACTTGGTGGAGACACGGGAACGAAAAGTTAAACGCAAGTTAACTTCCAATTAACTTAATTTTCTTTCAAGTTGATGGGATAATTCATAAAAAAAATTTTTTTAAAGTATTTATTAATTCATAGAATTGTCAAGTTTATATGATTCAACAGAAAATTTAAAAACATGGTATATAAAAAGTTATTTTTATCTTGTAATAATTTTACAGAAGGATTGCGTCGTTCATCGCCTTGCATCATTGACTGGATATTGCTTAACGTAACTGTTAAGGCATATACTATAACCCTATTGGATTCGCTCAGCTCAATGTTAACCTATGGAGAAATTGTCTCTACTATTGACAGCTGCATGAAGGCTGATAATACAATAAAAATGGTATTTTCAGATAGCCTCAACTTTTCTGCACCTTGCAACAGGATTCATTTTAATAAATTTCGTCCACCAGAGGAATTGAGGAGCGTTTAAAACACAGTATACCAGATTTTTTTACCCCGAATACTTTAAATATTAAAAATATCATTTGTATATTTTTAACCTTTTCCTTACGGAGTGGGATAGCATGTACCCCAAGAATAATACGGACCGAAGAGTGAATATATATATGTATAAATATATATATATATATATATATATATATATATATATATATATATATATATATATATATATATATATATATATATATATAAATATATATATATATATATATGTGTATATATTTATATATTTATATATTTATATATGTATATATTTATATATGTATATATATATATATATATATATATATATATATATATATATATATATATATATATATATATATTATATATATTTATGTATAACCCCCTTAATGCCCGTTCTTACAAAGGGGGTACAAAATTTCGCGTTCTGAAGAGGGAATCGGAAAAATGGGCCCCGTAAGCTAAAGGTTAAAACGAAAAATGAACTAAGGTGCAACATATGAAGCGGTGAAAATCAAAGTGGTGTAAGTCCAAAGCGTTTTACTGCAAAAACTACAAAAAATTCCTCCATAAATTGAACAAATTATAATTCCTAATGATTGTTATAATATGGAAAATAATAATTACTTGCAATTACACTATAAATTGAACATGGAGATTACATTTTTGCCCTCAAATATAAAAAGTTTAAAATGTGACTTACACCACTTTGCCCTTCACCGCCTCATTTATTTCTCCCTTACGGAGTACAATTTTTAAAAACAAATCTCTCAATCCAAGTCGGTAATCCTTGGACACATTTTCTCCATAGGTTAACACTGAGGTGAACGAATCCAATAGGGTTAGTACACTGCAAATCAACTGTTCATTTTTCAATTACTACTATTAGTTCACACTCTCCCGATATATATCTTGTTCAAATCTTCAATCGTTAATAAAATACTTTTTATTCATCCACTCAAGTTCAAATACATTTTTTTAAATTTGTAGTGGATGACACTTGATGTTAATACAGTTTTTTCAAATATTAATTCATTAATTAAATTTAATTAATCGATTTAAGTTTTAGACCTAGAGCGTCTCTTGCTCTTGAATAGTAATTTGCTCTGTAAACTGTTGTTGCTCTGTAAACGGTAGCACTGCGGTAGCGCGGGCTTCTCCCGTCTTGTAGGTTGCGGGATCAAATCCCCAACCTGACAAGCTTTTCCTGTCTCTTCCCCCCCCCCCTCCTAATCTCGCACAGTAGGCAAGGTTCTGGCAGGTAATCCTTTTTTTCAATTCTTACTATTAGTTCACACTCAAATTTTTCTTTGTTGACCTAAGTAGGAATTGACTTTAAAAATTTTTGTTTTAATATTACTTGTTTCACCCGTGAATGCCAATTTCACAATGAGTTCATCGGCGAATAAGGAGATGCTATTTATTCATCAAAAGGCTATCGTCACTACTGCGACTAAAGCTACCGTCTTTGCTGTGTGTTGAATGTTGTCTTGTTATCATGTTCTCGTGTCAAGACTTATTTAGGGGAACTGTATTGACCCCTGATCGATGTTTTTACCTGAAATAAAACGAAGCGTCCACCAAAAACTCATAGACTCGAACACAGTAACGCTTCTAACTTACCTCATTGTAATTGGCGTAATCATAGATGCTCCCACCAATTGTGTAAGTCCTTAAGTCAATCGTGCGACCCAGAAGCATGGGCACCAAATAAGGCAAAAGTATATTCATGACTGGTCTGAAAAAAAAAAATTAGAATTGACTATTTTGCAAAGCTAAATATATTGACACTAGCTGAAAACCCGTACTTCGCTACGGAGTACATTCAAATTAAATACAACGGGCAATGTATGCAATTAATGCCAAAAATATGTATAAATATATTTATAATAAATACGACGATCAATGTATGCAATTGATGTAAAAAAAAGACGAAAAAATATATTTATAAAAAAAATCGAAACGTATATTTTTATAGACAAAATAATGTAGAAGAAAATATTCAAATTAAATCTAATAGGACATACTAAATAATATAGTACAGTTAATATAGTACAGTTTGAGGAACATATCTTTTATCGTATTTTAATAATTTTTTGGATAATGTCCAATCGTCTGCGGCATTAGCAAAAAAAGAAAAATATATTATTTTGTCTATTTAGTTATGCACGTGACGATAAATTTATTTAAAGTACCAGAAAAAGAAACCACGTGATCAGCATTTAATAAATTAAATTCTAAAAATTAATCTTTAAAAATTCACCAAAAATCAGAAAATGGAGATAAATATTCGAAAAATATTTCATTTTAAAGGAATTTTTTATGATCTTTCTCGTGATATAAATTTTATAACCCTCAAATTATGATATTAAATGCAAACTTAAAAAAAGTTACTATAACAGCTTAAAAATTTAATTTTAAAAAAATCTAAGAAGATTTTTTCAAAAATCTTTCCTATTGCACCCCTACACTATAAGAAGAATATAGTACAGTTTGAGGAGCATTTCTTTTACTGTATGTTAATATTTTTTTCGATAATGTCCAATCGTCTGCCGCATTAGCAAGAAACATTTTTTTTGTCTATTTCGTTGTTATGTATGTGACGCAAAAGTAAAAGAAAAGAAACCACGTGATCAGCATTTAATAAATTAAATTCTAAAAATTAATCTTTTAAAATTCACAAAAAATCAGAAAAAGGAGGTAAAGATTCGAAAAGGATTTCATTTTAAAGGAATTTTTACGCTCTTTCTCGTGATATAAATTTTATAACCCACAAATTATTATTTTAAATGCAAACTTAAAAAAAGTTACTAAAGCAGCTTGAAAATTTAATTTAAAAAAATCTAAGAAGAATTTTTCAAAAATCTCTCTTAGTGCATCCCTGCACCATAAGAAGAATCGCCATGCAAAGTTTCAGCTCTTTAGGTCCAGCGGTTTGGTTTGTGCGTTGTATGTCAGTCAGTGAGTCAGTTACGGAACTGTTTTATATATATAGATATATATAGATTAATAACTGTTAAGGGGACTCACGACTCTTAAGTTGAGGAAATAAGACATATTTTCATACATTTTGACTCTTTGTAATTATTTCAATTTACTCCCAATTTTTCCAAATTTTCTGTATATGATAAAGTGATATATTTATTTTAATAAACAAATTTTCAACTCTCAAAATAATTTTAAATATTTTTTTTTAATGTTTTAGATATACCTTGTTTTTTTAAGCATTTTTATTGTATACTGGCTTGCGCGCAGATCTATGAAATTAATTTTACACTTAAATGTATAATTCCTGTTTTATATTTAAAATAAATAATTCAGAATACAATTGAACATAAAACATTCTACATAAAAATATTTTTTCAATTTTTTTAAAACTGCTCAAAATATACTTAACATTTCCTTAAATTTTTGCATTAATTTACCCCTGAAAAAATAACAAAATGTGCAGCGATTGCAATAACTCTAGTTCAGACGCAATAAAATAACATGATTATGCGGTGGTAAAAATTTCACGGAATTATGTTTCATAGTTTCTGAGATATCAGTTGCGGAATGATGCAAAATTATATTTTGAGAAAAATGAGTTTAAAATTTTTCTTACCATACACTTGATCAGTAATTAAGTATTTAGAATATCAATATCTCCGGAACTAAGCGGAATATTTTCATGCGGTTTGCTTTATTTTGTTCGGAAATGATCAGGCTTTAATACATATTTTTTTTCAAAAAATCGAATGTTTTAAAGATTTAAGGGTAGTGAGTCCCCTTAGCAAATAAATAATTACCTTATTTTCTATCATTATAAAATAAAAATAAATAATTCTGTGCAATTATTTTTTCCCTAATGCTGAGTCACTTTGTCGTGAGACATTCGTGTTTTGATATTCACCGCGATTTACTTTATTATAGGCGCACCCTATAGGGGAGGCATACGATCAAGTCTTATTCGGGATTTGAACCCAAGCCCACTGCGGGGTAGCTCAGAACGCTAACCACTACACCTCGTGGACGGGATTTTGTATATATATATATATAATTAAAGGAAAAAATTATATAAATAATTAAATAAATAATTTGTGCAATTAATGCAGACCGTTTCACAAACGGAGTTATACAAATTTGCAGGAGAACAGAGACTATCTTCAATGACGAACAAATACTTAGTATCATAATGTTGTGAAACACATGAATGCCCCATAAAAAATTAACTGATAAAATATTTTTATTTTGAATAGTTACGCAAGCTTTAATTAAACGTTTACCTTCATAAACAAATTCGAAAACATGCGTTTGATAATTTGTAAGTAGAAAAAGTACTGAATGAAAACATCCCTACAGCCTAACAATGTGATCGAAGATTTGCGATGTCAACTGACACACTACCTAAAATCAAAAGAAAAAGTAACAACTCGAAAACACGTGACAAACAATCACAATATGATTGACAGTAAAAGATTTTGATCTGATAGTATCTTTCTAACTAATCTAAGTATTTTTCACTCGAAAGATTATATGCGATTTAATTGGTAAATCACATTGTTTTTTGTTTGTTTGTTTAATATATTTTTTTCTCTTTTTCCGGGAAAGATCAAACCGACAAGGCTAACCAACAGACAAAAGAAATTTTTTCTGATCTAGGGGGTTGTTAGAGACCAGTACTTTTCAAACCCCTCAATACTGTCTCTAAATTTTTATAATAAGGCTGTGTACTAACCCTATTGGATTTGCTCACTTCAGTTTTAACCTATGGAGAAAATGTGTCTACATTAACGCTGAAAATCCAGCAAAAATTGTATTTTCAGACAGCCTGAACTTTTCTGCAACTTGCAAATGATTCATTTTTAAATTTCGTCCACCAAAGGAATTTATGAACTCTTAAAACACACTGTACCAGATTTTTTTACCGAATAATTTAAATTTTAAAATATTATTTGTATTTTTTTAACGAAAAATGTCCCCAAGATGTCAAAATTCTTTCACTATTACGGAGTACATTTGGAAGAATTTCAAATCATTCCGATCTTTCGGAAAGATTTTAAAAATAAATTTTTCGATCCAAGGCGGCAATCCTTAGACACATTTTCTCCATGGGTTAACATTGAGGTGAAAGAATCCAATAGGGTTTGTACACAACAGCTTAAATGGGCCGCATAGCTTATTTCAATGTTTTTTCACAATTTATTTAACCCTTCAGTGGTACAAAGTGCAACATTTTCGTAATTTTGAATGGTTTGTTTTTATATGTAAGGTTCGAATGTTATAAGCAATTTCTATTTATAGCTACACCCTTTCTAATGCAGGTGCGATTTTCTGACCCTTGTATTCCTTTCCATTAATTATTAGTCATGATTTAACCGTGGTAAACCAGCGATTATACTGGATTACAATACGACAAAAGCAGGAGTTGATATAGTCCATGCAATGTGCAGCTATTACACGGTATCCCGCATAGCTTAAAGATTGACAAGCTCATTGTTTTTAGTTTTTTGGACATAATAGGTATCCATTCACAAGATGTCCTTAGATCCAATAAACCGGACAGTTTTGAAATAAGGCGATTGTATCTGCATTCTTTGGCCTTTAATTATAAATATATCTCAATATTATCAACATTTTATATCTTGTCATGAAACGCTGAATTATTATTTTCAATTTAAAAAAAAAAAAGTTTAGTTCAAAATTAATAATCAAGGCTGAAAGAGACGTTGCACTTTGTGCCACACGCGCCTGCTGGTGTTCCAAAAATTGGCGCGACCGCTGAAGGGTTAATGCGAGCATCATCTAACATCAAAAACTCCGAATGATTCTAAATGCAGAGACAATGCAATACAAATTTAATTAACTGACCTTTGTTGAAACGAATATTGACATTACAGAAAAGGTTTGATGTATAACCTTTATTTAATACTGAAGACACATGAGTAATTTTAAAGTATTAATACCGTATTTGGCGTTGTTAAAACCAGCGCTCATAAGCTCTCAGAGCGTTAAACCCGAGTAACTCGCCCCCAACCCCCATATATGAAAGCAGGGAAATATAAAACCACGGGAGCGGGCGGGTTTAAAGGCGAATTCAAGAACATATTGATTTTTGGACGCCGAACTGACGGATACAAACACGTAATAGAATTTAGACGATCATATTATGAGCAACGTGAGAAGGAAGCTCGTTTTGTAATATATATGAAATATTTTAGAAAGAGTAGACATATTGGATGCTGTTTAGAGGAATTTGTCCATGGATTAAAGTACAGTAGAAATAAGTAATTGGACACTTATTAAGGCGACAATGGACCTTCAGATAGACAAAAATATGTCCCGTAAACGATTATTTTTTCTTTCAGAAAATGATTTTGCAACTTATCATCTTTAAATTAAAAAAAAAAGTATGTTGATCGAATCATTATTAACCGAGTTATAAGCATTTTTTCAAACGTAAACAATGGAAATGTTACGTTAAATAAAAACTTTAAATGCCATTTTCTCAAAACAAGTTTTCATGTCGTTTCGGTAAGTTCAAAATGTTCCAGGAGTCATAATTTTTCTTGAATTTTCATAAAATTTCATAAAATGATTATTTATATATGTTATTATAAAACTTAGTAATCAATTCATTATACTATTTTCAAACAACTTAAAATCTTTACAATAAAAACAATTTTTTTGATAAAATTTTGCATAAAATGACCTAGTTTTATCGATTTCTTTTCTAGTTTTTATAAATAAGACTGTAAATCAAATATTGCTACTAACTTTTATTATGACTATATAAAGCTAGCTTAAGAGAAAAAATTTGATATCTGAGACAAAAATTGATGTGCCTGGAGCATTTTTAAATAAAGTTATTAAGAAACTGATTTTAATTAATATCTTAATTAATTAAATTTTGATTTTTTTTAAAATTTAGAATTTCCATCTTCTAGACAACACTGTATAAGCACACAAAATTTCATAGAAATTGGTTAATAAATAAATAAAAAGTTTTTCATGGTCTATTGTCGCCTTAATTTCCCTAGAGAAAAACAGAGGAATGATAACGGCTTATTGAACGCATTCTTGTTAGGTTGCTTGAGGGGACAGTGGACCATCAAACCTAACTTTTTTTGTTTTTAATGAATTTGCTTGAAATTTTAATACGTGATTAGTACCATATATATGTAAAAGTGGTTAAAATTTAATGATGAAATATTAATAATTTATGAATTATGAATTATTGATTATATCAAAAATTGGCCTAATTAAAAATGTTCCATGGGCATTTCTTTTGCATATAATATGGCAATTTTTATTTAGAGGATACCTTATAGAACTACCAATGAAACTTATTGCTTATTTTAAGCATTCATTAAAAATATAAAGAGAAAAAAATAAGAACAGTGAAAACTCCCTTTTTATTACGCAAAATGCCTCTAAATCGTCTTTTCAAGTACAAAATTTAGAAATTCTGAGCTACGAAGCATAATTATTTTCAATAAGATTTATATGATATACAGTTAAGTATATAAAACTTAAGTTTCAAAGCAATACGATAATTAGAAATGCGCCTGGAACAGTTTGAATATTCGTATGACATGAAACTTTTTATTTTGAGAAAAACGCATGTAAAGTTATTGCTATTAGTAACCACATAATATCCAAATTAAATACAAATGCCTATAACTAGGAAACTAATGACAGAAATTAAAAATTCTTTTTGCAACACATTCCTACTCGTCCGTAGTTTCACAATTCAATAAAATAAAAAAATCGAATTTTTGGATAAATTTCACTATTTCGAAAGTCCACTGTCCCTTTAAGAACCAATAAGGAAATCATTATGTAAATAGAAAAGAAATCAGGAGGATACAAAGCATGAAAATTTGAGTGTTAAGACTGTTGGGTAGTAGTCCAATATATTGGATTCGCTCAAATCATTAGTAACCTATGGAGGAAATTTTCCAAATGATTGCGGACTAGAACAGTGGTGCACTAACTATGGGTGCGAAAATAATTAGAAAAATTAGGTCGCAAATATTTTGAAGTAAATTTATATCATACGGAATTATTTAATTAAAAAATACTTTAAATGTGCCGATAATTGTGAAATCATGCTATTTTTTTCAATTCCTACGATTAGTTCACACTCTCCCTATATATATCTTGTTCGAATTTTCAATCGTTAATAAAATACTTTTTATTCATCCACTCAAGTTCAAATACATTTTTTTAAACTTGTAGTGGATGACACTTGATGTTAATACAGTTTTTTCAAATATTAATTCATTAATTTAATTTAATTAATCGATTTTAGTTTAAGACCTAGAGCGTCTCTTGCTCTTGAATAGTAATTTCCCTATTTTTACTCTGTAAGCCGTAGCACTGCGGTAGCGCGGGCTCCTCCCGTCCTGTAAGTTGCGGGATCGAATCCCCAACCTGACAAACTTTTTCTCTCTCTTTCCCCCCCTCCTAATCTCGCACAGTAGGCAAGGTTCTGGCAGGCAATCCTTTTTTTCAATTCCTACTAGTTCACACTCAAATTTTTCTTTGTTGACCTAAGTAGGAATTGACTTAAAAAAATTTTGTTTTTATATTACTTGTTTATTTTACATTTTGTTAATTTTTAACTAAAGGAAATACAGATGCGTATTAATAATTAAATATGAAGCTTTAGTCACATGAGATTTGCCAAAAACAAGTATGGAAGGTACGCAAGACATTTTAAAAGAATTTATTATGCAAAGTAAATATAGATCCAAAATTTACAGCTCACTGAGTTTTCAAATAATGTGTCAAAATTTGCTAATTTCCTTTTTTCTATTTTTTCTAATTTAAAAAACAAATTGTCATCGCTAAAAAATGTTCCTGGGTATCGAGTAATTTTTTACTTAAAGAAAGTGGATCGAGGTCTAAAAAAATTCGCGCACCACTGGACTAGAAAATCATAAAAATAGAAACGTAAAAAATATTTTTTTCAATTTCAATTATTTGGGAGGGGGGGGGGGGGGAGGATGTGGTATACTGTTCTAACGCAAATAATTTCCTTTGGTCGATGGAATAACACAACAGAGTAAAAAAAATTATTTCTACTATAATGGATAACAACTAAAAAAACTCTAAATCCAGGTCGACAATCCCTAGAAACATTTTTTCCATAGATTAACGTTGAGGAGAGGGAATGCAATATGCCTACCACCCTGCAGCCTTAATTAAAAAGGAGTTCATTCACATTTACTTCCACATTTTTATGAATCTTACCTATTAAACATTTATAGTTATAGTTCTAAATAATGCGGAATAAATAGATGATGGCTGATTGGTACTTGGATGGCTAAAGTCGACCTTTCCTTCAGCATTGCAGGACCTACAGTTAGGGCCTGTTCACATAGGAGTCCGTTGCGTTGCGTTAAGGAAAAGCTGACGTTGAGACGAAAATAAACCAATCATAGGCGTTAAAAATTTCATTGCTAATCGTTTGGAGTCCTATGATTGGTTTATTTTCGTCTCAACGTCATCTTTTCCTTAACGCAACGCAACGGACTCCTGTGTGAACAGGCCCTTAGGCTCGGTGCGTACGAGCGACCCGGTATCGTTGCGGCACCGCAGTTGCGATCAGGAGTACATAGAGTTGAACTAACCGACTAACCCGGACGTAGGCGTCGTCGGTTAGTTCAACTCTATTGTACTCTATTGTACTCCTGATCGCAACTGAGATGCCGCAACGACACCGGATCGCTCATACGCACCGAGCCTTAAGGCCTGTTCCCATAGAATCCGCCAGCGTCAGCGTAAAAAATTTTATCAAGCAGGGCGGTCGACCTGCAACGCCAAGCTAAAAAAAAAACAAAATAGACGCCAAATGAATAAAAGCGCCAAGTACAAAAATTCGTCAGACCGCTTAATGCTTGTATACTGTCCACCTCTTGCTCCTATTCTCACCATGTTAAAGCAGTTTGCGTAAATTATAAAATTCTGAATGAATCAAGCAGGGCGATCGACCTGCAACGCCAAGCTAAAAAAAACAAAATAGACGCCAAATGAATAAAAGCGCCAAGTACAAAAATTCGTCACACCGCTTAATGCTTGTATACTGTGCACCTCTTGCTCCTATTCTCACCATGTTAAAGCAGTTTGCGTAAATTATAAAATTCTGAATGAACCCAGGATCGTACAAAATTAAAGCAAAAAGTAGAAGAATCTTATCAGCGAGTACTTTAAATTGAGATAAAAATGGACTTTCAAAGTTAAAAATTAACCGAGATATGGAATTTTTAATTTTCCGTAAAGTTAGGGATTTTGCTAGAATCGTGTTATCGCCAAGAATTTTTTCGTCAACACTTTAAGAAGACTCCATTCAATTACACAGGTTACGACTCATGACGGACTGGTTTGTGATTTGAGTCAGTTATCAGTTTCTTTTGAGTTGCTCCGTGTGCAAACGGGCTTACGCTCACAGATTGTATGTGAACAGGCCCTTACACAGTGTAAGCCGACCCCCCCAACAGTTACAAACAGCCATTCCAATCACGAGGTTCGACTCTAATATCGATGGCCAGTGCTGATATCATTCGGCCATGATCCAGAATGTTTTTGATGAATAGTCACTGACAATGATGAATTCATGATGAATATTCATTAAAATCGGTACTGTTTAACTCAAATAAATACTTTTGTTAAGCGTAAGGGCCTGTTCACATAGGAGTCCGTTGCGTTGCGTTAAAGAAAAGATGACGTTGAGGTGAAAATAAACCAATCATAGGCGTTAAAAATGTCATTGCTAATCGTTTGGAAGCATATGATTGGTTTATTTTCGTCTCAACGTCATCTTTTCCTTAACGCAATGCAACGGACTCCTATGTGAACAGGCCCTTAGTCCTTACATTTTGCCTTTTAAGTTTTTGGTATGTATACTGCAGTTTTGTTTTCTTTCTGTTGTAAAACAACTTTACAGTTGACTACATCGAGGATCAGCTGTTAGAATAAAACAAATCCTTAAATAAAGTACAACTATCAAGTTTGAAACGTATCGAATTTTGTTGTGAAACTAACGTTCAGATTTCTTTTGCATATAAGTAGGGATAGAGAAACGTTTCTTACCTTCTTTGCAGTCGGGCCTTAATACACAGCTATGTTTAAAGTATAGTGCATGAGGTATGGGAACACGAGCATGTGTATTTAACTGATAATATAAAGCATCTGTTGATTGTCATAGTCTTATCACGGAAGTGTCGATTATGACAGAATATCTATCAAGGAAAACTTCTAGATTGCAATTTCACAAAATATTTCAGATTTATGAGTAATAAGTAGACTATTCTGTGTTTTTCTAATATTTGACGTACAACTCACATTATAATAACTTATATTTAGATTCGTTTCTCAAATGTTTTTAAGAGGTTTTTCGAGTAATATTTGTTATTTTATCAATTGGTTTAAATTTATGAAAAATAGTTAAGATATCAGTCAATTTAAATTTAATTTCATCCGTGATTTTACAACCTAAGTTAAATTCTGTTTTACGAATTTTCTCTAAAACGAAGTTTTAAAATGGAACGATGGAACTTCGGGTAAACCTAAGCTGATTTCTGTTCAATGAATTTTCAATACATCGAAGTTTGTAAATAGAACTATGATGGAACTTTGTTAAAACCTATACTAAATTCTGATTAATGAATTTTCTGTATAACAAAGTTTTTAAATGGAACGATGAAACTTCGGGAAAACCTAATTAGTGAAAACCTCATATTTTCGCTTACTGAATTTTCTCTATAACGAATTTTTAAAAAGGAATGACTGAACTTCGTAGAAAACCTTAGCTAATTTCTTTTTAATAAATTTTCTCTATAACTAAGTTTTTAAATGAGTTGTGGGAACACCGGGAAAACCGAATCTGATTTCTGTTTGATGAAATTTCTCTATAATGAAATTTTTTCTATGGAACGATTGAACTTCTTGAAAACCTTAGCTAATTTCTATTTAAGGGGGTCCGGGACACAGTTTGAAATTTTTTTTTTATTATTGAGTTAAAATTTTGAAATTTTTTGTGATGGTTAACCATATAATTTGTAAACAAAATAACATCATAAAACTTCTCAAAAAGTTGTAAAAAATTTTAAAATTTAAAATTTTTAATAAAAGTGGGGTAAATTAAAATCGTTATAACTCGAAATATTATTTGTTGAAATTAAAAATTTTTTCCTTTAATTAAACAGAAATATTTAAGTTTTAATTTTGATTCACCATTTTTTTAAATATTAATTTTTAAAAATTAAAAATATTTAGATTAAAAATTACGAAAAAAATTATATAACTTATTTTTAAAAAATCATATTTTCAAAAGTAAATATTTTTTTCAAATTTGCTGAATTAAAATTAAAGTAAAATAGTTTAAAAAGACTTGTTACAAGTTTCAAACATATATTTTTAACGGTTCTTGACTTATAACAATTTAAAGACAAGAAATGGGGAAAAAACCCATCATGCAGAAAACGCACTTACAGGTTTAAAAAACGATTGTCCACTATTAGAATGTTGCAAAAAAAAATAATAATTTTCCTGTTGTAATTAAGATAGAAACGTGATTTAAACGTCATTTGAAGCGCAAAAGAACACAAAAATTTTTAATGCAATAAATTATTTTTCGAAATTTCGAATAATTTTGTGTTCTGGACCCCCTTAAGGAATGTTCTCTGTAACCAAACTTTTAAATGGAGCTGCGATATTTCGGGAAAACCCAAGCTAATTATTGTTCAATGAATTTTCGCTTTTACGATGTTCTTAAACGAAAAACGAGCCTTCTTTATAAAAATGATATATTTTGGATTGTATGAACGCATATAGATTTATATTATTAGGTGTCATGTTAGCCTTTATTTTCTCTGTAAAATATACTTTTTGGAATAATTCGACTTACGTCTCAGGTTCATTTGTCTGTATATATATATTTAAAAAAAAGGAATTCAGTTTCAACGCTCCACTGAGATATGTTCCTTTCCGTCAGTCCACACCTGTCTGTCACAGCAAACCCCCTATAATCTTCCACTTTTCCTTCATTACAACCTTACACGGCCATTGTGCGTCCATTAAATTATGAATGGACGGAAACAAATCTGCGTAACAAAAACCTCTCCTTCAAAAGAAAAATCACTTGTTCTCGAATTGCTGATTAATCTCCTCTTTTACAACAATATCAGAGGAAGCTTTCTCTTCCATACCTGACTGCCCTGACAGGTTGGCAGGGGCACGGAGGCCTAACAACTTTCCCCCCTGAATGAGACGTTATGCCGTCATAATGCCGACGGGATAAAGAAGACCAAGTTTTCAATTAAGTTTGAACAGGGGAGTGTGACGTACCTGCCCGTTCCGCGAACCGCTTCCAGTTAACTTGTTAAGTATTTAGACACATGACGGAGGTTTCTTTGAGGGGCGCTCGCACATAAATTGTCACTTCCGCAGAATGAAGTTTTTAAAAGGGCAACAATAACGGAACTGGATGTATAAATAGATATTTTAGGAAAATGTCACATAAAGCTTTCCTTTTTGTTTGGAAGGAAGCATTTTTTAAAACAGCAAAGCATCTGTGGATAATACAATTATAACTTTAAACAGGTATAATGCGATTCTTGTAATGCATTAACGATATTTTTAACAATAGTGTGTTTTAGCGAATCTAAGTATGCAGGAATTACAGTCCAACCTCCATATATCGAACTTCCACATATCGAAATTTTCTATATATCGAACTCTTGGCAAATCTCTATGTTTATTACATAGAAAAATTGTTTCTATATATCGAAAAAATCTTTATATATCGAAATTTTTTTCAAGACAAATTGGGAGATTTTCTTCCACTTTAGGATAAAATCTCCCAATTTTTGGCACTTGAAACAATATGTCGTGGACTTCAATTTGAGGGAAATGTCCCTGATTAAGTTTTTAGTGGACTGAATACATACGAACAGTTCTTTGAACTTTCCGCAAAACTGGCTGTTCAGCAAAATATTCGTATTTTTTTTTTTTAAAGAACGCAACTGTGATCATTGTAACCACTGTCTGGATTATTGTTTTTTTTTAAAGGTATGTAGTACTCAATAAATCTTTCATATTAATTCAATTTTTAGTTATTAACTTTCATTTAATGGGATTCGCATATCAATTAGAAATGGAGTTTCGTATACGAAAGTTAGCTTTAATTTTTTTAGGAGAATTATGATAAAACTAAGCTCAATTCTATATATCGAAATTTCTATATATCGAATTTTTTTCCGGCAATTTGCTACTTCGATACATGGAGGTTCGACTGTACTTTTAAACAGTTATGGTTATGGTAGAAATACGGTTTCAGAGGCAATGACAAAAAAAATTTCAGGTAGTCTCTCTATTCTAAAAAAAAGTAACTGCCGCTGTCGCAGGAGCCGCCACCGCCGCTGTCAAAAGCTTGTCACGCTATCTCCTCCGAAACCGCTGGGGGTATGGGGTCGAGACCGATACCAATGGATGCATAACAATGTGGGGAAGAAAGTAAAACATGTCTCATATTCGTCGGACTTTAAGTTTTTTTTATTTTATGTTTTGTGGGAAAATATTGACTTTTTCATGTTCAGATTACGATAACTCGCCAAAAAAGGATCGTAGAATTTTTTTTTTTACAATCTAAGACTACAGACATTTCTCCTTCAAACAAGACCTCATTTGTTTAAAAATAATTTAAAACAGACTGATATTTTTATTAAAATTGAAAACCCACTTTTTGGAAAAATTTATGCGTTTCGAGATATATAAATTCGATGCTCTCAGACTTATTATGTTACAAAGAAAATATTTATATCAACTAGAAGATGAAAGCTTTCTCATTCATATAAACTTCATTTCAAGTCTCTATCTTAAAATTTCGATTTTTAATTGAATTTTAAAGAAATACTTCAAAAAAATCTTCTCATCCGCTTCCTTTGCAAAAGGAGATGAAAGAAGATCCAATTTTTCACTCATAGGCGGGCTTCATCCATTTCGCCGTGAGGGGGGGGGAAGCTTCAACTGTAAACAAATGAATGACTCAATCGCTGTAAACAACTATTGAGTCATTCATTCACTTGATTCACCAGAGGAGCTAGCGTAGCGAGCCTAGGGGCGAAGCCCCTAGTCTCTTCCAACGAAACTACCGCGGGTTGTTAACGTAGGATTACTTATCGTTGCTTACCTCTTTTGTATGCATATATGTATGCATGTGTTATGTATATATGTATCTATATATATATACGTACGTATATCTATATATATATATATATATATATATATATATATATATATATATATATACAGTGGAATCTCGATCGATCGTTTTCGAATCCATCGTTTTTCCGTATGTGTCATTCATTTTATCCAGTCCCAACGATCATATTGCTTTGTTATGTTTCCGCATCTATTGTTTTCCAGCATTTATCGTTCATTTCAATCGGTCCCTTGAAAAACGATAGATCGAGATTCCACTGTATATATATATATATATATATATATATATATATATATATATATATGTATATACATATATGTATGTCAAAATTTTGAAACATTTTGGTACTTTTCTGTTTAACTGTTTACTGCTTGTCCAAGCGATACAGACTGAGTTTGACGCGCTGCCAAAATTGTAACTCGCGAGGTACAATTTTAGCGTCTGCAGTTTTGCTTTCCGGAGGACCGTTATGGAGGAACGTAATCCTACGATAAAGAGTGGGGTTGGGGTGGTGAAGCCTACGTGAAAACAGCCTGATCAAAAATCGTACGTATACCATGTTCAAATTTCATGCGAGGGAACTTTCATTCCCTCGCATGAGTCCACTCAATCGTTCTAAACAGAATGCCAAATTGCTCCTGAAGAGGTGGGAAATCTCTTAGAAAGGTAGATTCAAAACAAAATGCAGAGTTGTCTTCCTAATGTTTGAGAGCTGTTTACCGTAAATAACAATGCATTTTGCCATTTCACTATCCTGAAAGTACTCTTCACAATTCAAACTTTCTTCCAAAGGACCTAGCAGTTTGATCTCGCTGATCTCCAGTCCGTACTTTAAAATGAATTTTCCTACTGGAGTTTTGATTATAAGATTAGCAAAAACATATTTTTTAATTTCTGTCTTGAATGAAAAATCTTTAGAAGCCATTCTCGAGGGTTCCGAAATACTATTTTTCAATTCCTACTATTAGTTCACACTCTCCCTATATATATCTAGTTCAAACTTTCAATCGTTAATAAAATACTTTTTATTCATCCACTCAAGTTCAAATACATTTTTTTAAACTTGTAGTGGATGACACTTGATGTTAATACAGTTTTTTCAAATATTAATTCATTAATTAAATTTAATTAATCGATTTTAGTTTTAAAACTACAGCGTCTCTTGCTCTTGAATAGTAATTTCCCTGTTGTTACGCTGTAAACGGTAGCACTGCGGTAGCGCGCGCTCCTCCCGTCCTGTAGGTTGCCGGATCGAGTCCCCAACCTGACACACTTTTTCTCACTCTTTCCCCCCCTCCTAATCTCGCACAGTAGGCAAGGTTCTGGCAGCCAATCCTTTTTTTCAATTCCTATTATTAGTTCACACTCAAATTTTTCTTTGTTGACCTAAGTAGGAATTGAGTTTAAAAAATTTTGTTTTTATATTACTTATTACCATGTTTTTATTAACTCGCTTTCTTGTTTGTGTGTATGTTTGTCCAGTACAAATCTTGCAATCGATTTTTAACTGACTTTCCGACTAGATAGACATTTGAAACTTTTAGAATAGCTCAGAACACGATGACAATGCATTATTTTAATACTTTTAGCCATCTTTAAGCAGCATTGAATTCAATCTCAGTTACTTTTAGTTAATTTTGTACAAATCTTACAATTGATTTTTAATTATTTTCCCGACTAGCTAGACATTTGAAACTTTTAAAATAGCTCAGAACACGATGACAATGCATTATTTAAATACTTTTAGCCATCTTTTATCAGCATTGAATACAATTTCAGTTATTTTTAGTTAATTTTGTACAAATCTTGCAATTGATTTTTAACTATTTTCCCGACTAGATAGACATTTGAAACTTTTAGAATAGCTCAGAACAAAAAGGCACTGCATTTTTTTAATACTTTTAGCCATCTTTAAGCAGAATTAAATTAATTTTCAGTTATTTTCAGTTATTTTTGTTTTGTAGACTGTTGCAGCCATCTATGTATTGGCCGGAACGGGAACGAAAAGTTATATCCAATTAACTTCATTTTCTTTCAAGTTGATGGTATAATTCATCAAAAAAATTTTTAAAAAGTATTTATTAATACATAGAATTGTCAAGTTTATATGATTCAACAGAAAATTTAAAAACATGGTATATAAAAATTTATTTTTATCTTGTAATTATTAAAAAATTTCCTTTCAAAAAAGAAAAAAAATTAAGTTGAGAAATACATTGTGGCATAAATGCCCTGTAAAATAGAAATTTGAAAATGTAGAAATCTGAGAACCTTTTATGCAAACATCTACTTTATGCCAAAAATTATGCATGAGGTGCCATTTCAAAAAAAGAAAAACTTAGATGAAAATCCCCCCCCCCCCTCCACCTATGCCGATGCACTTGTCGTCAGATGCACTTGCCGTCTTTTGCAATTTACCGCGAGATCTTTCTTATTGTGGGAGCTAAGTTTAGGTGATCTAGCATTGCTCCCTATGAGGGAACAGCCAACACCCCCTCAAGAGAGAAGGAGGCGTTGGGAAAGCCCGTTAACAGCCAAGTCTTATTCAGGGTTGGAACCCAAGCCCACTGCATGGAAACTCAACAGCTTAACATAGGGTTTCGCAATTTGCAAGGTCAACCGATGCGCCAAAGTAAATGCATCCAATTTACAGACTGATCGAGTAAATATTCGCTCTCCACCTTATGAAACTAACATTTATCCATCATCGTTCAGACACAAACATTTTCCTGAAATCATAACTCAAACGACAGATGTGAAAAAACGTAACACGTGAACAATTAGATTGTTGTTGTTCATTTTCCTCGGCCGGATAAATTCTGACAATGAAGACTACAGGGTGAAGATTTACATGTTTAGCTCACAGCTATTGGGCCCAACTAGGGTTGGAGCCAATTTTTTGAAAAAATTCTTTTTTAAGGATTTTTTGGTCTTTTATGGTAAAACAGCACTTAAAAACTAATAATTACAAGATAAAAAGAACTTTTTAAATACCATGTTTTTAAATTTTCTATTGAATCGTATAAACTTGACAATTCTATGTATTAATAAATACTTTTTAAAAAGTTGTTTGATGAATTATCCCATCAACTTGAAAGAAAATGAAGTTAATTGGAAGTTAACTTGTGTTTAACTTTTCGTTCCCGTCCCGGCCGACAGATGGCTGCACCAGTCTACGAAGCAAAATTAACTGAAAATAATAGAAACATGGTAAAAATCTGCTTAAAGATGGCTAAAAGTATTTAAAAAATGCATTGTCATCGTGTTCTGAGCTATTCTAAACGTTTCAAATGTCTAGCTAGTCGGGAAGTTAGTTAAACATCTATTGCAAGATTTGTACTGGACAAACACACAAACGTACACACAAACAAGAAAGAAAGTTAATAAAAATCATGGTAAAAATTGAGCAAAAACTTACCTGTAAATACCATACTTTTTTATAAATTGGTCAATTTGGAGTAATTTTTAATGAAATTTAGATAAAACGCCTATCACACTGCACAAAATTGCAATGCTACTATCTGAATTTCCTTCTCACACATGATACATGTGACAGTTTACTTCAAAATGACCTACAATCTAAGAGAAATTTTAAAGTTCAAAAATAATACAAACAATTTTATGTTCCAGTATGAAAATTTTCCCCGATTCGTCATTCTTTTCCTTATAAAAACAGCCCCAAATTAAAAAAATATTTATTATTGTTAGTCATTTCATTAACAATAGCATGTAAAACATGCCCTGAAAGTTTCATCAAATTATATGTATTATTATGTGAGATATCATGATAACGAAAGAGATTTGTACTAAAAAACATAATTCTGAGAAAAACGCGTTTAAAGTTTTAAAAAGCAATGTAAACAAACGCTAGAGTGAATGACAAAGTTGCCAATTTCTATCAAGAAATCAATTACATAACTGCAGCAAAGTAATGGCTGTGCACTAGCAATATTATGGCACATATTATTTATCAATAATTACAAGATAAAAAGAACTTTTTATACACCATGTTTTTAAATTTTCTATTGGATCATATAAACTTGACAATTCTATGTATTAATAAATACTTTTTGAAAAAATTTTTGATGAATTATCCCATCAACTCGAAAGAAAATGAAGTTAATTGGAAGTTAACTTGCGTTTAACTTTTCATTCCCGTCCCGAACGTTAGATGGCTGCACCAGTATTAAAAACTAATTAACTGAAAAAGAATTAAATTCTGCTTAAAGATGACTAAAAGTATTAAAATAATGCATTGTCATCGTGGTCTGAGCTATTCTAAAAGTTTCAAATGTCTAGCTAGTCGGGAAGTCAGTTAAAAATCGATTGCAAGATTTGTACGAGACAAACACGCACACAAACAAACAAACAAGAAAGTGAGTTAATAAAAACATGGTAATTTGAAAAAAAATCGCAAAAGCTAGAATCTGCAATTTATGGTAACTTCCGGTTTCAAAACTAAACTTCCGGTTCAATTCTGTAGCAAATGATGTTTTTTTTTAATAGCTATAACTCTGCTTCTAACTGATGTAAAATGAAAATCAAAACGGTTTTGAAAAGAGAAAATATTGAATTACGCGATTCTTGCAAATAATAAAATTGACTAAAATAGTCAAAAAATGACATTTTCAACGTAGGCAGTCAAGAATGAGTATGTGAGAGGAAAATCATCACAAAATATGGGTAAGTAAAGAAACTGAAACTTATTGTCCTAGCCCCCCCCCCCCCTTATTCTGGTAGGGAAAAAATACGGGGGTCATCGAAAAAGGTTGGACACATTTCGAAAACTCATAATTCTAAAAGAAATTGATCAAACGCAATAATATTCTTTTCAAACAACTTGGCAAGTGTCGAAGATTTCTAAATGTAACTGGTACGTAACCGTAACATGGAACATTGCGCAGAAGCGATGCACGGTCGAAGAGGTCTTCGTTCGGCTATCCGTCAGTGCAATGTCGACCGTTCAGGAGAAAGATCAGTGTGTGTTGTGGTTAGCGGGGTACAAATCTGGGTTTACGTCAAGAACATTGTCTAAAGCGTAAAGGTACTAGACTCGACACGTTTACGGGAGAGAATTGTCGATGCAATTGCCACAGTGACGCCAGACATGCTCTGTAACACCTGGTTAGAGATTGATTATCGACTTGGTATGTGAAGAGCAACCAATGGTGCACATACTGAAACTTATTAAGGTAAAATTTTATTAAATTCTGTACTTTACACAACGAAAGAATTGTTTGTATTGTAATTATTTCATTAAATATGATTATATGAAATATGTCCAACCTTTTTCAATGACCCTGTATTTCCGGTAGTCTCCTCTAACGAAACTACCGCGGGTTATTAACGTAGGATTACTTATCGATTGCTTACCTCTTTTTTTTCTTTGACGCATTTTGGTACTTTCCTGTTTAATGGGGTTCGGGACACATTTTAAATTTTTTTTTATTTATTGAGTTAAATTTTTTTTATTTATTCAGTTAATTTTTTTTATTTATTGAGTTAAATTTTCTTTATTTATTGAGTTAATTTTTTTTATTTATTGAGTTAAAAAATTTTTATTTATTGAGTTAATTTTTTTATTTATTGAGTTAAAAAAATTTTTATTTATTGAGTTAAATTTTTTTTTATTTATTGAGTAAAATTTTTTTATTTATTGAGTTAAAATTTTTTTATTTATTGAGTTTAATTTTTTTTATTTATTGAGTTAAAAAAAAATTTATTGAGTTAAAAAAAATTTTATTTATTGAGTTAAAATTTTGAATTTTTTTGTGATGGTCAACCATATAATTTGTAAACAAAATCACATCATAAAATTTCTCAAAAAGTTTTAAAAAAATTTCAAAATTTAAAATTTTTAATAAAAGTGGGGTAATATTTAAAATCATTATAACTCGAAATATTATTGGTCCAATTTCAAAATTTTTTCATTTAATGAAACACAAACATATGAGTTTTAATTTTAATTCAGAATTTTTAGAAATATTAATTTTTAAAGAAATTAAAAATATTTAAATTAAAAATTACCAAAAAAATATGTAACTTATTTTTAAAAAATCTTATTTTCAAAACTAAATATTTTTTTTTAAAATTTGCTGAATCAAAATTAAAGTAAAATAGTTGAAAAAGACATGTTCCAAGTTTCAACCATTTTTCTTTAACGGTTCTTGACTTATAACAATTTAAAGACGAGAAAGGGGGAAAAAACCCATCATGCCGAAAAACGCACTTAAGGTTTAAACATATAGCATGTAAAACAATTAAACAATTAAACAATTAAACAATTAAACAATTAAACAAAGATCGGCTACTATTAGAATGTTGAAAAAAAAATAATAATAATTTTTCCTGTTCTAATTAAGATAGAAAAATGATTTAAACGTCCTTTTAAGCGTAAAAGAACAAAAAAAATTTAATGCAATAAAAAAATTTTCGAAAATTTGAACAATTTTGTGTCCTGGACCCCCTTAACTGTTTACTGCTACTGGGTTTGGCGCGCTGCCAAAATTATAACTCGCAACGCAGGACAATTATTTTTTCTCTCCGAAGGACCGTTATTGAGGAACGTAATCCTACATTAAAAAAAAGTATCAATTTATGCCAATGACAAACAATCACGATACACACTGCATTTCCGATTAAATGAAAGTTTACAAAAACAAGCAATATAAAAACAAAATTTTTTAAAGTCAATTCCTACTTGGGTCAACAAAGAAAAATTTGAGTGTGAACTAATAGTAGGAATTGAAAGAAAGGATTGCCTGCCAGAACCTTGCCTACTGTGCGAGATTAGGAGGGGGGTAAAGAGCGAGAAATAGTTTGTCAGGTTGGGGATTCGATCTCGCAACCTACAGGACGGGAGGTGCCCGCGCTACCGCAGTGCTACAATTTACAGAGTAAGAAGAGGGAAATTACTATTCAAGAGCAAGAGACGCTCTAGGTCTAAAACTAAAATTGATTAATTAAATTTAATTAATGAATTAATATTTGAAAAAACTGTATTAACATCAAGTGTCATCCACTACAAGTTTAAAAAAATGTATTTGAACTTGAGTGGATGAATAAAAAGTACTTTTATTAACGATTGAAAATTTGAACAAGATATATATAGTCTAAAACTAAAATTGATTAATTAAATTTAATTAATGTATTAATATTTGAAAAAACTGTATTAACATCAAGTGTCATCCATTACAAGTTTAAAAAAATGTATTTGAACTCGAGTGGATGAATAAAAAGTACTTTTATTAACGATTGAAAATTTGAACAAGATATATAAGGTCTAAAACTAAAATTGATTAATTAAATTTAATTAATGAATTAATATTTGAAAAAACTGTATTAACATCAAGTGTCATCCGCTACAAGTTTAAGAAAATGTATTTGAACTTGAGTGGATGAATCAAAACTATTTTATTAACGATTGAAAATTTGAACAAGATATATATATATAGGGAGAGTGTGAACTAATAGTAGGAATTGAATGAAAAAAAAGCATAAAGTCCTAGTCACGTAACCCGGGAAATGTTATTTTCGATTCACCGTCTATGTGAAACATAAATGTGAAAAGAAATTATAAATAAGTGGTGTGTGGGGGGGAACACAAGGTTATCAATAACCTGTTATGGGACTCCAGTAACACAACAGGAAAAGGTTGTACAACAATTGCGCTCGCTTTCTCTTCCTCCCCGAAAAGTTGTATAGGAAACACCCTCGGATTCGTCGGGGTTTGTCATCCATCACATTCATTAGTGGCCTTTTCCTAGGCGGGTGTCGTCTGCCTTTTTCATTGCTGTACGTCCCCGTGGGTGATCTAACCTCCCCCCCCCCCCCGCTTCTTTTTTCTAATAACGCTACTGAAATATCTGGTTTCCGACAAGATATGATATTAATGAAAGTGGAGTTTCCAGTAGCCCGGTGATATAATAAAATGGGGGCGGAGATCGAAAAGATTTTTTTGGAAAAGCGAAACTTTTTAATTGCGTTGCGAGGAATTCGGAGAATTTAGAGAAGCAGGTTTTTTTTTTATTATTATTGGAAAGAGTGGTGATTTAATTCCTAATGTCGCAGGGAGTTGATTAAAATTGATTTGTCGATTAAAGTAGATTTTAGTATTTGTTTACTCGCTCGCAAAAAAAGGAAAAAATAAATTCTGAAAGTTTTTACTATCATATTTTTAATATTAAATTCATTCTGTTTTTGTGTTTGATACTACAAGTGAAAGTGGTGCATCATTTTACATCAGAAAACTTCAGTCCCCATGTTTATCAATGGGGGGGGGGGGATTTTTTTTTCATTAATAAGCTAAATTATATTTTTTAATTCTGTTGTTGATTTTGTGTCACAGATCGACTAATGACTATTTTTAATTTAATTAATTTTTTTTCTGTTTGTGTGCCATAGATCAGCCAATACTTATTTTTCTATTCTGGTATTGTTTGTTTGTTTGCTTGCTTTTTATTCATATATCGGGTAAAGCCAATTTTTAAATTCTCTCTGAGTGCGTGGGATGTGCCATAAATCAGCTGATGCCTATTTTAAAATTCTATATTTTTCATAGATCAGCTAACGCCTATTTTTACTTTTTTTTTCTTTGTGTGTCTGTCGTATATCAGTTGATGCCTATGTTTAATTCTTTCTTTTTTCAACATTAAAAACAAAAGAGCTAGTAGTGTGAAAAATTTTAATTTTTCCGTCGTTAATTTTTTTAAGGGTACTGAATAATTGATGTTTATCTTTAGAAAACATAATTGTATTTTGAAAATATTAAATTAAAATAACAAGATTTATAAAATACACGAAAGTTGTATTCAAAGTTCTACTTTCAGATATGTGGGTCAAAGGCAAAGTGGAGAAAGTTTTTTTTTATTCCAATTTAAAAATTTAAAAATTTTAAAAATGTTGTAATCGTACTTTTGTGAAATCTTAAATTTTGGATTCTACGTGGGGCCAGAAAAAGGTTTTTCAATTTAATTGTATAACTGAAAGCGTATTTTGATTCCTTGATGATGTTTCAAGCAGTTAAACCAAGAGACGAAGAAGATAAAAACTATTTGTTTAAACATACCCTTTATAAACATTTTAAACAAACACATTTTAAACATACATAGTATATTGTAATTGCTGCTTCCCATCTGCCCTAAAACTTACCTAAAAAAAAACCTTTTTTGTGTGCTACAAGCTAACGTACATTTGAGATTACAAATAAGGGCTTAGACCAATTTTGCCAAAATTTGACTTACACCCTTTTGCTTTTGACCCATCCAAATGCAGAAAACACAATTGAAAATTATACATTAGCTAATCTTGGAAAAATATGAAAGGAAAATATAAAAGGGGGAAATTCTCCATTGTTTAACATTGGAACTGAAGATCTATGAGGTCAATTGCTGGCTTAATAGAATTACCATTGAAAATTCTGGAAGCTAACAAAATTTTACTAGGAAATCCTTGTCTTCGAGGACTTGACTTGTTTAAGCAATTAACTGTGATGATATGCAACCAATGTCCGATATATATTCTGCCTACACTCAGTGCGGTGTCGACTGCTGCTTTATGTTTGCCGATTTAAACAATCGCTAAATGATTTAAAAGTTCATTGTTTATGTGGTAGAAAAAACGTTAAGTAAAGTGGTTTGGCTGTGTCATTACTTATTTTCAAGTTCAAGTACATAAGAAACTAACTTAATTTTAAAAAGAAAGTTAATGATTTTTTGTTTAATACAGCCGATAGCTGTTTTCTTTATTGTTGAAAAATGTTTTAAGGGGGTCCGCGACACATTTAATTTTTTTTTTTTTATTGAGTTAAAATTTAAAATGCTTTTGTGAATGTTGACTATATAATTTGTAAACAAAATCATATTAAAAATCTTCTCCTAATGTTTAAAAAAATTTTTAATTTAAAATTATTTTAATTTAACCAATTTAAATTAATTTATTTTATTAATTTATTTTATTAATTTAATTAATAATTTAATTAATTAATTTAATTTAAAATTAATTTATTTTATTAATTTATTTTATTAATTTAATTAATAATTTAATTAATTAATTTAATTTAAAATTAATTTATTTTATTAATTGAATTTAATTTAAAATTATTTTAATTTAAAATAAGTGGCTTAATTTAAAATCGTTATAACTCTAAATATTATTTGTCGAATTCCAAATTTTTTTCATTTAATTAAACAGAAACATATAAGTTTTAATTTTGATTCAGCATTTTTTTAAATGTTAATTTCAAAAATATTAAAAATATTTAGAGAAAAATTAAAAAAAAAAAAAAGATTCATACTTTCAAATGTAAATATTTTTTTCAAATTTGATGGATCAAAATTAAAGTAAAATAATTGAAAAAGACATGTTTCAAGTTTGAACCATTTATCTTTAATGGTTCTTGACTTATAAAAATTTAAAGAAGAGAAACGGTGAAAAAACTCATCATGCAGAAAAACGCATTTAAAGTTTTAAACAAAGATTGACTACTATCAGAATGCTGCAAAACAAAAACAAAAAATCTCCTGTTCTGATTAAGATAGAAACATGATTTAAACGTCATTTTAAGCGGAAAAGAACACAAAATTATTTAATGCAATAAATTTTTTTTCGAAAATTTGAAGAATTTTGTGTCCTGTAACCCATTAAACTCTTAATTGAAGTTTTAAACCTATATTGATTTTCCACCTTCTTTTTTTAATTAATATTTTATGTATTGTTTAATAAATGGAGTTTTAACATATGTTAAACAACACAAGTTTTGCTCATTAATTTCTATTTTATACATATTTCTGTTTATAAAAAATGTGGTGTAAGGACTTAGACTGACCAAGACTGACAGCCTTTAATATTTACAAAATGCTTTATTGGCATTCTAGATTAAATACAGGCTTTATACAATAATTACAAAATAAACATTATCTAAGGATAATTCGCGGGTTCAGGATATCATGAGAGGAACGGCAAGATACCGGCAAGCTCCGGTGTCTGGCCGACGAGGGGTGTCCACCCTGCAAAAAAGAATCGTCAACTGCTCCCCAGTTACATGAAGGTGTCGAGTATATATGCGCTCATTCTTCGTGGGGGTTCCTTTTCAGTTACCGCTTGCCGCTCCGTGCCTTCAAGCGTCTGAGGAGCCAACACTAGCCTTTCATTTGGACTCCATTGTCAATTAGGGAATCGTTTCAGAAGAGGTTTCTTTCTTGAAGTATATCGAAGAGTCACTACGTCACGGCTTTTGTGTAACTAAACGGAAGGTCACCTTTCGGCACTGATAAAACAGCTTAGATGACAAAGACGTGTGTCCCTTGGAATTTACCCGTAGGGACCGTCAAGTCATTACAGTGGCTTTATATATTTTTCCCCTTCTACATGGTCTTTAAAAGTTTTCTTAGTTAAAAAAATAAATTAATTGCTTTAGTTAGAGGTTGATCTGTGTTCTAGAGATGTGAATCCATCAACAAAATTTTTCTAATTGTGATATTTCCAGTTTGTATCTGCAACGATTCTTTAGACTGAATTCAGGAATCAATAAATTTCGGGTTTTTTTATTAATAAAATGGAATAATTTTAAACTTTAATAAAGATTTTAGTCTGTAAGCAAATGTTTGTTTCTTTGTCTTTCAATGAATTTATTCACTTCATTTTTACCGGTTCATGTGTCATCTTAAGGCTGATCTATACTTTTTATTTTCCCCTAATAGTTGCCGTGTTCTGTGTATGCCTCTGTCAAGAAACGCTTCCGGAGCGACAACTTCACAAATATATCAGCTTATATTAATCTCACGTGCAAAAAATACAATAATAAACAGAAATTAAAAACACCAAAATCGTTTGTTTAACAAATTTGTAGGTTAAGTTAATTGTCATTCAATGCACGTGTATACAGCTTTAAAATTCATGAAAAAAAAAATTCTGATACAAGATTGCAGCGCTGCCTACCGGATCCAATTATTGAATGCACGTGTATACATCATTAAAATTCATGAAAATAAAAAAATTCTGAAACCCGATTGCAGCGCTGCCTAAATAGACTGCAAAAATTTTTTGCACGTGAGTAATTTGTATGATTTTTTAATCTGATTTTCTTTAGTTTATATATTTTATTTTTGCTTAATATTTTTATACATAGCATATTTATAGCATATTAGTTAGACTGTGCAAGTCGGATTGAAAAATCAGCGAGAAACATGCTTTTTTTCCAAGAAGAGGTTTTTTTAAATTATAAACTCGGATTTTTACAACATTTTTAATTATAACATTGGGTAGAAAAACAGCTAATATTCTGTAAAAATTTCTAATATTTTAACAAGGTTATAAATCTTTTTTTTTATTGGAACTGTTCAATTATTTACCGTCAAGTTTTTACAGGTACTATCTAGTTTTCCAATAATAGTGTTACTCTCATTTCTTGTTCATAGTTTCTGACAACAGTTTTAAATCATTTTGATTGTATTGTCTTTCAGTTGGTTTTGGTTTCGTTTAGAGCACTTCAGTCACCTTTTGCAACACGAGGACTAAACTGACCGACATTGGTTGGTCGGTTCAGAACGCCACGGTCAACTCTGGTCACACAAAAGCTAATCAGATCAGGATCTACATGAAGCTGATTCCTAACGACTGCAAACACCCTTGCCAACTGTGGAAGTTGAACCCAAAGGCCTGGCCGATATTGTCCTCTAAATTTTTTTCTTTTGTTTTATGCGGTTTAATCAGGCCCTGGGCAAGTGGGGCACTTGCCCAGGGCCCCAAAAATTATGGGGCTCCCTAATTTAGTATTAAGTTGTACATATTTTTTGAAAATTTGGCTTTTGGTTAATACAGTAACTGGGGGCAGTGGCGAATACAGAAAAAAATCCTGGGCGGGGCACAGTGCACCCACTATAGTGAAAGAATACTTACATCCGTAAGTTGTTTTTTTTTTTAAGTTTTTTTTTTTTGGGGGGGGGGGGTTAATAACTTCAGACTATGATCTATTTTGAATTTCAAAATAAAACTTTATGAATTTATTTATTAACATTAAAAAGAAAATTAATAAATTAACACTTATTTTAATTATTATTATTATTATTTCAAATTTTTGATTTATTGGTCGAAAATTTTTGAAATTCCGGTCCCAATTTATGGTGGACATGGGTGAGTGTCCCACATGTTCATTTGAAAATCTGATCCTAGGGGAGCACGTGCCCCCTCTGGATCTGTCCTTGGAGGGGGCCCTTCGAAAGTCTGCTTTGCCCAGGGCCCCATTGAGTCAAAGTCGGGCCCTGGGTTTAATTGATGCATAAAGTGAATAAATTTAAATTCTAAGGTTAAAACCACTCATTTATTTATTAAATCTGATATTAGTTTTATCAATAATACCCATATAATTAAAAGAAAATTTAGTATTTGGAAAGCAAGCTAAATTTCTTACTTTTGACTTTAGTTTTTGACGACTGGAGGTTTTCAAACATACATGGTTAGTTTTTCCCCCGTAGCTCTTTCGATCTCCCCATTTTCCTTTCATAGATTGTGTAACAGCATTATGTTAAGATAAAATTATCTTATTTGTGAGGGGAAAAAACAAAACATAGACAAAAGTATGATTGCTTTCAAATCATACGAAACTAGGATGACAAAAGAAAAGGGATGGCAGGTGCCTTTTACGGTGCATGATCACGGCTCTGGGAGAGAAGAGATTATATTTCTTCCGAGAGGCGTACAAAAGGAAGCATTTCTATAACTTATATAAGCTCTCATAAATGATTTATTCCTCAAATATTCCAAAATGACCCAATCGAGGAAAGTCTCACCCAGCATTTCTGCTTTAATTAGTCATTTAATCTTTGGAGATCCTGCTCAGTCATAAATGATTATTATAAAAAATTCTTATGAATAAAAAAACAGGAAAAGTGGTAACTAAACAAGTAGAAACAATTAAAGTAGCGAAATCGATCTGGCCACTGAAAATCGATTTGGAAAGGGAAAGATGAGAACTCCTCCACCATAATTGTTCATTTGTTAAAATACTATCGTCAAGATTTCGGAAACCAAATATGAACCACTTCTCTACAGGAAAAGTGGTAACTAAACAAGTAGAAACGATTGAAGTAGCCAAATCGATCTGACTACTGAAAATCGATTTGGAAAGGGAAAGATGAGAACTCCTCCACCATAATTGTTCATTTGTTAAAATACTATCGTCAAGATTTCGGAAACCAAATATGAACCACTTCTCTACAGGAAAAGTGGTAACTAAACAAGTAGAAACGATTAAAGTAGCCAAATCGATCTGGCTACTGAAAATCGATTTGGAAAGAGAAAGATGAGAACTCCTCCACCATAATTGTTCATTTGTTAAAATACTATCGTCAAGATTTCGGAAACCAAATATGAACCACTTCTCTACAGGAAAAGTGGTAACTAAACAAGTAGAAACGATTGAAGTAGCCAAATCGATCTGACTACTGAAAATCGATTTGGAAAGGGAAAGATGAGAACTCCTCCACCATAATTGTTCATTTGTTAAAATACTATCGTCAAGATTTCGGAAACCAAATATGAACCACTTCTCTACAGGAAAAGTGGTAACTAAACAAGTAGAAACGATTAAAGTAGCCAAATCGATCTGGCTACTGAAAATCGATTTGGAAAGGGAAAGATGAGAACTCCTCCACCGTAATTGTTCATTTGTTAAAATACTATCGTCAAGATTTCGGAAACCAAATATGAACCACTTCTCTACAGGAAAAGTGGTAACTAAACAAGTAGAAACAATTAAAGTAGCCAAATCGATCTGGCTACTGAAAATCGATTTGGAAAGGGAAAGATGAGAACTCCTCCACCGTAATTGTTCATTTGTTAAAATACTATCGTCAAGATTTCGGAAACCAAATATGAACCACTTCTCTACAGGAAAAGTGGTAACTAAACAAGTAGAAACAATTAAAGTAGCCAAATCGATCTGGCTACTGAAAATCGATTTGGAAAGGGAAAGATGAGAACTCCTCCACCGTAATTGTTCATTTGTTAAAATACTATCGTCAAGATTTCGGAAACCAAATATGAACCACTTCTCTACAGGAAAAGTGGTAACTAAACAAGTAGAAACGATTAAAGTAGCCAAATCGATCTGACTACTGAAAATCGATTTGGAAAGGGAAAGATGAGAACTCCTCCACCGTAATTGTTCATTTGTTAAAATACTATCGTCAAGATTTCGGAAACCAAATATGAACCACTTCTCTACAGGAAAAGTGGTAACTAAACAAGTAGAAACAATTAAAGTAGCTAAATCGATCTGGCTACTGAAAATCGATTTGGAAAGGGAAAGATGAGAACTCCTCCACCGTAATTGTTCATTTGTTAAAATACTATCGTCAAGATTTCGGAAACCAAATATGAACCACTTCTCTACAGGAAAAGTGGTAACTAAACAAGTAGAAACGATTAAAGTAGCCAAATCGATCTGACTACTGAAAATCGATTTGGAAAGGGAAAGATGAGAACTCCTCCACCGTAATTGTTCATTTGTTAAAATACTATCGTCAAGA
The DNA here is from genome assembly GCA_907164885.2 of Dolomedes plantarius. Classification (NCBI taxonomy): domain Eukaryota; kingdom Metazoa; phylum Arthropoda; class Arachnida; order Araneae; family Dolomedidae; genus Dolomedes; species Dolomedes plantarius. Next base: position 137,444,189 of record OU015500.1, read on the forward strand.
TTTCGGAAACCAAATATGAACCACTTCTCTACAGGAAACGTGGTAACTAAACAAGTAGAAACAATTAAAGTAGCTAAATCGATCTGGCTACTGAAAATCGATTTGGAAAGGGAAAGATGAGAACTCCTCCACCGTAATTGTTCATTTGTTAAAATACTATCGTCAAGATTTCGGAAACCAAATATGAACCCCTTCTCTACAAGAACAGTTTTGCTTAAAAGTGAATATATAATACAGTCGAACCTCCATATATCGAAGTAGCAAAATGCCGGAAAAAAAATACGATATATAGAAATTTCGATATATAGAATTGCTCTTAGTTTTATCATAATTCTCCTAAATCATTAAAATTAAAGCTAATTTTCGTATAAGAAACTCCATTTCCAATTTATATTAGAATCACATTAAATGAAAGTTAACAACTAAAAAAGAAATTAATGTGAAAGATTTATTACGTACTATATGCCTTTAAAAATAAAAAACAATAATCCAGTTAGTCATTACAGTGATCACAGTTATATTCTTTTTTAAAAAAAACTACGAATATCTTGCAGAACAGCCAGTTTTGCGGAAAGTTCATCAAAGAAATGCTCGCATTTATTCAGTCCATTAAAAACTTCATCAGGGATGTTTTCCACGAATTGAAGTCCACGAAGTATTGTTTCAAACGCCAAAAATTGGGAGATTTTAGTCTAAAGTGGAATAAAATCTCCCAATATGTCGTGAAAAAAATTTCGATATATAGAGATTTTTTCGATATATAGAAACAGTTTTTCTATGTAATGAACATGGAGATTTGCTAAGAGTTCGATATATATAAAATTTCGATATAGAGAAGTTCGATATATGGAGGTTCGACTGTACTTACAGCAAACGACGACGACAGAAGGCTAACGAACAAATTGGGTCAAATTTAAACGAACACATTCGGCCTTCTGTTTGAAATTCGGTTTTGCCGTCCACACTAACGAACCGAGTACTTGTGAAGCCGTTCAGTCATTTTCTTAAAGTGAATTATTGTTGTGAGCACGCCAATCCATACAACAGAAGGTCGTTCGATCTTTATGGAAACGATTTTGATAGTTAAGTTTTATGTATAAATGCCAAATTTTTTGCGGCGATTTGCTTCTGTCTGATAGTCATGGTTCTTGACAATAGCTCTAGCTTGAATTTTCCATGAAAGTAACCTTTTCTTTAGTACTGTTATGTCGATATTACCCCATATCTCTTGGACCGTTTTCCAAGGTCCGTTCTGTGTTCTTGGATGCCGTTTACCTAAGGCTTGTTTTAATGAACCGAAAGCGCAAAAGTCCACTGGAGAAGCGTCAGGTGATTTTACAGGTATTTCATTAAATGGGATACACTTTATTCCTGTTTCTGATTCTTTCTTTGCTAAATAAGCGGCAGTTGATTTAGACGTGTGACTAGAGGCTTTGTCAATGTGAAGCTCGACTTTATCAATGTCCTTTCCATATAAGGCTGGAATTTCTTCTTCAAATATTGGTTCTAAAATATTCTACTGATAGTAGAGTGGATTTATTTTGGCTTGACTTCAGACTTTTTTGATTTTTGATTTACCGTTGTAACAAAATCCTGCAACTATCATGAATCCCTTTGGAAACTTTTGTGTACACAGACGAAGCCATTTCGTACGGTCATTCCCGTCTGTTGAGCAATAGAAAATTGATCATTTTTTATTACAATGACTTAAATACACCCATACCTCCTTGAGTGTTGTTACCACAAATTTCCATTTTTCAACAGCTATTTTTCAACAGTAGCATCTCATAACCAAATATAGGTGTTATTCATATAATTTTCAACAATTTGTTTTTCTTTTAGCAATATGCATTGGCAAAAGCTGAATTTTAGGCTTAAACATCTTTTTTAACTTCAAATATTTATCAATGATTTGACTTACAGTGCAAGAAGTCATTCCTAGTTTCAATGTAATGGATCTTCGAGTCGGTGGATTTTCTTTTAGGATCAGAGACTTCACATTCTTGATATTTACCTGCGTTCGAATAGTCTTAGGATGAGGTTTCGTGGTCATGTTTTCATTTTAACTCTCAGTTAGACTTTTTTTTTCCTTTCATATGTAATGTAGTATAAATATCTTTTTTTGAAATCCCATAACGATTTTTACACCGCTTTACGATTTGTTGATACGAATATTTCTTCTCGGGGAGCGCTGTTACGTAACCTTCGAGTCATCTATCAATTTTAGGAGTCATTTTGAAAGGAGTCATTTTGAGTATATCATCTACATATGTAGATGATATACTCATATGTTTTAATGAAAACTTAAAAGAAATAGATATTAATTTTTACCCTAAAAATCTTAAACTAGTGGAGACTGATAAAGATAACTATGGAAATTTGGTATTTTTAGACTTGAGTTTAAATGTTAATCAAAATCTAATATCATACTGTCTATATGATAAACGCGAGTTTTACAACTTTAAAACTGTTAGGATTATGAATTGGAATAATGCTCTACATTTAAATATTAAACGCAATATAGTTACTAACCAGTTAATACGTTGTCAACGATTACATTCAAACAAAAAAACTATGGACGTCAGTATAATAAAATTCTTAACTATAGCTATTGACCAGGGTTTTCCCGTCAATTTCCTCGTATCTATTCTAACCCAGTTTTTTAATCTAGACAATAAAGATTGTATGAATCGTTTTAAAATAAGTTGGCAACACTAAAAAAAAAATTTCCCTAATACGGCGATATTTATCCCTACTATGTCTATAAAATGTGAGTGTGCAAGGGTTTCGTGTCCCTTTGCTTGGTGGGAGCTAAGTATTTTGTATATATATAGTGTATATGTTAGTGAATACTTATTTAGTTAATTAGTATTATTCTATTTCTGTAACTTAGTATTAAGATTTTTTTCATTCTATTCATCTTGTAATTATGTTTTAGTTGACTACATTAGAAAACTATCTGGTTTAACTTATCTATTTCACCTAAAATATTTTTCCTCTTCATAATTTTTTATTACTGTCTTGGTGTTATAGCCGACCTCCGGGAGTGTTGCCTGGCTTAAAACATGTTTAACCGGGGTTGGGGGGTCACAACCCCCCCCCCCCAGTCATCAACTATACCACCTCCGATTCCGTTTTTTGCCTATTTATATATGTCAATCTTATTTCAGGTTAGAGGTGTATTAAATGGTCACATCTGCCCTTTTAATTATCTTAATTTTAAATATCTATATATCGTAAATATTTTTGTGAGCAGCTTAGCGCCTAAAATTTATTTACTCTTTTTTGTTTCATATTAAGTAATTTACATTTGTAAACTATATATATATATATATATATATATAAATATATATATATATATATATATGAATATATATATATATATTTATTCATATAATATATATATATATATATATATATATATGAATATATATATATATATATTTATTTATATAATATATATATATACACACACACACTCACACACATATATATATATATATATATATATATATATATATATATATATATATATATATATATATATATATATATATATATATATATATATATATATATATATAACCCCTTAATGGCTATTCTTACAAAGGGAGTATGACATTTCCCCTTCTAAAGAGGGAATCGGGAATATGGGCCCCGTAAACTAAAGGTTAAAAGAAAACAGTAGCAGACGGTTATTTTGAAGTTGCCAAATTTTTATCTCAAAATGCAAACGACAAAAATAAATTACAAAATCGTTTCCCTGGAGTGCTAACCACCTTCTGTATACTATACCAATATTATATTGTGCTACTCTCCGATAAGGTACTCCGATATAAGTTTCCTACTCGAAATGAAATTTCCAAGCTAAACTGTGAACACATACAGCGAACGACGTCTAACGAAGAGTAACGAACTTCCTTTGATGTACCACCTAGTGAGTGAACCGTGGCAAAGGCAGACAAATGCGGCCGGCGTTGTTCGTTGATACGTATACAAATGTATACGTATTTAGTGAAACACCTCGTTCGTTACCCTTCGTTTGTCTTCGCTCGCTGTATGTATACGCACCTATCAGTTGGTTTGCTAACTGGTTTGTGGCGCGGAACGGTCTTTTTTTTACAACACGAGGGCACGGTCCTGAAAGAAAGATCATTTAAGGGAACAAGGGACCTTTAATCTCGATCTTCTTTAACCCTTTGAGGGGCACCGTTTGCAGAGTGCAAACGCCTAAATCTAGTTTTTTTTTTCTTGCATTCAACGCATCCCAGTTAAATGGGCAGAAAATGGCTAGTGCTGCCACCTGTTATCAGTTTAAAGAAGCAAAAACATTTTGCAACCTTTAATTGGAAAAATTTTCAAGAATTTTTAGGTTAAAAAAATCGGGAAAAAATCTGCTCCGTGCCAACGGTCGAAGTTGTTGCCCCTGAAAGGGTTAATGTTCAATATTTTACTCTATATACCCCATGAACATAATTAATATTATTTTCTATTGCATTGAAGATACTTAGAATTTACAAATTAGTATTTTGTGGAGTAATAGGACCTGCTTATCAAAAAGTTCTTCAAAAATAATAGAATTTTTCAAAGGGCTCTAAGCGTATTCATTTTCTTCTGATATCTTTCAAATTTCTTATAATTGTTATGTAAAGTGTTTGTCACAAAACTGTGCATAATTCTTTGAAATCACAAATATTTTTCAAATTTATAGATCATATAATAGAGTAAAAACATAAAAAAAAATAACAGACAAAATAGAAAAAACAATTATTTAAGACGTTAGATTCACATAAAAAAATTAAATTCACATTTATATTTATATACGTATGGTAAACTTGTAATACAAAATTTAAGAATTTTAATTGATATATAATGCGCATAGAGCATTTGAAACAGATATCATTTTTTAAATTTTTTTTTGAAAAACGGGCATGATTCTTCCAAAAATTCCTTATTTTGAATTCTGAGGGTTTTCAATGTAGTAAAATAGAAAAATTAATTATTCTCATTTTGTATATGGAGTTAAAAATTGAAAATTAAAAAAAATTGAATTTGAAGGTCCCTTGTCCCCTTAAACGGACTGTTAAAATTTTCCCCTTTTCGCTAAAACCATATATTTGGGCTCTAATATTTTCTTGGGGGTAACTTCTTGGAATGAAATTCTGGTTACAAGAAAAGCATTGCACTTTTTCAAAAATATGGGTATCATTTAGCTTTTTGCATTACCAAAAATCTAACGACGTACCATAAGGTAACAAGAAAATACGACTTCTGAAATTCCACAATATAGCCAAAGGGGGTGACATAATGTTTCAAACCAATTACTAGTTCACCGTCGGGTCGAGGAGCCTTAAGTGTGATTATCACTGAGAACAATTCACAAGTGCGAGGATCGTCAAAAATCTTTGGTGTAAATATGGGCGAGAAACTGAAAAGTGTAGAAGAAACGGAGTGGGAGGTGGCGGGACGCTCGAAAGCGAAAGGAATATGTACATGGAGAAGGCAGGGGATGAACACCAGACCACACACGGGGTACACCCGTTAACTAACAGGTAAGGCCGTCTGCACACGGAGCAACTCAAAAGAAACTGATAACTGACTCCAATCACAAACCAGTCCGTGATGAGTCGTAACCTATGTAATTGAATGGAGCCACGCACATTACATAGGTTACGTCAATTACATAGGTTACGATTCATCACGGACTGGTTTGTGATTGGAGTCAGTTATCAGTTTCTTTTGAGTTGCTCCGTGTGCAGACGGCCTAAGGCAGGAAAATTGAGAAGAGGTGGGTACCGAGAAAGAGTAATGGAATTGAATAAGAAATAAAGAAATAAATTTAAGTAGACCAATTACAGTAAATCCTCGTTTATCCGGCTCTCGTTGATCCGGATCTCCGGATAATCCGGATCAGATTTGTAGACATTTTTATTTAACGTTCACATTATATAATTATTTTTTAAGTATGATTGCAAGAACGTAACTACAAGTACGCCAAATATTCGCTTTTCAGTTTGATTCAATGTACAGTTCCTGCATAGGTTGTACAATGAATTATGGTAATAAAATGCTTTCTATTGAGTTTAAGAAAGCTTTACTAGACTGACGAAATCTTTGTTAAGAAATGATTTAAAAAGTTATTTTTATATTTTTTTAATGTCTTGTAAACAATACTATGTAATTTTGTTACAAAACATAGTTTTTTTATCGTTATAAACGGTAAGTCTGCTTAGCGAAGTATTTGTTGTTGTTGTTGTTGTTGTTGCTAATGCCCCCTGGTAGGAGGTTCCATTTACCAGGTCCTAATAGGCTATTGGGCTGAAAGGGGCGTCTCCTGTTTTGAATTAGCCCCACAAGGGTCTGAGTCCGACTTGGCTAAATGACCGGTCCCGTCATTTTGAACCGAGTCAAGTGACGAGACCGGAACACTTGACCCCGCACCTCCAGAGGTAAATTTGAGAACTTGGAGGACAATGCAGCCACGACCTATTTTACGTGCCCCGGCCACCATTAGTGAACACGGCGGTGGGTTTGCAGCGACGAGCATCGAACCAGGGACGTTCCGATCACTGGCCCGCTGCTCTTGCCAACTGGGCCACAGCGCTCAAGAAGGATTTTGTTTTGCTTACTACCCATATTACCCGGATTATCCGGTTTTTCGATCGTCCGGTTTGCCTATGGTCCCAGTTAGTCCGGACAAACGAGATTTTACTGCCCATGCAAATATATTTCCTTTCAGTAGATAAAGAGGACGTAGACTTCCATGTAATTGATAAAAGATAACGTTGCGTTTTCCACGCGTTTTCCGTAAGTCATACCGTAAGCTATTCATGAATATTGCTTGTTGTTACATACTTCTTTCAAACTTTTGACTTTTATGTTTCGATACTGTGGTGGGCAGGGCCCGATTTAGAAAATTCTTGACTATAGGCACAACTCGGGATGGGGGCCCCCTAACACTGATGTGGGCGAAAAATTTCCAAAATTGACACAGAAGAAAAATAATAATGAATCATCGTGAAAGTACCAGTTTACCAAGAATTGGCTATTTGAAGTGTAGAACCCTAGAACATTATCAAGTAACAAAAAGCAATTAACTTCATCACTAAAACACCAGTACAATGCAACTAGAAAAACCTATTAATCCCTTATATACACTATAACATACATATGATGAACTATACATATAACTATTCATATAATGAACCAATCAATCAGATTTGAAAGGATATATAAAAAAAAATTGCTACTAAAAAAGGTAAAATTAAAAAAAAAATTGAATTGGGAATTTTTCCTTTTTTTTTCTTTAAAAATAAAAATTTGGGGGGGCCCTAAGATTCAGGGGCCCCTAGGCCCGGGCCTAATAGGCCTAATGGAAAATCAGGGCCTGGTGGTGGGTATGACGTAACGGCAGATCCATGACATCTGTGAATCAGAAATGCATCATACCGTACATATCATTGTCCTAGATACATATCCTCCGCAATCGAAACCGCTCATTAGTGGCACAGGAAGCGCACTTAAAAGACGTAATCGCTCCCCCGTCACCTCCCGACGAGCATAGCTATCTGGCAACAAAAGAAAGACTCCTCCCGGGCAGCACCATCTCCCGGCATAGATCATCGCCGTCATTAATAACTCTCCCGCCATTTCTCATTCCGATTTCATCGTCCAACCTGTGGCGGTTGCGCCGCGTTTCCGGGCCGCTACCGTTGCTGTCAAGTCGTCACGAACCGGTCCGGTTGCTTTGCCCGGGTTTTGTATTTTTTTTCGCTCGAGTGGTATTGTGCCGTCCCTCTTTACCGCATCCGGTACATTTCCACAAGTCGCGTGCCTGGCGGTGGCTTCTGGAAATTTTTGGGAAAAATCGAAGGTCCTTTTTTTTTTTACTATTATTATAGAAATCTTTCCTCGCTTGACTTCTGACATGTGGGAAATGTTTTCGACGAGTTGCTGGTGAATAGAGGCAGTCAGTCGGTGGCAAAAGGGAAGTTGGATTGCATGGCAAAAATTTGATGCCTGTCTTCGAGGGAGATTAGCGCTAATGAACTATATTGAAAGTCTCTTTTCAGCTCTGTCTCATTAAAATAAAGTTTGTGACAGGAACAGTTTATGACAGGGTAGGCTTTAGAGGCAAATGATAGAGAAATATTTACTGAGGATTGTCAAGTGACATTGTAAAAGTAAGCATTTATCTAAGCCTATTAAGGAGACAACGGACTTTCAAACTCTTTTTTTTGAAAATTTTTGATATTTTACTGTATACAAAATGAGAGTAATTAATAGTGTTTTTATTACACTGAAGGCACTTGAAATTCCCAAATAAGTATTCTGTGTGGAAGAATATGAACTATTTTTCAAAAAATTCTTCAAAATTTCGGGAGTATTCAAAATGCTCCATGCGTCTTAATTTGAGTCTGGTTTCTTCCAAATTTTTCACGATTGTTAATTAAAGTATTTGTCACAAAACCGTATATCATTTTTTGAAAAGACAAATATTTTTCAAATTTATAGACCAGGAAATAAAGTAGAAACATGCAAAAATATAAAAAATACAACATGCAGAATTAAAAATATATATTTTTGATATTTTACTCTATACAAAATGAGAGTAATTAATATTGTTTTTACTACAATGAAGGCACTTGAAATTCCCAAATAAGTATTCTGTGTGGAAGAATATGAACTATTTTTCAAAAAATTCTTCAAAATTTCGGGAGTATTCAAAACGCTCCATGCGTCTTAATTTGAGTCTGGTTTCTTCCAAATTTTTCACGATTGTTAATTATAGTATTTGTCACAAAACCGTATATCATTTTTTGAAAAGACAAGTATTTTTCAAATTTATAGACCAGGAAATAAAGTAGAAACATGCAAAAATATAAAAAATACAACATGCAGAATTAAAAATATATATTTTTGATATTTTACTCTATACAAAATGAGAGTAATTAATATTGTTTTTACTACAATGAAGGCACTTGAAATTCCCAAATAAGTATTCTGTGTGGAAGAATATGAACTATTTTTCAAAAAATTCTTCAAAATTTCGGGAGTATTCAAAATGCTCCATGCGTCTTAATTTGAGTCTGGTTTCTTCCAAATTTTTCACGATTGTTAATTAAAGTATTTGTCACAAAACCGTATATCATTTTTTGAAAAGACAAATATTTTTCAAATTTATAGACCAGGAAATAAAGTAGAAACATGCAAAAATATAAAAAATACAACATGCAGAATTAAAAATATATATTTTTGATATTTTACTCTATACAAAATGAGAGTAATTAATATTGTTTTTACTACAATGAAGGCACTTGAAATTCCCAAATAAGTATTCTGTGTGGAAGAATATGAACTATTTTTCAAAAAATTCTTCAAAATTTCGGGAGTATTCAAAACGCTCCATGCGTCTTAATTTGAGTCTGGTTTCTTCCAAATTTTTCACGATTGTTAATTATAGTATTTGTCACAAAACCGTATATCATTTTTTGAAAAGACAAATATTTTTCAAATTTATAGACCAGGAAATAAAGTAGAAACATGCAAAAATATAAAAAATACAACATGCAGAATTAAAAATATATATTTTTGATATTTTACTCTATACAAAATGAGAGTAATTAATATTGTTTTTACTACAATGAAGGCACTTGAAATTCCCAAATAAGTATTCTGTGTGGAAGAATATGAACTATTTTTCAAAAAATTCTTCAAAATTTCGGGAGTATTCAAAATGCTCCATGCGTCTTAATTTGAGTCTGGTTTCTTCCAAATTTTTCACGATTGTTAATTAAAGTATTTGTCACAAAACCGTATATCATTTTTTGAAAAGACAAATATTTTTCAAATTTATAGACCAGGAAATAAAGTAGAAACATGCAAAAATATAAAAAATACAACATGCAGAATTAAAAATATATATTTTTGATATTTTACTCTATACAAAATGAGAGTAATTAATATTGTTTTTACTACAATGAAGGCACATGAAATTCCCAAATAAGTATTCTGTGTGGAAGAATATGAACTATTTTTCAAAAAATTCTTCAAAATTTCGGGAGTATTCAAAACGCTCCATGCGTCTTAATTTGAGTCTGGTTTCTTCCAAATTTTTCACGATTGTTAATTAAAGTATTTGTCACAAAACTGTATATCATTTTTCGAAACGACAAATATTTTTCAAATTTATAGACCATGAAATAAAGAAGAAACAGGCAAAAATATAAAAAATACAACATGCAGAATTAAAAATATATATTTTTGACTTTTGATTTATACTACAAAAATAAATTCATGCACAGTTATGTTTAATTATATATGGTAAACTCTGTATTAAAAAATTGGAGGTTTTTAAATGATTTGAGATACACATGGAGCATTTTGAAAAATGCTAGCATTTTTCAAAATTTTTTGAAAACCGGGCATTATTCCACAAAAAAATCCTTATTTTGAATTCTAAGGATCTTCAATGTAGTCAAAAAGAATATTAATTATTGTCATTCTGTATACAGAGTTAAAAAATGAAAAATAAAACTTGAAGGTCACATGTCCCCTTAAGAGATTAAAAAAAAATTATTCACACAAAATTTTTAATAATTATTTTTCATCAAATGAATCTTAAATTACATATAATAGGAAAACGGCGGGACCAAAATTTTCGTTCGTTATATCCGTGAGTTCGTTATATTCCGAGTTCGCTATAACGGGGTTCGACTGTATAAGCCTAAAAATTATTTTTAAAGGGTGCATGAAGATAAAACACTGCCTTAAAATTTTAATGAAAACCTGCGATCTGCAGAAACGCAATTACTGCAGATTGCGACATTACTGTGACATAATAAGAAATTTTATTTGACTCTTTTGTATGCCTCACATTATCTTCATCAATTTCAGCTCTGAATTACTCAGTTGGTTGCTTCTTGACACAAAGAAACAATGCACCAACAGCAGGGGAAATATATGAGAACAGAAACAAACTTAACGTTAGGAAAAGACAGTCTTCTCCCAAAATTTTCATTCCCTGATTTACTACGACACTCTGAATTCGATGTAAGCTGGAAGTCATACTTCCACAGCAGGATCTTTAAATTTAAATTTTTATTTATCACTTTTCCAAACCAAGCATCTGAATTTAATAAGAATATATCTCGCCAAATAAGACCATCAGTAAACAGCAGGGGCAAGGGAAGTGCGAAATGCGGGATCGTAAAACTCGAGGGCTAAAAACAACACAAGACAAGACGACGTACGGGAGATTCATAAAATCTGAGTTGTAAGGATAAGCGAGATAAGGCGACATACTTAACATCGCTCTATATGCACGAGGGGAAAACATCATTGGTAAAAAAAATCACAGTTTCGGTGAAAATGCGAAATACAATGATTGAATTATCTTTGCTTTTTTAAAAAAAACACTAGCCTCTGCGCGACCAGCATGGTCGCTTTTAGTTTTATATTTTCTTTTGCAAAACAACTCAACTGAAAGTAACATATGTAAGGAATGTTACCATTACCTGTCATCATAAATATACGTTGTAAAGGGGTATTCTCTATAAGGCTGATTCTAAAACATCGTGATTAAAAAATGTGAATTTCCATTACTTCAGAACAGAGTTAAAGATAAGACTGAGAAACCCAACACCAATGATTTTATAAATTACATCCCTCTCTGTATGTACTATTTTTCAAAATTAAGATATCTACACTTTATCATTGCAACAAATAAGAAATTGTTGGGGAAAAAATTCTTCACTTAAAAAATGGAGTAAAAATTCAGCAAGTACTAAAATATAGCGTGTATTACATCACTCTCTGTATGTACTATCGTTCACAATTCAGATATCTCCACTTAATCATATCAAATGATAAATTGTTGGGGAAATTTCTTCACTTATAAAATGCAGTAAAAATTCGGCAAGTACTGAAAAAAGTGTAGAAAATCAACTATTATCGGCTGTCGGTTGCTTTGCCGGCGACGGTTAAGCCTAACCTCGCGATCATTTATGAACTCTCTTTCACGCCTCTCTCTTAGTGAATTATTTCTTCTTCGCTTTCTTTCTTGAGACTGCTCCCGATTTTCACTTGATCGTACAGCTCGCGATCGAGCATCCCTGATTTCAATGCGTAAATCCATGTTGACACGCGGTTGCAAATTGCGGACAGCCGATAATATTTACATCTGGTAGTTCCAGCCGTTGCCATTCGGAGTGTAGAAATATCATCGACTTTTGTGCCGCATACTTACGCGTTTATATATATATAGATTTTGAACGCAAGCACAGTTTCCCCCCCCCCCCTGCTTGTGAAAACAGAAAATCAGTTTTTAGTTTGAGTGTTCGAGCTCTCATTCTCCTTACCTACATTAAATTTCTATCTATCAGAAACTCACACAAAATTTTGTAGAGAAACAATCTGGTATGCTGAACCATCGAAATGCAGAGTATAGTATACGTGCATTTGCGTATAGCTACCTCTTAATTTAAACAAGTGAGTACCCCTTTATTGGCGTAAGCGATAAATGTGCCAAAGTGGCAGCTGGTTATTTTCACGAGCGGCAGCTTTGGCTATGGCAAACCTATCTGCACATGCGCATTCTACCGAACAATTTCAAAACTTAAAAAAATAAAAAAATAAAAATTCTTTCAATTAAAATTCTTATAAAATTTTAAAATAAATTTCAAATAAAATTTTAGGCTTGTTAAGCGTCATTTGTTGAGTTTATTCATGTACAGTTCGTCATTTCCTTTGTAGAATTTTCCTGTTGATTTTTCACCTGTAGAAAATGGTATCTGGAATGAATTCAATGTATGATTGGAGTAAGAGATATGATTGCAGGTTTTTTTTTTCTTGAAAGGGAGACAAAGAGTGAAATTCTTAATTTTTGTATGGATCTGGGATTGAATGCGATTGACCCCGCACCTCCAGATGCAAATTTGAGAACTTGGAGGACATTGCAGCCATGACAGGTTTTTCGTGCACCAGCCGCCATTAGTGTACACGGCGGTGGATTTGTCAGCGACGAGCATCGAACCAGTGACGTTCAGATCATTGGCTCGCTGCCTTTGCCAACTGGGCCAAAGTAGAATTCATGTAAAGCGGAGGTAAATAATTCAGATTTGTAACAAAGTGAGCAAGTATCATCATACACCTGTTTCTCAAAAACATTGCAGGGACGTTTTCTTTTCATCTGATGTCATTGTTCTTATGGCAGAAAAGTATTAACTTTGTTCTACCAGATCCAGTTCTAAAAAAATAACTATAGACAACCTATCTAAATAGATGGGTATTTTTTTTTTTAAGAATCAACTGGTGTTACGACATCCAATTTCTATGGCTCGATTTAATGTGGTTTAAAAATTCTTATAAAACAACATAACTAGTTTTTCTTTCTAAGAATGCACAATGACGTTACAGATAGAATCTTGGTTCTTTTTTTTTCTGCTTAAAAGCTGCTCTACCCCAGACAAAGATTTTAACATCTCAATGTTCCCTTAATTCCATCAAAATATCTCCCATAATCCCATTAGTGGTGAACGACTGAATAACAACAATACGAATTCCATATTGAAAGGATAAACATGTAAGTCATCAGGAACTAAAATGTTGTCCATAACGTAATATCCACCAAAGATATCAAGCCACTCAAAGGGACTTTTAAGATCCTTTTTACTACCTGCATGAATTTATTTTTAATCCATTTTTTTTTCATCTAAAAAACGCCAAAGAGCGGGGAAAAAAATCGCAGCATGTTTTTTACCCGTGTTTTACAGCCAGCGTTGAGTCACTGCTAAAAGTTCATGATTCCGCGAGGGCAGAAAAAAAAATTGTGACAGCTGCACAAAGTAGATGACATAGAGACATCGCAAGATGTTATCAGGGCCTTTTTTTTCTTCCTTTCCCTGCGTAAGTAACGTGAACTTTGCACTGATACGTTAGGGAGGGAATAATTTCAAGACTACAGTGGAAAGTTTAGATAAGATGTTTTCGGATTGATTATTTATACACTACAATAATAATGTTCTATAAGGAAATAGCTATTTCTAGAAGTCCAGAGGTAATAAATTATTAATTTAATCATGTACAGCAGGGGTGTCAAACTCAAAGGCTACCTTGGGCCAAACAAACAAGGTTTAACTATAGGTGGGCCACAAAAAAAAAATCAATATTAATAGAAACGTAGGTTTATTTACCTAATAACCTTAAAACCTAGGTTTATTTACCTACAGTATATTCAACATAAATATATGCATTTTGTTTAGAAAAAGAGCAAAAAAGAGTATCATTAAAAAAACATTTAGCGAATTCTTCCTATCTTATTATAATTCTGCGTCGGATATTTTATTGTATATCATTGTGTACCAATATATTGGCCGGGCCGCAAAAATGTTCTTCGCCGGCCGCGAGTTTGACACCCCTGATGTACAGCAAACCACAATTTATTCCTACTTTGCGTACATTTAAGACTGGAAAAATAAAAACGTATTCCAAAATTGACTGAAATTAGAATCTTAGATGATTCAAGTAATAATTTATTACTACAGAGGTAACAAATTATTACTTGATTCGTGTACAGAAAACAAAAATGTATTGCTACTTTGCGTACATTTATGACTGGAGGAATTAAAAGTATATTCCAATATACACCTTACCGGGGGTAACGCACTTAAACACATTGACTGAAATTACGACCTTTAGTTAGAATCGACAGTTCAACCAGTACCGTATGTTTAGAAATCGAATTTGTCTTTTTTTTGGCTATTGTCCCTGGGGTTGATTCATATGTACATCCGGGGTGTACATATGAATACAAGGAAATAGAAACACAGATCACGCAATCACAAAAGAATTTTCATTAACAAACGATGACACCGGCGATGGACGATGGGTCGCAACTCCCCTTTCTAGACGGAACTGACTGACTGGTTCCCCAGAACCCCGGCGTAGCAGGCTGATGCCTTAACCACCTGGCCACTAGGCGACGTCTTTTCTTTGATGTTCTTAAGGATGCTGTGTAATACCCCTATTGGATTCGCTCACCTGTATGTTAACCTATGGAGAAAATTTCTCTACTATTGACAGCTTCATAAATGCTGATAATCTAATGAAAATGGTATTTTCAGATAGCCTGAACTTTTCTTCACCTTGCAACGGGATTTATTTTTAAAATCTCGTCTACCAAAGGAATGGATGAGCGTTGAAAACACATTATTCCAGATTTTCCTCCCCCCCCAAATAATTTTAATTTTAAATATTATTTGCATTTTTTTTTTAAGGAAATGACCCAAGGGGCAAACTTTCTTTGTCTCTTACGGAGTACAATTAAAAAAATCTTTCAATCCATGTCAGCAATCTTTGGACACATTTCCTCCATAGGTTAACATTAAGGTGGGTGAATCCAATAGGGTTAGTACACAGCAGCCTTAAGCGCAGTTATCCCGACATGCTACAGTTCTGTAATTAAAGATATTTACGATCACTTTGAATTACAACATTTTTTTTCCGCAATGCGGAGGCACTTGTTGTCAAACATTCTCCTATACTACGCCGCAATTTTACTGCTCATTTTATTGTGGGGGCACCATATAGGCGGACAGCATTACCCCCTATGAAGGGACGATACGAACGGAGGCATTTTACGTGGCGAGAAGCCAGGATTCGATCCGAGCACCCTCAGCAAAGAAAACCAACGCGCTGTACCACTGGACCGCCACAAGCCCTGAATTACAACATTAAGTTGTCACAAATTACTTATTTTGTTGCCATTTTTACTATTGCTATAACTAATTAGTAATTCCTCAAGGTGCAATAAAGATACAATTAATGAGTAGTAAATATCTCTACAAGTTACTCGTCACGAGATGATCCCAAAAGAGACGATTTTTAGATGAAATTTTTAGATGATAGATTTTTAGATGATAGATTTTTATAAAATAAGGTAGTATTAAAGTACTTAAATAAAAATTGTTCTATACACTGGAGCACTGGTTGTTAGGGCCCCTTTTAGGGTCTTGCACCGCTTTGATAGTCAAAGCAATGGTTGGTTGGTTTGGAGCACTATAGTCTTCTTTTTTTTTTTTTTTTTTTTTTTTGCTGCAGCACTAGGTCTAATTAGACCGGGACCGACTGCTTAAAGCTGATTCCGAACGACTATAAACATCCAAACCACAGTGGCGTAGCAAGCATAACTGGCGCCCGGCCCCCCCCCCCCCCCCATGCCATATAGTGATATAATATATAGTAAAACATATAGCAATATAATACTTATACCCGATATATTATATTACTATATATCTCAAAAAGTAAAAACCTTAGGATAGAATTTTTAACTTTTAGGATAGAATTGGCTGCTGTTTCGCCATAACCGTCACTTACGGAATTGGGGTGTGTACGCATCTTTTACTTTGCATTAGGATTATTTGTGTGCTTGCATGTAAGGTGCGTTGAGCCCATACTGTAAGTTGTGTTTGTCTTTTCTTTTTCTTTTTGACTTATTGCTTCCTTGGGGGACTCGGGGCCTTGGGATGTCTTTTGGGCTTACCTGCATCCTATTCAGAAAGTTCCCCTTGAGGTAACTGATATGGTTAGGCTCCCTGATGACGAGACCTGTCGGTTACCTCTGTTGTTTTATGGTTCAGTTCCGGCACTTATACAGAATCTTTCCCTTGGTGCGTGGATGCCCAGAGTGCTTGATTTCTGTTTGTTTCTTGTCTATATTCGTGTTATTTTTATCTATCTCTGTTGGATTATTTATTTATATATCTCAAAACATATAGTAAAATAATACAGAAGGTCGTTCGATCTTTATGGAAACGATTTTGATAGTTAAGTTTAATGCATAAATGCCGCATTTTTTGCGGCGATTTGCTTCTTTCTAATAGCCATGGTTCTTGACAATAGCTCTATCTCGAATGTTCCATGAAAGTAAATTTTTTCTTAGTACTGTCATGTCAATTTTTTCCCCCATTCCTCTTGGACCGTTTTCCAAAGTCCGTTTAGAGTTCTTGAATGCCGTTTTCCTAAGGCTCGTTTTAATAAACCGAAAGCGCAAAAGTTGTTTGGAGAGCATCAGGTGATTTTACAGGAATTTCATTAAATGGGCTACAATTTATTCCTGTTTCTGATTCTTTCTTTGCTAAATAAGCGGCAGTTAATATGACTAGAGGTTTTGACCATATGAAGCTCAACTTTATCAATGTCCTTTCCATATAAGGCTGGAATTTCTTCTACAAAAATTGGTTCTAAAATATTCTACTGATAGTAGAGTGGATTTATTTTGGCTTGACTTCAGACGATTTTGATAGTTAAGTTTTATGTATAAATGCCAAATTTTTTGCGGCGATTTGCTTCTGTCTGATAGTCATGGTTCTTGACAATAGCTCTAGCTTGAATTTTCCATGAAAGTAACCTTTTCTTTAGTACTGTTATGTCGATATTACCCCATATCTCTTGGACCGTTTTCCAAGGTCCGTTCTGTGTTCTTGGATGCCGTTTACCTAAGGCTGGTTTTAATGAACCGAAAGCGCAAAAGTCCACTGGAGAAGCGTCAGGTGATTTTACAGGTATTTCATTAAATGGGATACACTTTATTCCTGTTTCTGATTCTTTCTTTGCTAAATAAGCGGCAGTTGATTTAGACGTGTGACTAGAGGCTTTGTCAATGTGAAGCTCGGCTTTATCAATGTCCTTTCCATATAAGGCTGGAATTTCTTCTTCAAATATTGGTTCTAAAATATTCTACTGATAGTAGAGTGGATTTATTTTGGCTTGACTTCAAACTTTTTTGATTTTTGATTTGCCGTTGTAACAAAATCCTGCAACTACCATGAATCCCTTTGGGAAATTTCCTGTACACTGACGAAGCCATTACGTACGGTCACTCCCGTCAGTTGAGCAATAGAAAATTGATCCTTTTTTATGTCAGTCACTTAAATGCACTCATGTCTCCTCCAGTGTTACCATAAATTTCCATTTTTCAGCAGCTAGGTGTTTTTCATATAATTTTCTACAAATTGGTTTTCTTTCAGCTATATGTTTTGGCAAAAGCAGATGAACTTAAGGCTTAAACATTTTTTTTAACTTCAAATCTTTATGAATGACTAGTTGGTAACTGTCAAAACATGACGGCTAGATAGTAAATAAATGTACTAATAAACAAATTATACTCAACACATCATTGCCGAATGTTGAAAATCATAATAATGTGCAGAAACAAATTAATTTGTTTAAGCGGCCTCGTGCTTAGTGAATATCTAAAGCCAGATTTAAAAATGTCACTGAACATGCGCAGAAAGCAATTTTTTTTAATTGTAAATATCGCTAATTAAACAGTGCGAAATAAACAATTTCCACCAGGTTTAATCTTATATTGCACAAACATAATTATCATAAAAATAAAAATGTCAGAGAGAGATCTAGAGAGATTCCTCGGAATAAATGGGTTTATCATTAAATCATGTCACTGAGCATGCGCAAAAACAGTGAGTTTCTAGAGACAGATTTAAACATGCCACTGAGCATGCGCAGAAATCAATTTTTAATTGTAAATTATCGCTAATTAATGGAAATTGCAGTTACAGAAACCAAATTTGACAAATCTACAGATTACAATCTTTCGTTTAAGACCAAAATGAAGTGAATTGATGCAGTAGTTTTCTCTCGAGGACTGCCCAAAAAGTCGGCCTAGCAACTTAAATATATAGATTTTACTTACAGTGCCAGAAGATATTCCTAGTTTCGATGCAGTGGATTTTTAAGCCGGCGGATTTTCTTTTAGGGTCAGAGACTTCCACTTTCTTGATATTTACCTGCGTTCGAATAGTCTTAGGATGAGGTTTCGCGGTCATGTTTTCATTCTTATTTTCAGTTAGATGTTTTTTTTCGATTTCAAATTTAATATATTATAAATAACTTTTTTTGAAATGCCATAACTGCGATTTTTACACCACTTTATAATTTGATGATACGAATATTTCTCCTTGGAAAGCGCAGTCACGTAACCTTCGAGCAATCTCTCAATTTTAGGAGCCATTTTCAAATAAATCGTTTATTGAACATTCCAATGAAAACAAAAAAAAGTAGCAGTCGATTATTCTGAAGTTGCCAAATTTTTATCTCAAAATGCAAACGGCAAAAATAAATTACAAAATCGTTTCCATAAAGTGTGAACGACCTTCTGTATATAGACCCTATATTGACCCTATATTGACCCTATAAGAATCATTTCTTACAGAAAGCGTGGAAATGTCAAAAAGCAACAAATAGTTTTAAAAATTCTAATTATATTGGATTATATTCGCATTCTAGAACGGGAAGGATTGACATTAAATAAAATACAAATATTACAAAAGATTACAAAAATACAAAGATTGATTACAAAAGATACCAGTATATTAAAAAACTAATGGGTGATTTAATAATGTATTTATACTTTAATGACGTATTTTTAGCCATATGACTTCGCACAATTATACATATGATTGAATTCCAATTCAAAGGCTGTGATTTTTTTTTCATAATTCAAAATTTTTTTTTCCCACGGACTCCAATGAAGTCCATGGTCCATAAGTTACGTTATCATGCACTAGAGCGTCATTTATACTTAATTTTCATAGTCAGAAAAAAATGAATTTTTTTAATATGCTTACGGATGGCTTAAAAACTAAATGTATGACGAACCAACAAAAAATCAAATGAAGAAAAACTGTCAAGCAAAATCAAAAAGGAAGTAAACAAATGAATGAACTACTCATCATTGATAAAGCATAGTCCATTTCAAGCAACATACTTTTAAATTTTCTTGATTTTCTGGGATGTATATTGCATGAAATATCTCCTTACTGGACCATACTACCCTTATGTCTTCTAATTCAAATATATGAGAAAAAATTGTCTTTTGAACGAATATAATGCAAAAGGTTTAAACATTACAGTGGAGCTTTATTACCACTTTTATCAAAACATCAAACTTGATCACAGCATGAATCATAGATAATTATTTCAATGTGATGACATATTAGTCTCATACTGGATTTATATGCTTCCATTACACCCCTTTGTTTTGTGATGTACGTGTCGTATCAAAATTTTACGTTTCATATTGCTTGAAAAATTAAATATGACTACTATATTTAACTACTATTTCAAATTTTATCATGTTCGGATACAATAGTGTTCATCATAGAACTAAGATTCTACAGTTTGTAGCAAAACTTTTGGAAAACCATATATGAAAACGTTGTATTTTCCGTTTGAAAAAAGTAATATTGCAATTAAATTTTTCCATAATGTTCTTTGAATTAAATTTTAAAAAAAATAGTGTCTAATTTGAACTCGCATGAAAAATATCTTGTTTGAAGTGCAAGGAATCGCAAAGGAGGCAAAATCAATGAAACTTTGAATTTTTAAAAGTTCACTAACCTTGTAAGGTATACATAAGATTCGATTCATAAGAATCGAACTTTTGAGTGAATGAATTAAAGAAGCTGCTTGAGATATGCTTAATTTCGGCATACTCGCTTGGTATAAATACCATGCAGCTTGATTAATACAGAGGTTTAAAAAGGTTGTTAAGGTTTGAAAGAAGGTTTTGTTAAGGTTGATAGATAAGCGAGAGGGAGCTACGAGTTAGGCAGCTCCAGGTGTTAACCGGCGCTTGTGCTTAGCAGGCCCAAAGTTTACGTGGCACTACTGCTGGTTTGACTCTCTGCTGGTTTGTCAGTAAGACAAAGTGTATTTTTATTGAATGCTAATATATACATATTCCGTACAAGTAGTACGTATGCTTATTGCTGTAAAAGCAAATTCTATATGTGCAATGAATTCAATAAACATTGTTTCATGTATAAACTGTGTTTGTATCAAATTCATTTAGAGTGCCACTTCAAATTATATACACCCAAGTCTGGGTAGAAGTGATCTATTCTCTATAACCTATTAAAATTAATTATATTCAGGGTGATATTTTTTAAACTGACGCTACTCAGAGCCAACTGTAGCGCGATCTATCAGCCGAAATTCCACCAAAATTGATAGACGGACTAAGGACGACATGGGAAAGAGTTTTCGTGGGAAAAAAAAAAGAAAAAGAAAAGTTCCAAAAGTTGCCGATAGGAGAAGATACGGCGCTTTTGTTGTCGGCGCACCCGAGAATTTGCATCAAAGGCAAGTAAAACATCAAAATACAAATTTAAGACTATGTAGTCAACAGCAGTGCCAGTATTTCGGGCTATATATATATATATATATATATATATATATATATATATATATATATATATATATATATACATGGGCCAATGTATATATATATATATATATATATATATATATATATATGTATGTAAGATATATATAGAAGTTTTCCTAATTTCCAGGATTTTAATATTTCTTTGCAGATTTATGGTGCCAATGTATATATATATATATATATATATATATATATATATATATATATATATATATATATATATATATAAATACATACATACATATACATACATATATATATATATATATATATATATATATATATATATATATATATATATATATATATATATATATATATATATATATATATATGTAAGATAAGATAAGGGATGAATACCGAAAAAGTTGTAAGCAGGCAAATGAATAACAAAGAAATTTCACTGCAACACCAATTCATGTAGCAAATTCACTTCTCCCTCCTTCCTTGTGACCACTGTCCTGGTGGACGACACATTGCAACTTGAACACTATACGTTCTCGACGGCCAAGCGTAACATGTCACCAGAAATGTTCCTCAAAGTCCGGGATATGTTGTACTTTAGTGCCGCCACGTTCGAAACTCCACCAACATACACCTTAAACTTTAAATAACGCGACAGAAAAATGTCACATGGGTTAGGTCCGGGAAGCGAGGTGGCCATGCCAGTGGAAAAAAAGCGACTGATGACCCTTTCTTCTGTAAAGCGCAGGCGCAACAGATTCCGCACCGATCTTTATAGCCCACAATACTGGCGTTGCTGTCGACTAAGAAAGTCATGAATTTGCATTTTGATGTTTTACTTGCCCTTTATGCAAATTCTCGGGTGCGCCGACAACAACAGCGCCATATCGTCCCCTATCGGCGACTTTTGGAACTATTTTTTTTCACAAAAATTCTTTCCTATGTCGTCCATAGTCCCTCTATCAATTTTGGTGGAATTCCGGCTGATAGATCGCGCTACAGATGGATCTGAGTAGTGTCAGTTTAAAAAAATCGCCCTGTATATTATATATATATATATACAGTGGAATCTCGATCTATCGTTTTTCAAGGGAGCGATTGAAATGAACGATAAATGCGAGAAAACGATAGATGCGGTAACATAACAAAGCAATATGATCGTTGGGACTGGATAAAATGAACGACACATACGGAAAAACGATGGATCCGAAAACGATCGATCGAGATTCCACTGTATATATATATGTGTGTGTGTGTGTGTGTGTGTGTGTGTGTGTGTGCGTGTGCGCGTGTGTGCGTATGTGCATATAAATAGATAAACGTTTATGTTTATATAAATCTTTACTCCCCGTATTAGGCTATGGGAAATTTTCCTGTGAGTACTTCCCTAATCAAACATAACCAAATAATAACTTTTCAATTTTGATTTTCGCAGCTTGAAAGCTGAAAGTTATGCAATATGAAAAAATACTCTTCGGAAATTTTCGCACTTACTTACATTTCAACGGGAACGACTCGTGTATATGTGGTAAGAAAATTTCCAGCAGTAAAATTTCGCTAGGTCGACTGATACGCTACGTGAAAGAAGAAGTGTGTCGTGCGTTACAAGGAAAAAAAAAACTATTTAAATAAATTTTTCAAATGTTTAAGATTTTATAGCAAAAACTATTAAAATATCTAGATGAACAAGTAATATATAAAAAAAAAATTTTTTTAAGTCAATTCCTGCGTAGGTCAACAAAAAAAAAAAATTGAGTGTGAACTAATAGTAGGAATTGAAAAAAAAAGGATCGCCTGCCAGAACCTTGCCTACTGTGCGAGATTAGGAGGGGGGGGGGGGGGAAAGAGAGAGAATAAAGGCCTTATCACACGTCAACGCGTACCCGTTTCAAATGCAACGGATTCAAGATACGATTCCCTTTCGCGATGAAGAACGCACAAATTCCCCGTGTGATAGAGGCACCTGATGAATCCGATTCATTTTCCATCATGTACGGAAAAAGCAACGCGTACGCGTTTACAATCGTGAAATCGACCAATCAGCGGCCGAAGAAGTTCACCCTTTCTCATACGTCACAACGACTGATATTCAAGATGGCGGCTGCACAGTGGTCTGCGGAGATAGAAGAAAATTTTATTGACGAAGTATTTAAAAAAAAGTTTTTGTGGGATATAGGAGACCCAAATTACACCAAAAAGAATTTGAAACACCTAGGATACGAAGAAATTAGCCTTTTGATGACATCAAAATGGCCCAGTCATTCAAGTCTTTTTACCACCGGTAAGTGCTACTTTCATTGTTGTTAATTTGATTTGATATGTGCGAATTTATTTTGTAAACGGCTAATGCTTCATAATTACATACACTAATCTTTGTAGTCCATATTCGCAGCAATATTATTTGAATATCATTTTCTAAAATTCGTGTTTTGTGCAACGAGTCAGTTTGTCGCCAATATGGTCGCCAAATACTGAAATGTAAACAAATCATTAGACTATATCAGAGTTCGTAAATATGATATTTTCGAAAATATAAAAAATATCCGCTATTTTGATATTTTCAATAGTCAACCTATTGTTTAAGATATTAATATTTCCATGCATGGCATAAATTTAACTCGCTTAACATAAAAAAACTCCATTTTATATTTGTAATTGTATTAATATCATATTTTAAAACTTTTTTCATTTGAGAACAGAATTATAATTTATAAATAATGAAGATTAACCACTTCAAAACAGAAACAATTTTCTAAAAAAAATAAATAATTTGCTTTTTGTTCTCATTCAAAACACAGATTCCATCTCAATGCTTCGGTTTTTAATATTTTGCTTTTTATAGTATAACTTTTTATTATGTTTAATACATTTTTATATATTCATGATATTTAAATATCTTTTGGTATTTAATTAATTTTTTTTGTTAAATATTAAACCCTGTCCTAAGTTGAAAAATCATTTCTCTTGAAAAAAATGACTTCTTTTCTTTTCAGGCTGCATCTCAACCTGCATCTCAAGAGGAATTTGGTGCTGCATCTCAAGAGGAATTTGGTACGCCATTTTATAGAGACCCAGTAGACACCGAAGTGCACTCGGAAGACAGCACTCCAAAAAGAAAAAGGTCTGAAACACAAATGAAACGTAGGAAAACATCCGAGGACATATTCGAGCAAGCCTCTAATGTCCTCAAGAAATTGAATACGAAAAAAGAACCTGATGGTGAGGATGGATATGGACAATACATAGCAGATTATATGAGGTCTATGTCCAGAAAAAAAAGAGAAAAAGCAAGACTGAAAATTCAACAAATTTTATATGAAATTAAATACAATGAAAAAAGTGATGAGGAATAAAATAAAATTTAAAATATTTCATTTATTTCAGAGTAAATGCTTAATGATATTTACACATATCACTTTGCCATGGAACAGCACCAACAGAATTAAAATATGTACAAAATATTTCACGCACCTTTTGGAACATTGAGATGAATTTTGTGGTACTCTCCGAAAGTTATGGAGGCTGCTATTTTTATCTCTGAAATTGCCTTTTCTTATGCATAGATTTTTGTGATCTTCAGTATCTATACTGCCACTTGTAATGTAGATGCTTTCTGCTCTTTTTTTCAAAAAATTGTGCAGAATGCAAGTGGCAAGTACAATTTTTTTTACCCGATCGGGTCTGGCATTTACTGGGCTCTTAAAAATCTGAAATCGAGCAGCCAGTAAACCAAATGCATTTTCAGAGACTCTTCGAGCTCTGGAGACTCTGTAATTGAAGATCCTTTTCTCCTCTGTGAGATTTCTCCCAGGATATGGTTTCATAATATTCTCACAGAGAGGAAAAGCATCATCAGCCACAATAACATACGGTACAGTTAATGTACTGTTCGGTAGAGTACCACACTTTGGGATATTAAGTTTCCCAGATTCTATGGATGCTTTTAATTTACTTTTAGCCCATACACCCCCATCACTTATTCTACCATTTGTTCCAATATCAACATAGATAAACTCTAAATTGGCATTAACAAGTGCTAAGAGTACCAGGCTAAAATCGCCTTTATAATTATAATAAATGGAACCAGACCCAGGGGGTGGTGAGATTTTTATGTGCTTTCCATCCATTGCACCAATACACATAGGGAAGTTCCACATATTATTAAATTGTTCAGAAATAATTTCCCATTCTGCTTCTGTAGATGGGACTATTAAATAATCTTGCATCAAGGTGTTGATTAATGCATCACACACCACAGGTATAATTCCAGATATAGTTTTTTGAGCGATCCGGAATTGATATGCCAGTGATGTCTGAGTTTCTGCTGTATGCAAAAAGGAAAAAATGTATATATAAATAAAAATTAAAACCAATATAAAAGGGAATGCATATGATAGAAGTTCATGTCATTATAAAATAAAATAAATGTTTGTGTTATACATTATTAAATGTCAATTTAAAAAAGATATGAATTGTATTCATATACTTTTTAATAATCAAAAAGTCCAATATATATATTTAATAGTATAAATTATGAATAAATATAATCTTTTATTTCTTGAAATTATATAAAAAAGTTTCTAACCTGTTGCAAGATATCGTAATGTAACTGCCAATCTCTCAGCGGCTGGTATGGCTTCACGCATCACAGTGCTTTCTTTTTTTATGGTGAAATTTTCTGAACTAGAAATTCAAAATCAGCAGTGGTCATTCTAATCCATCGACGATAACCTTCAGTGTCCTAATGTTTTAAAAATAGAAATTGCTGCACATTGTACATTGATTTACAAATTGTTTTCATTTATAATTAAAAAATTTACCTTAAAAATAACAAAACATATTACTTTAGAACAATGTTATAAATTGTACATACTTTAAAATGCACAAAGAATTGTACATATTAAGTATTTAAAATTTTTGAAAAGAATCAGAAAACTCAAACTACAATTAAAAAGTTTAAACATTAAATATATATATGTATTAGGCATAAATAAACAAATGCTCATAAGTAATATAGTTACACTGTATATTGCAGGGATAAAAATTTCTTAACTAATAATTAAATCATTAATTGTATTTCTATGAGTTGTACAGGCATCAGAGTAGGGAAAAAAACAGGTTTTTTTTTTTTTTAAACTAACTATTTCCCCCCCCCCTTGTTTTAGGATAAAAATTTCGATTCGCAACAAGTTTGTCCAAGAGTATCATCTGTCATAAATATACCATAATTATGATATTCAAATAATACTTTTAACTAATGTACATTAGTGTTACCTACTTTTCAAATAATTACAAAAAATTCTAAGAATATTGGAAGATAACATTTTTTAAATTAACAATGGTATAATTGTATTAATTTTTTTTTTAAATGTAGACTTTATTGATAATTTTTAATTGTCAAGTTAATCTGAAATAGTGTTGCAAATTTAATCATTAAAAATAAATAAAAACTACCACTTGCTCTATCTACTAGTAGTAGAGAATAATGAAGGAACTTCTTTTTAGCATATTCCAATGCTTGTTTTTTTTTCATCAGCAGATAATTCAGTTCTTGAATTTTTTGTTTTTGAATCAAGCAAGTAAGAGAGCAGATGAGCTGGTGTTGCAACCATGTTATAACGTTCATCTATTTTCCTCAACACTTCTTTCTTTAATTTTAAATCTGTCATTTTTTATAAACGTTCTAACCATAAACCGCATGTTTATAAATGAAATACATAGTATGGTATGTAATTAAAGGCATAAAGTAGACAACAGAGTACTTACCTCTAATGCTAGTTCTCGCATGAGATTTTTATAGCAGCCCAATTTATTTCTTCTTTGTAACCACTTTCTGGACCAAGCAGATCTCTTCGGTCTAAGTCGAGTTTTCTCCTTATTTATTAAATCCATCACTGCAGTAATGGCTAATACTGTAGTACATATTTTAATATTTTCTAATCTTTCCATCGCGTACAACAAATTGCAACCTCACACTCGTTAACGCATGCGCGATAAACGTCATTCCATATACGCAGGAGTGATTAATCGCCAATTTCAGGTACGCAAGAGCGTTTAAACGCCAATTCCAGACGTTTGCTTTTGCGATTCAAAAGCAACCCTACACGATGTTTTTTCATCGCGAAAGGGAATCGTATCTTGAATCCGTTGCATTTGAAACGGGTACGTGTTGGCGTGTGATAAGGCCTTTAGTTTGTCAGGTTGGGGATTCGATCTCGCAACCTACAGGACGGGAGAAGCCCGCGATACCGCAGTGCTACCGTTTACACAGTAACAAGAAGGAAATTACTATTCAAGAGCAAGAGACGCTCTAGGTCTAGAACTAAAATTGATTAATTAAATTTAATTAACGAATTAATATTTGAAAAAACCGTATTAACATCAAGTGTCATCCACTACAAGTTTAAAAAAATGTATTTGAACTTGAGTGGATGAATAAAAAGTACTTTTATTAACGATTGAAAATTTGAACAAGATATATATAGTCTAAAACTAAAATTGATTAATTAAATTTAATTAATGAATTAATATTTGAAAAAACTGTATTAACATCAAGTGTCATCCACTACAAGTTTTAAAAAAATGTATTTGAACTTGAGTGGATGAATAAAAAGTACTTTTATTAACGATTGAAAATTTGAACAAGATATATATATAGAGAGTGTGAACTAATAGTAGGAATTGAAAAAGATTAAGTTTTTTTTGTGGATATTTTACAATTTTTTTTTTATTATTATTTCCATTCTCTCTTTACATGTAAGTAGTAGAAAAAGCGAAACACGAGGCTGAGCGAAATAATCCGCCTTAAATTTGAAATATTAGTGACAGACCGGGAGACGCCTTGGTCCGCCTATTGAAAGGGATTGACAGATGGTGCAAGGGTGAACCATTTTGCTTGTAAGAACCCAGAGTTATGACACATAAGCGGACTTTGTTTCTGGACTTGCGCGGAAAAAAGTTCCGTTTCAAGAATAGACCTTTCATTCCCCCCTTGCCTGTAGTTCCAAAGGATTAAGTTAATAATGCGTCACATATTTTGCTCCTTACCCCTTGAGGTGAACTGGAGCGGTTCGCCTCAGTGACATTTTGATCCTATCTGGAGATAAGGAAGAGAACTGAAGAGGCAATGATTTTCAACATTTATATCTGTACATTAGAATCTTATTATATGTCAAAATTTGGGCTGTAAAAAAAAGGAACAGAAAGTAATTTCTAGGAAATATGTTTTCCGCTTCAAAAATATTCCATCAAATCTTATGGTCGAGAATCGTCTTTGGTTCCTCTGCCATTATTTTATCAATACAGAAAATGAACTCGATTAAACTCTACTATAAAAGTAATATGAACGCTGTTTCATGTACTTTCCGTATTGTTGTTCTCAATTTGCGTAAGTTTTCCTAATTTCCAGGATTTTAATATTTATTTGCAGATTTATGGTACCAATGTATATATATAAATATGTATGTATGTATGTACGTAATATATATATGTATGTATATATATATATATATATATATATATATATATATGTATATATGTATGTATATATATATGTATGTATATATATATATCTTTATATATAAAAGGCAAAGCCTGTGTGTGTGTGACCGAGTTTTTGTCTGCTCGCGGCGCAGCGCAAAGACGGTAGGTCGGACAGTCTTGAGATTCTACACGAAGATGCCTCCCGAGGTCTCATTATGCACCTCGAAGCCCTTTTTTCGATTTTTTAATTAGATTTTCCGTAATTAAATATTTAGTCGCGATTTGGAGCTCCCGGACGAGTAAAAGCCCCGTAAATCCTAACGTATCCGTCCAAGAATTTTTTTTTTCGGACGAGCCTATACGGGAAAGATGACACTATACGGAAATCACAATTAAAATTGTCTGTCTTAATTTATCGATTAATTGTGATTTTTTTTCGATCGCCTGTACGCACCCGTTTTTCGGAAAAAAACGCGATTTTGTCCGTGACCCTTTTTTCCAAATTGTCGAATCGATACGTAAATGTCGTTACATTTTTACGAAATTTTTATCTCAGAGACCCTAGACATCACAGTTTCGAAAGCTAGAACCAAAATTAATTTACAAATTGTAGTTATTTTTTAATAATTTATTTTATGATTCGGAAACTCTTGCGAGAAATCTCATTTTGGAGATTTCGTTCTTCATTTCCGGACGAAGGTAAAATAGGAGAAAAACCAGTTTTTCGCCGTCATGCACGTGATGTATTGGGGCGTTTGTTTTCTATGAGGGATTCGGTGGTTAAAGGAAATCGATTACTATTGCAGTGATAATCGATTAAAAAATCACATTTAGTAATGCCGTAATTTTTTTGGCCAGCACTTAGTTAATATCATATAATTTGTGGTGTATTTGTGGAAAAAATCTATGAAGATTTCAAAGAATTTCAGCATGTGGAGGATGTGATATATTCGCTTTCAAGGAAATCGATTACTATTGCAGTGATATTCGATTAGTAATCCTATGTCAAAAATTTTGCCAAAATGTGCCAGAAAGGATTAAATTTATATGGGTAAAATAATGTATCGTGGTGAGGAAAAGGATGACAGCGACGCCCATTAACAAAGGGTTAAGGCTACTAAAAAATTGGTAATTACATTACCCGAGCAACGCCGGGACGGGTACAGCTAGTATATATATATGTATGTATGTATATATATATGTATGTATATATATATATATATATATATATATATATATGTATGTATATATATATATATGTATGTATATATATATGTATGTATGTATATATATATGTATGTATATATATATATATATATATATATATATATATATATATATATATATATATATATATGTATATATGTATGTATGTATATATATATGTATGTATATATATATATATGTATGTATATATATATGTATGTATATATATATATATATATATATATATATATATATATATATATATATATGTATATATATATGTATGTATATATATATATATATATATATATATATATATATATATATATATATATATATATATATATATATATATATATATATATATATATATATATCTATGTATATATGTATATATGTATGTATGTATATATATGTATGTATATATATATATATATGTATGTATATATATATATGTATGTATATATATATATATATATATATATATATATATATATATATATATATATATGTATATATATATGTATGTATATATATATATATATATATATATATATATATATATATATATATATATATATATATATGTATGTGTATATATATATATATACATATATATGTATGTATATATATATGTATGTATGTATATATATATATATATATATATATATATATATATATATATATATATATATATATATATATATATATATATATATAGCATGGACTGCTATATGTATGCATGCCTATATGTATGTACAGGTGGTTATCAAAATAATGGTAACAACTATAAATATTAGTGGTGTTCTGGAAAGTGCTTCGTATTCCTTAAAATACAAGTATGTCCCCCGGTATTTTCTATAGAATATAGTTGATATATTATTTTACCGTCAGGTAGCAGCAATGAAGCTAAGGGCATCGTTGTTTTGGGGGGATAACGTAAGGTGTTAAACCTTGCAAACCTTGCAAAGATGGCAAATTGTTGGAGCGCGTCAAATGGGAATATCTGTTGCTGCAACACCTGGGTTTCGGGTGTTTCTAGAACTATGGCATCGAATGTCATGACAGCATACAGAATGCACGGATAAACATCGTCTGCGAAACAGAATAGTGGAAGAAAGGGAGAGCTGAGTGAAAGAGACGGAAGAATATTGAAGCGGACTGTGACGTGTAAAAATAAAACAACTGCAATCAAATTGACCGCAGAGCTCGATTTGCATCTACAGGCTCCCGTATCAGCCGTTATAGGTAGGAGGGAACTTCAGAAACAAAACATTTGCGATTGAGTAACAATTCCCAAGCCTCTTGTAACAGATGTGAATGCAAAACGTCTTCCACGATGGTGCTACAAGCACAAATCCTGGTCAAGTGATATGTGAAAGAATGTCCTGTGGCCAGGATAATCATCGGTCCCGCTGTTCCTCGCAAAAGGACGTGCGCATTACTGGAAAACAGCCAAAACAAATATATGATCCTGATTGTCCCGTCCAAACTATCAATCTTGGAGACTGATCTGACATGGTTTGGGCTGCTATCTCGCGGTTTTCAGCAAGTCGCATTGTAACCCTAATATGGAGATAGACTGCAAAGGACTATGTCGAACTTTTTGCCAACCAGGTTCATCCTATGATGCAAACATCGTCTCCCGTTGAAGAGGGTATTTTCCTGGATGATAAAGCTCCTGTCCATACAGCCAGCCCTGTCAACTTGTGGCTTGAGGAATGTGGCAGTGAGAAAGTATGTAATTAATTAATTGGGGGTTATTATTATATTACTACTTTTATTATTAATGATGATGATAATTTTGTTGAATTCATTGCTTAAGATTGTGGTTAGTACATTGATTGATTGTGATTCCCAAATAATGGAAACAACTCTGGTTTACACTGACGAATTAATTTATTGATTATTAAAGCACATAAATAATACGCTACAAGTTACTAAATATTTCCTCCGGCATTTACACATTATTCACAACTTCTTTACTACTAAATTGATTCTCTACGACACATATATTTAACTCACTCAATTACTATGGCAATCTTTCGTACTTCATCTACACATATTACTCTCAACTTCATTACTACTAAATTAATTCATATATATATAAGCATAACCTCATATTAATTAAATTGTTTTTTACGAATTATCGGTCATCTCCTTAACATCTTATGTTCAAACAATATACTCATCGCACTCTATATTAATTATTAAGGCTACACACTGAGAAGCAATCATAGTAATATAAAAAAGGAAACGCAAAGTCGGTACCTCGAAAGATGACTGTTGGATCACTATCACTGCCACAAGGAACATGAAAATAGAGGCAAACATGTTACCTAATCCCCATAGTCGCCCGATATCAATATTATCGCAACACTTTGGATTGTTTTAGAGAATACTGTCAAGTATCGATATCCACTAACACCAACTCTACATTTACTTTCAACATTTCTCCATGAAGAGTGGTATAATACTCCCTTCACCACTATTCACGTCTTGTACAAATCTGTTCCTAGGCGAATTCCGATATTACATGCCAAAAATGTTCCTACCCCATACGAATAGAGTATTTCATGTTATTCCTTGGTGTTTCCATTATTTTGATAACCACCCGTATATGGGTATGTACTTACCAAAGTTGCACTTGTACAGACTAGACGAGACTTTACATCTGAAATGGGGCTTCGTAAAGGAATTAATTCAGTGGAATCTCAATCGATCGTTTTTCAAGGGACCGATTGAAATGAACGATAAATGCGGGAAAACGATATAGGCGGAAATATAACAAAGCAATATGATCGTTGGGACTGCATAAAATGAACGACACATACGGAAAAACGCTGGATCCGAAAACGATCGATCGATATTCCACTGTAATTAAATTCTGTCTGATTTTTAGTAGCAGAAAGATTGTCAAAGGTGGTTTATTTAGGAGACCTTTTTTTTTTTTTTTTTTTTTTTACTTTGAAATCTTAGGTAAACATACTTTTGTAACTTTCCATTTCCAAACGATGGAGCAAAATACTTCTTTCTGCTAACAACCTTTGATATTTGAAAACATATATTCAGCTTTTTTTCCCAAATTTTCAATTTTTTACTCCATATAAGAAATAAGGTTAAATAATATGTATTTTAATATCAATTTAAGACTGTTAGAACTCAAAGATGAGTATTTTGTGATAATGCCTTTTTCAAAAAATTAAAGACTTATTTTCAGTATTTGGAAATTTTGAGTATTCCAAATTTTGAGTATTTGGAAAGCTTTATTCAAAATACTCAATGCTCATTCTATTTCAATTTTAACGTAGGAGTACGATTTCTATAACGGTCTTCTGGAAAGGAGAATTTCAGACGCCAAAACCGTCCGCTCGTACCTCGTGAGTTATAATTTTGGCAGCGCGCCCAACCCAGTCTGTTTCGCTTGGACAAGCAGTAAACAGTTAAACAGAAAAGTACCAAACTGAGTCAAAATTTTGACATACATAGATGTATATATATACATACGTACATATATGAGGCGGTGAAAGGCAAAGTGGTGTAAGTCAATAAGTTAAGTGGTGTAAGTCAAAAGAGTTTTACTGCAAAAACTACCAAATTTTCACTAGAAATTGAACAAATTATAATTCATAATAATCATTATAATATCGCAAATCAAAATTTCTTGCAATTCCACTATAAATTTAACATGGAGATTACATTTTTGCCCTCAAATAAAAAAAGTTGAAAATGTGACTTCACCACTTTGCCTTTCACCGCCTCATATATAGATACATATATACATAACACATACATACATATATACATACAAAAGAGGTAAGCAACGATAAGTAATCCTACGTCAATAACCCGCGGTAGTTTCGTTAGAAGAGACTACCTGAAATTTTTTTTTCATACAGTAAGTATTTCGAAGTAAATTTAATTTAGGTATAAAAAATAACTGTATAATAATCGTAAAGCAGTTTTCAGTTTCATTAAAATTTTTCTGAATGTTTGTCCCTGAATTTATATATTTCCTTTTATTTTTTATATTTTTTCCCGTCATCTCAGGTTTTATTAATGGTTATTAGACAATAACTATATTCAATTGAATATGCTGGAACAGGCGAGAAATGCATATATTCGAATAAAATATTCGAAATTTTACGTTTTCAGTATCGTAATGAAAATTACGAAAATTCGTCTTTGTGAGAAAATAGATTTTATATGTTACATTCAGTAACAGTTTGTGGAAACATTCAGGATTACATTCAGAAGGACTATAATGTGATTGGAGTATGGTTGATTTACACCTATGCAAATAATGAATTCATTGCAAATTTAACTTCCCCTTTTTCCGAGAGGTGGCAGCACTACCACGGTATTTGTTGATTGAAAAATCACATTCAGTGTGCGAATCGCGCGTTTTTACGCACCAACTAATTTGCAAATTCACTTGAGTTTGAAAATTGGTTGTTCTCTAATTTTTAACGCAATTGATGCGAGTAAGTGTTACAGATTAAACATCGTACACTCCGGCACTTCAGCGAAACTGTCGGACGCTGGCCCGGATAAACATAAACGAATATATATATATATATATATATATATATATATATATATATATATATATATATATATATATATATATATATATATATATATATATATATATATATATATATATATATATATATATATATATGTATGTATATATATATATATATATATATATATATATATATATATATATATAAATATATATATATATATATATATATATATATATATACATATATATACACATATATATATTATATATATATAATATATATATATATATATATATATATATATATATATTCCCATTCCTTACCAAGGAACCGCAAGAAACTTCTTCTCTTCTCTTCAGTTCTCTTCAGATTCTCTTCAGTTTACCTAAAGGAATTTAAACAATTCTCAGATGTCTTATTAGCGCCCTTTACACGTACGCTCTTTCCCGCGTGAAACGCGATTGAGTGCGCGTGTGAAGTTGTCGGAGAGGAAGGGGAAGTTGCTTTGAAGCGTACTGCAAGTTTTCCCGCGCGCAATCTCGTACGCTCCAAGCACTCGCGGAAGAGAGTACGTGTAAAGGGAGCTACAATACAATGTCTGTGGAAGGTTTTAAGGATCTACAGATTTGAATTAGCAGGGTTCTTCGTATAGCAATAGCTATTTTTGAGTGTCTCTAACACGCTCAGAATATAAAAACAAAATTCTGTAAAGGGCGCTAATAGCGCCCTTTACATAATTTTGTATATATATATATACACACATATATATATTATATATATATATATATATATATATATATATATATATATATATATATATATATATATATATATATATATATATATATAAATAAGAATAAGATGAAAGAGAAAACCAGTAATAGCTCTAAAGCTACATGAAGCCAGGAACATCCAACATGTAAAGATAAGTAAGAATAAGGTTTTTGACAGCATTTCTTCATCAGCGGTGTCAATACTGTCTAAATACCAATGGATTGTTTCTGATGAGTATGATCTATTAAATAAACACACTCAGACACCGTACAATCCATTATTAACAGAAGAATTGAATAATAAATGAAATAAGTTTGTATAAAAGTACTTAACCAAAGAACACCAAGCCTGGCGCTAGTCAGAGTGGAAGTTAAGAACTTGTAACCGCAAGATGACTGACGTCATAACTTGCAACCATTGAGGTAGTGGATACTCAGTTACAGACTACTTAGGTTACATATTTTAAGACTATTATTCCTTTATTTATTTAGTTTTATTATTGTTACTACTATTAGTTAATTATTTTTTATTATTCTTATGTTTTTATTTTTGTTTTTAGTAGTTATTATTTTTATTTTAACCTATTTATGTTTAACTTATTAATGCAACAGAACAAACTATTCATTAAAACAAAAACAACCAATTATGTTTTTGGATAGACTAACTGGGTAATTATTACGAGTTAGCACAGCTTTCAAGTCTATAATATGCTTAATCCTATTGTCTTTAGAACATAGCCTATTTATACGAACTAACTGATTTACAATAATGTTATTAAAAACAGATTTATGTAAACAGGTTAGATAATTTTGAAATTTAACAATATTAAAATTATAGTCAGATCTTTTGTCGTATAAATCATAAGTTAATTTATTGTTAGTACTTAATTTAATATTGATATCTAGAAAGTTTACATTAATATTATCATGGCTACTTTTAATTAGTTCCAAATTAGGAGGGTAAAAATTTAAGTCTATAGGGTTATTACTTTTATTAATTACTATTATATCATCTATATATCTAAATATATTGTAATTGCTATTTTCTATATTATTAATTTCAAAATAATATAAGTATAAATTAGCTAGCATACTTGAAGCATTACCACCTTGTGGTACACCTTTGGACTGTAAGTATATACTATTATTATGAACTATGTAATTATGTTTAGTTACTAATTCTAGGAGCCTATTGAAACGAGTTAGTTTAATTTCGTTGTTTAAGTATTGAATATTATTTTGTACTAACATTATGATTATTCTATTTAAATCAATTATATCAATATTATTAAATAGATCTTTAAAATCATAAGTTACAATATATTTACAGTTATCTAATGTTTGTAGTTTTCTAATTAGACTATAGCTATTATCAATTATACCACAAACACCAGATGTTATATTTTTATAGATTAATTTAAGGTATTTTAATAATAATTTACTTGCTTTTGTAGCATAAGTATTATGACCACAGGTTACTGCTCTAAAAGCAATAGGTGTTTTATGAAATTTTGGAACTAAAGTTATATAAGGAAAATGATAAATGTTAGATGAAATACCTAGTAGTTTATATTTAGCTATGATTTTCTTAATAATAATATTAGTAGTTTCATTTAATGGCTGAAAAAGATCACTATTTTCTAACTGTTTTTTTTAAACATATGGCAAAATATTTTTTACAAATTATAGCATAGTTGTTGGCTGCTTTATCTACATAAGTGACTATAAAGTCATCTTGTAATTTTGTAATAGCAGCTTTAAAGTGTTTATAAGGATTATTAATGTTATTACTATTATTGGGTAATTTAGCTTGTACTAGTTTTAGTAAATTAATTTTCCAAGGGTTGAAAGCTTCAGTAGGTACAGAATACTTAATTGCTATTTTGTAAATAAATTTATCTAAATCAGCATTTAAGAAACTAATTATTTTCTTATTATTATTAGTACTAGGTATTCTAAACTTAGTTCCTAAATTCATCAAATCTCGCAGTGCATCATCTTCCACAATATCCATATTGCCTGTTATTACATGACCATGTGTCGTATCTAAATAACTATTGTAAATGGGCAGATGACAAACACAAGTTAAATTTAATGACTCAGAAAAATTTTTTGATACCTGATTATAGTTAAATATACGTCTACCCATAGGCAGAGTATATTTAAAGGCACGTTTTATTTTTATTTCTTTTATAGGAAACATATCATGAAGTTTATCAAATATACTATTGAAGTTAATATAATTAAGTTTTAGGTTAGTAAAATTTAGTACACAAAATGTGTTATTATCTGAATTTTGTTTTTTATATAAGTTTATTTTTAAATGTTTTGCCCGTGTTAGTATTAAATCATATACCAGATGCTGATAATGATAATTCTTTAGTTTCGTATTTAAAAATAGTTGATAAAGCTTAATGATATGTTTTTTAACGATAGAAAAAATCCAAGCTTTTAATATTTTATATTTATAATCAATTATAAACCTTTCCTGAAAACTTAATAAGGCAGTTTTATATATGTTACTATCAAAAGTCTTACTTTTATTATAACTTTTACCTCTTTTAGTTCTTTTTGAGGACTGTGTATCTTCAATTAGATTAGGGTAAATAGGTTGAGCTGACACATCAGTAAAATTAAATTTAACTATATTTTTTTGTTTATACATTTGATTAAGGCCATATGGAAAGAGAGTTTTATGTTTTTGCATATAAATATTTTCATAATATAACCTTTCAGAGGGTGATTTAATTATATCTAGTATGGAGATTACAATATTTTCAAAATTATGTTTTTTGAAGTGATCAAATTCAATGTTAAGTGGATGACTATTTAGTGTATTATATTTTTTTATATTAGAACGGTGTAAATCCGAAGCTTAATTCAAAAGCTGTATTTGCATTTTAGAGAAATAAGTAAAGACGTTTTTCACTGTTTGGAGCATTGCATTTAACCTTTAGCATATATATAATATATATATATATATATATATATATATATATATATATATATATATATAACCCCTTCAATGGCCGTTCTTACAAAGTGGGTATGAAAATTCCCGTTCTAAAGAGGGAATCGGCAAAATGGGCCCCCGTAAGCTAAAGGTGAAATGCAATGCTCCAAACAGTGAAAAACGTCTTTACTTATTTCTCTAAAATGCAAATACAGCGTTTGAATTAAGCTTCGCATTTGGTGGTGTGCAGAAATCTTATTCCGATCTTTAACTCGAAAAGGAGGTTCAATACAATTAGACTTCGGACGAGTTATTACCTAAACTCTGATGACAGATCACATCTAGAGAGCAACGTTCATTCAACAGGTTTGATTTCATGTTTCAGCCGTATTAGATCGTTGATGTTTGATTTTCTAGAGTACTTTAAAAAATAAAATAGTGTTAAAACAATAGGATGCAGCTTTCATCTGCAAGCTGATCACAGAGCTGATCTCTCTTATTTACCGCAGTTGTCTCCTGATCTCATTGTTTTCGTCCAAATATAAGACGAGGATTATAATCCCTGGTAAATGGCCTGTTTTCAATCATTCGTAAAACAATGAGAAGATGAGATAAGAATTTATTTTTTCAATATTTAATTATTATCCAGCGGTACATGCAAGGATGTTAGGATTACTCCTCTTCTTTTTCCCTGCTTACACTTTGATCAACCAGTGGAAAAAAACATACTTGATAAGAATAAGATATAATTTTTAATATTATACATCATAGAAAGGACCATCACTTATCATAAGCAAATCAAAAGCAAGTCTGTACAGGTTAAGTCTGATCTACTCGTTGCAGATCTGGACACGTTTAAGAATTTGTAATGTTTGCCTGCTAGGTTCGGCATCTGAACCCTAGTCTCCAAAATTGAAGGACAGTATTCTATTAAATAGACTCTCTCGGTGAAGGCAGGTACGAATTCGAAGTAAGTTTCGAATTCTATTCCCTACATAATTCTCCTTACTTTCTGAGGCCAACGGCGTAGAATTTTGGCCCGTACATGCAGGGTGTTCCAAAATTCGACCGACAAATTCAGAGGAGTGATAGTAGGCATCAAGGTGAGCAATAATCGCATAGGAATGTATGACCGGAAACACAAACCTGATCAGCTAGAGCAGGGGTTCTCAACCTTTCAGGCTCTGTGCCCCCCTTTCAACACTGATGTGAGGTCACGCCCCCCCCCCTCCCCACACACACACACACCACCACCACCATTTGTGGTCAATACAAGTAGTAAAATCGGAATTTGAAACTGAAACTGATTATTTAAATGAAAATATAGAATAGATAATTTCATACACAAAATTTAATATTGCTATACATATCGTAATTTGGAACATATTATTATTAGAACATATGAAATCAAAGAATTAAATACAGATCAAATATGTTTGAGGTAATCAAGGATCTAGGTGAGGTTGGCATGTAATACCAGTCACTTTCACAACATTAATGAGAGAGCTGGCACTGTTTGTCCTTCACAAGTTTTTGAATATTAAGTTGTAACTGTGACAAAGCACACCTCAGGTCACTTTCAACGTCCAGCTTTGCTCGATATTTTGACTTTATGCATGCTAATGCTGAAAATCCAGATTCACGGATATATGTGGATGAAAACTGTCCTAACAACCCCAAAGCTTACAAAGTAACTTCTGGGTAAACAGGAAAATAGCGTAACCAAAAATTTCCAACATCCATGTTTTAGAATTCCGCGTATGCTTGAGAATCATATTGTAGGTCGATTGCCTGTTCCTGAATATCTTCAGGAAGTACAACCACGTCGATTTTAAAAGGATCTCTTACCAACTTAAACTCCCAGTTCTCTGAACTAATATCTGGAAAATAGTCTGCAATTTCATTTTGCAATTCTACCAAATGCCCTGATATAAGGTCCTTCAATTCATTTATCTAATGCAATAGATTTTTTTTATCACCGAGGAGGTCGTTCAATCTTGGAAAAAAACCTCACGCCTCCCTTGAAATTCTTCTACGCTCCCTCAGGGGGGCGCGCCCCCCAGGTTGAGAACCGCTGAGCTAGAGGATAAACAAAGATGCAGAAATGAAAATCCAACATTTCTGCATCTTTGTTTATCGTCTAGCTGACCAGGTTTAAGTTTCCGGTCAGACATTCCTATGTGATTCTGTTTTGTTTTTGAGTTTTCTACCTCTTCCAAAAAAATGCGATATTTCCGGCAATCTAGTGGGGTTGGTAAGAGGTACGGTCCGATTAAGTAAACAGCGCCCTCCAGCGTCAAGTTTGTGTTTCCGGTCATACATTCCTATGTGATTATCGTTCGTCTTGATGCCATCTATCACCCCTCTGAATTTGTCGGTCGAAATTTGGAACACCCTGTATATTTTTTATCCACTTTTCTGCTTATTAATTTCAAAACATATTTGTGGGATACTTCCTACCATCTATTATCATTTCCGCCGTGGCGAAAGTCTGCATAGACTGAAATTCTAACAACAATCGAGGCCCGCATTTTTCCAACTCTGTGGTTCTTAAGCGGTGATCAGCGGAACACAAGTGTTCCTCGAATATGTCCCTGGTGTTCCGCGATATTTGACGGGAGCTTTTTTTTCTTTTAAATACACTGCTGGCCACCCAAATTGCAACACCAAGAAAGACAAGAGATATCACAACAAAATTTATTTTGTAGATAACATGTTGACCAAGTATCAAATGATTAAATTTATAGACTTCTCTGAAGTGTGGTTCCTGCCAAAATCAGTAGCCAGAGTAGCCGCCATTGTTGGAGATCCCCGCTGCCACACGCCTCGGCATTGATTTAAAGAGACTTTGGATGAGTTCTTGGGGTACAGCAGACCAAGCAGCTTCCACACGTTGCCAAAGTTAATCTGCTGTGGCAGCTGGGGATGGAATCTGGGTCAATCGTAGAGCAACCATGGACCACATGTTTTCTATCGGCGAAAGATCCGGAGAGCGAGGCGGCCAGGGAAGCAATTCAATCTGGCGATTGACGAAGAACCGTTGGACAATGCGTGCCACGTGTGGTCGCGCATTATCCTGTTGAAATATGGCTGTGGGCAAGCCCTGAAGGTAAGGAAGGACAACTGGCTCCAACACCTCGGAGATGTAGCGCTGGCTGTTTAAAGTACCGGCAATGCGTACTAGAGGTGTGCGAGAGTGATATCCAATACCGCCCCATACCATAATACCCGGTGCAGGACCAGTGTGGCGGTGCATATCGCAGCTGTTCAGCATCCTCTCTTCACGGTGTCTCCAGACTCGAATGCGACCATCGTGGTGTTGCAGACAGAAGCGTGACTCGTCAGTAAAGACAATTTCATTCCATTCTGCCGTCCACATCCTTCTGTCATCGCACCATTGGCGGTGGAGACGTCTGTGGTTCTGCGTCAAGGGTAGACAAAGCAATGGACGTCTTGCGGACAGACCACTTTGCTGTAAATGGCGTCGAATGGTACGCGCAGACACTGGATGATGCGTTACAGACTGCATGTGCTGTGCTATGGTTCGTGATGTGACTGAGCGATCCGTCACTGCCATGCGCACAATTTGCCTGTCATCACGTGAAGTGGTGCGCTGAGGTGGATGCGATCGAACACGCCGGTCTGTCGTACCCTCCTGCATCCAACGATCACATATCCGCATTACAGATGTTTGGTTTCGTCCAACACGACTACCGATTTCCCTGAAAGATAATCCACAATCTCGGTAGGCCACTATCCTTCCTCTGTCGAACTCGGATATTTGATCAAAAGATGATCGCTGTTTTCGACGAGGCATAATTGAACTTTTTTTTTTTAAACACCACAAGAAAAACACAATTGCCGAACTTGAAATCCTCGAAATGTCCAAGCCTTAAATAGCGCTTTGAAGTGGCGCCACAGGCGCGCGTGACGTGCGTCTGCGCTGAAAGTCTAATCATTTGCATATCTCACCTCCTCTAATGCATGTTGTAAATTTCATGTTATTTGCATGTTTCCTTCAGGGTGTTGCATTTACAGTGGCCAGCAGTGTATATCGGATGGAATTTCAATTTTCGAATCCCATACTTTAAAAATTATATGAGTTCAAACAAGAGGGAATTATAAAAATATTTCAGATTGTCTCTTCTAACGAAACTACCGCGGGTTATTAACGTAGAATTACTTATCGTTTGCTTACATCTTTTTTTTTAACTCATTTTGGTACTTTTTCTGTTTAACTATTTACTGCGACTGGATTTGGCGCGCTGCCAAAATTATAATTCGCGACGCAGGACCTTATTTAAAGGTTTTAAACGTGACCTCCTTTTTTTTTTACTTCACACTTAGATGATGAAAATTGGTTACATGTTAACCTTTTCCTTACGGGGTGGGATAGCATGTATCCCAAGAATAAATAAATATATATATATAGAAATAGATAGATATAGATATATATATATATATATATATATATATATATATATATATATATATATAATATATATATATATATATATATAATATATATATATATATATAATATATATATATATATATATAATATATATATATATATATATATATATATATATATATATATATATATATATAGAGAGAGAGAGAGAGAGAGATAGTTAGATATAGATATATACACATATTCATATATTCATATACTTACACCCACACACAAACAAAAAAACAAGCACACACACACAGACATATATATATATATATATATATATATATATATATAACCCTCCTCAATGGCCGTTCTTACAAAGTGGGTATGAAAATTCCCTTTCTAAAGAGGGAATCGGAAAAATAGGACCCCGTAAGCTAAAGGTTAACAGAAAATGATATAAATACAGTGAAACAATACAATAGTAGAATAGTTAAGTGATGCATTATACCTCATAGGTATAATAATACAGTGTGAAAACATATACATTATAAATACATAAACATATTTCTAACTATCCCTCGATTCACAATTCGAATATTCATCTTTTTTACATTAATTCAATTAAGAAGCAAAATGTAAGTCAATTGATAAGATCATTGCGTTACGTGCCAGATCAATGTCAACACATCTAACATACATGTTTTATACAAAAGTAACATATCGGTTTTCAAAGTGACAAGATATATATTTCCAAATTCAATAAATCTCATGACCCTCAAAACTCCCGTTCTATATTTGATTTACACTCAGGAAAAACTCGACTCGGATAGGCCCTAAGTTATTGGAATCGGATCCGTCAGGGAGACTCTGAAGTGCGGGGCAATATGCAAAATGGGTTTAGCGAGCGAGTCGGACGGACCTTTATTGAATTTCGGACTATTCCTTTTGCGAAAATGGCCGTCCTCGGCGAGTGCTGGGATATTGCCCTGTCCTATCCCTGGACATGAAGAACAGAAATTGGAACTGAAAACATGATGCGAATGGATTGTGGCGAGCCACTGTTGACATAAGAAAGTTGCTGTCGGGTGATACGCGCTTGAACGGTAAGCCGGGTATAGTCGCATATATGTAACAGATATTTCCTGTGCAAGTAGAAGAATAAATATGCATGTAAGCATAAGCAATGTACACAATTTCTAAGATTTGAAGGAAGAATAACGATGTATATTTCCTCCCAACAGATGTTTCATTTGTATCATATGTATATATATATATATATATATATATATATATATATATATATATATATATATATATATATATATATAACATAAAAAAAACCTAAATCCCTTTCAAGATTCTAAATTCTTCTAAATTTCCTTGGGCGTGGATCAATTTCATTTCCGACTTAAAGAACAAAGACAGCTGCGTAGCATTCCCTCGAAAACCCCAATTTCTCGCGCATCTTGAT
Organism: Dolomedes plantarius; assembly: GCA_907164885.2. NCBI lineage: Eukaryota > Metazoa > Arthropoda > Arachnida > Araneae > Dolomedidae > Dolomedes > Dolomedes plantarius. The sequence continues at coordinate 137,488,219 of OU015500.1, forward strand.
CCCGAATTTCTTACATAAGGTATCACGTGAAGTCTGACACCAGATTCATGGATAGCCAGTCATTACTCTTTTCCATGATCACATGACGAGCGGCCTCAAAAGTTTATATAAGATCTTGCGGTCGAAAATCGGAGAGCTCTTAATTTTGTCTTCGCCCCGAGAAGATGTGTCGTTTCCGATGAATTATGTGATTAATTAATTCATTTCGTTAATTAATTATTGATTTATTTCGTTAATTAATTATTGATTTATTATTCATTTCGTAATTGATTTGATTAATTATTCCATTTCGTTTTTGATTCATTTCGTTTAGTTTTGTAAAAATGTAACTAAAATGTACAGATTGTCTTCAATTCTCCCGGACGACTACCTTATATTTATCTAAATCTTCGTTGTGGCATGGTGGGTACATAATTTCTTCGGTCTTCTCGGGTTGGGGCCCATATATATATATTGTAACGTATTCCTGCGATTTGTGTCAAAAGCAGACACTTAGGTAGCGTCACAGGTTACGTGCAAGGTAGACAGCTTACTAAAATAGAGACTTTTAAGATAATCAGAATTTCAGATTTATTTAACATACGCGGTTAGACCGCGATCTCGAATGATAGATATACAAAGCAGTCCATAGAAGTTGGAGTAGAAAACGTGGATTGTCTCTCAAGGATGGAGCACACTGTCGCTAAAACGAGGTGACGAACCGCTGGTCAGGTCACAGAAAAAAAGGGCCCGCACTCGTCCACTGGAAGCTAGCAGCTTCTCTGAAATAACACAATTGGGGAGATCAAGTTCCGATCGGTTTCCCCGACCTTTCTCGGTGAAAAAGGGTCTTCTCACGTAGAGGGCAGAGCCTCACCAAAAACAAGTCACTTAAAAGTGCGTGGAGCTAGGAGATCAGGTATCACTCCTAAACTCTCTAAGGAAAAACTCTCCGCACAAAAACTGGTCTTCAAGCCCTCGTCGGCTTATTTTAAAAACTTGATCCCTGGCGGAATTCTTTCTAGCCTCCTCTCTATAGCTCGCTCCGGATAGGCTGAGCGTCTAGCCGTGCGCAAAAAACGATGCCGATTATTACATCTTCATCGCTCGCTCACTCATTAGCGATCTCGTTTCAGGGCGTAAACTGTCATTGTCGGCCACTGTCAAAATATGGCGCCAGACTGTCTCCTCTTTTCATCCCAGGAATGCGTCCCGAAGAGGTGCCCATTGTGGTCCTCTTCCACTCGCGGGGTCGGCCATTCTTTAGCATCGGTTCACGGCTAGCGGCGATTTTAATGGTGTTCCTACTCGCCTCGAGGGGGGGAAATTGCCACAGCCCCTCCCCCCTTTGAAGAGATTTTGCGGTTCTGCAAAATCTGAAAATCAAGGGTTAGGTACAGGTATCTTACTTGTATTCCATCTCCAGAGGCATTCCTAACAATTTTAATTTATGCATCAACTTCTAGGTTAAGTTTACTTATTCATGTTACACTTAATTTACAATAAAAAACATTTTACACTAACACAATACCTCAATTAAAACATTAAATGTCATTTATATTTACAGAAACACAAAAAAAAACATTCATATTTACAACACCATCTTAGGTTTAGAGGTTCAACTAAAAAGAAAACTTTATCTTATCACAATTTCTTAATTTAAAAACAATACACTTAATTCCAATTACAATACGAAAAAAAAATGAAAAATGTTATAATTCAATTTATTTTTAAATCAGTCTGCTCTACTGAGACAGTCTGCGTGTTTATTTTGTGACCCTGGCCTATGAACAATCTTATAATTAAATGGTTGCATAGCTAGAGACCACCTCATAAGCCTATGGTTGTTACCGGCATTATTTTTCTCTATTCGCTGACACGGGTCGCAAGATTTTACGAACATCTCCGCGTCTTTGGTGCACTGGGGCCAATAATAATAACGCAATAGCTCCTTTTTCGTTCTGAGGACCCCCATATGTCCCCGTAATCCCTCGTGAGTCAAAATTAAGATTCTGGCTCGGAGACATTTAGGAATGACTAACTGCCTCCGTTCTTTGCCTCTGTGATCCGTGGATCTTCTAAATAACAGCCCTTTTTCAACCAAATATTCAGTTGTGGTTTTATGTTTAACCCTATTCCAGAGGGGCTTTAGTTCTTTACACCTCTCTTGCTTTTTTCGGAAAATTTCTGAGCTTACACCCGCTAAATCCATTTCTGCGCTCCCTTCTCCCGGGGGCAGTACTAATTCGCTCTCGACCTGGACCGTTCCCTCTTCACTCTGATCAGTTTCGGTTTCAACTCCTACGGCAGGAATTGAATTTTCTAGTTTTTCTCCTCGACTTACTATGGCTAGCGACCGGTTTCGCGTAACGATGGCGTTCACGGACTGGGGTTCGCTTTTGAGCCTCTCTACAAGTTCCTGGGTATAATTTCCCATTAAGTAATGGTTCATTCCCACTGACTTTCCTACCACTGCTGCTTTCGTGAGCAGATCCCCATATTTCTCACTTTCTATTCGCACTCTAGCGACCGGTAAACTCCGCAATTCATTTTCTAAGGCTGTGCGGACCCATACCCTTTCTCCGGTAAAATCTGAGGCGTTTATTAATTTAATAGGGGCTAGATCAAAACTCGAACCACTGTCCCTGAGAATGGTGGTCTCGATACCGTTTATTTTTGCCTTACTTAAGTATGGCTTGAACACTGGTTCAAAGATCTCCGCAGTAGCTACACTGTTTACACGCTCGGCAGTTTGCCTGTGTAATTCGGGGCACTGAGGTCTCAGATGATCGGTCGACCCACACTGATAACAAGCCGGGGGCTTACGTTTTTCGAACTCGCGTGTGCGCCAGTTATTCCCACCTGATCCTTGGCTCCTCCCGTTAAAAGAGTTAGACCTTTCCCAGTCTCCCTTTTTATCCTCATTTATCTCCTCAGCGATTTTGGGTTTCTCTGCCGCCTTTTTCTCTGGTGGTTTTAAATTAAGGGGTTTTCTGATAGTGCGCCTTGTCGCTTCATATTCGTCCAATTTTTTCACTAAGATGTGAGGGTCCACTATAGCTCCCCAATCATCTAAAAAGTGTTCTCGGATTTCCGCCGGGACGCGTTTTTTAATCTGGTCTGCAACCATGAGATTCTTAAGGGCTTCAAAATCTTTTACACTTACCCCTTCAAGCCATCCCTCTAAATAATTTCTCAGCTCGAAAATTAAATCTTTCCATAGGGCACCTGGCCGCCTCTGGTGTTGATTTAGTTTAACTCTAAAAGTCTCCGGACTTAACTTAAAACGGCTCAGAAGTAATTTCTTTACCTGATCGTAATCATCTGCTACCTCAACGGGTTCGCGAATAATTATTTCAGCGATCTCCGTGGGTAATAATGAAAGCAAATGCATCATTCGTTCCCCGTCTTCAACCTGTGCTTTTCGTGCCTGACGTTCAAACAGGGTTAGGAAGAGAGAAATGTCCGATTTTTCCGGATCATACTTTTACATTAGGGCTTTGAAATTTTGTACGGGCCTAGCGCTCTCATTCTGGGACGAAGCTACGCTGGCGGTTTCGGCTGCTTGAGTCAACCGTAATTTTTGCAGTTCGAAATCTCTCTGCCTCACTTCTCGTTCAAATTCTAATTGCCTAGCTTCGCGTTCTAATTCTATACGTTCTGTTTTTTCGCGCTCTTCCTTAATGATTTTTATTTGATCCCTAACACTCTCTTCATCATATCTCGCACTGGACAAAATTCTGTCGTATAGGTCACATTTCCTATCGTGATCCTCGAAATCAATCCCTAGATCATCTGAAAGAACCTGAAGGTCTTCTTTCTTATAGGTCATTAAGAAAGCCATTTTGCCTAACCCAATATAACCCCAATACACTAATCAAAACCCAATTCTCCAAAATAATACACTCTAATACAATACTTAATAATTAATAAAAATGCACTTTTCTTAATCTCTAGCACAAATACACTTGATACTATAACACAATATGCAATTTAGGTTCAATAACATATGCTTGCAACAAAAAATTTCTACGATACACTTTTACTAAATTGGTAACACTTCGCGACTTGTTCATAAACCAGATCACAAAACCACAAGTCTCGAATGTCTCGGACTCAAAAAAAATATACTTAACGAGCTGATGCTCAAACGTTTCTCGAATTTCTCGAGTTATCTTAACTAAGGAGTTAATTATAAAAAACACAAATATTCTGTCGACTTTCTCGACGGGTAATTAACTCAAGAGTTAATATTTTAAAAAAAACAAACATTCTGTCGACTTTCTCGACGGGTAATTAACTTAAGAGTTAATATTAAAACACAAATATTCTGTCGACTTTCTCGACGGGTAATTAACTTAAGAGTTAATATTTAAAAAACACAAATATTATGACGACTTTCTCGACGGGTAATTAACTTAAGAGTTAATATTTAAAAAACACAATTGCCTCTAGAGAATGAAAAAACAAGTACCTGTCCTCGAAGCTTGCTTCTCTAATCGGGGATGTTGGCTTTCTTGGCTCAGTAGGAATGGCTCCACACTAGTCACAGTTTTTATGCACTCTTGAAAGTTCAAACTATCGTACGCGCACACACTCACAGTCTTGTAAAATCACTCTCTAAAGCTGGATTCATCCGTTGCTGCCACCATTCTTCTATTATTAGTATAGCTGTAACGTATTCCTGCGATTTGTGTCAAAAGCAGACACTTAGGTAGCGTCACAGGTTACGTGCAAGGTAGACAGCTTACTAAAATAGAGACTTTTAAGATAATCAGAATTTCAGATTTATTTAACATACGCGGTTAGACCGCGATCTCGAATGATAGATATACAAAGCAGTCCATAGAAGTTGGAGTAGAAAACGTGGATTGTCTCTCAAGGATGGAGCACACTGTCGCTAAAACGAGGTGACGAACCGCTGGTCAGGTCACAGAAAAAAAGGGCCCGCACTCGTCCACTGGAAGCTAGCAGCTTCTCTGAAATAACACAATTGGGGAGATCAAGTTCCGATCGGTTTTCCCCGACCTTTCTCGGTGAAAAAGGGTCTTCTCACGTAGAGGGCAGAGCCTCACAAAAAACAAGTCACTTAAAAGTGCGTGGAGCTAGGAGATCAGGTATCACTCCTAAACTCTCTAAGGAAAAACTCTCCGCACAAAAACTGGTCTTCAAGCCCTCGTCGGCTTATTTTAAAAACTTGATCCCTGGCGGAATTCTTTCTAGCCTCCTCTCTATAGCTCGCTCCGGATAGGCTGAGCGTCTAGCCGTGCGCAAAAAACGATGTCGATTATTACATCTTCATCGCTCGCTCACTCATTAGCGATCTCGTTTCAGGGCGTAAACTGTCATTGTCGGCCACTGTCAAAATATGGCGCCAGACTGTCTCCTCTTTTCATCCCAGGAATGCGTCCCGAAGAGGTGCCCATTGTGGTCCTCTTCCACTCGCGGGGTCGGCCATTCTTTAGCATCGGTTCACGGCTAGCGGCGATTTTAATGGTGTTCCTACTCGCCTCGAGGGGGGGAAATTGCCACAATATATATATATATATATATATATATATATATATATATATATATATATATATATATATATATATATATATATACAGTTGGTTCTCTGTTTAACGACTCTCTACTTAACGACGATCTCTATTTAAAGACGATATTTCCCGGTCCCGGTCCCTCCGACGTAAAAAAATTCTATTTTAAGACGATTTTGTTTCTATTTAACGACGATTTTTTCCTTACATGATAAACTTTTTCTTCAACATTTTATCTACAGGAGGGTTACTTTCTGTGGGGGAGTTTGGTTTCAATAACAGACCCGGAATTTCCTTTATGTTTGTTGCAATCATAGACTTGTTGCAGTGGAAAAAACCGGGAGAGGGAGGGGGGGATTACTGTTTCTCGGAAGATCGAATATTCTTCCCTGGTGGATCGAATTTCTTAGTGCGGGTGTGGAATCACTCTATTGTACCTACCATGTTGTCGTGTGATTTAAGAACTGTCCAAAAGCACCCTTCTCTCACTCCTTCTGGGAAGCACGTGTTCATGTTTAGAGAATTCATGGTTGTGTCTAGGAGCTCATTCCAGTACGAATACGAGATGAGCAAAATGGCATCAAAGGGAAAGCATCTTACGCTACACGAAAAAGTGAAAATTATTGAAAACTGGGAAGAAAGTGTTGGAATAACAAAAGTCCAATTCGCAAGACAATTTCAGCTACCCGAGTCTACTCTCAAAGGCATTTTAGCAAGCAAAGAGAAAATTCTTGAAGCAGCACAATGGTTTCATCAAGCAATAGCATCTAACATTCCAATTTCCGGAGTGATATTTAAAGAAAACGCTATTATTCTAGCAGAAAAGTTTGGAATGCAAAATTTTCAGGCTTAAGAAATATATTGACAGTCCTAAGCCTGTAAAGTGTGAAGGGAAATGTTATTTTTTCACAAATTCTGTTTAAGGACGATCTCTACTTAAGGACGATTTTTCACGGTCCCTTGAAAGTCGTTAAACAGAGAACCAACTGTATATATATATATATATATATATATATATATATATATATATATATATATATATATATATATATAATTTCGTTAGAAGAGACTACCTGAAATATTTTTTTTAAGAAAAAAATATTAATTAAAATATTACCCAGAAATTTTTTTCTGGGTTTCCATTATAAATTTTATTTTACAAATTTACTATTATTGATAGTTGTTAAGATAATACCTTGTAAATAGAGATAAATAAATTCTTCAATGCATACGGTCTCTTTGCGTATGGTTCGAGAAAGGTTTTGTTGTTGGTCAAAAGGAAAATGTAAAAAACACTGTTGTTGATGAATTATGTCGTTCAACCTGGGTATATAACAGCATACTTATAGCGTAAAAACTGACTTACTTCATACGGTCCCTTCGAGAAAGGTTTTATTGTTGGTCAAAAGGAAAATGTAAAAAACCCTGTTGTTGATGAACTAAGTCGTTCAACCTGGGTATATAACAGAATACTTATAGCGTAAAAAATGACTTATTTCATACGGTCCCTTTGAGAAAGGTTTTATTGTTGGTCAAAGGGAAAATGTCAAAAATACGGTTGTTGATGAAGTAAGTCGTTCAACCTGGGTATATAACAGCATACTTATAGCGTAAAAAATGATTTATTTCATACGGTCACTTCGAGAAAGGTTTTACTGCTGGTCAGAGGGAAAATGTCAGAAATACTGTTGTTGATGAACTAGTCGTTTAACCTGGACATATAACAGCATACTCATAGCGTAAAAACTGACTTATTTCATACGGTCCCTTCTAGAAAGGTTTTACTGTTGGTCAGAGGGAAAATGTCAGAAATACTGTTGTTGATGAACTAAGTCGTTTAACCTGGACATATAACAGCATACTCATAGCGTAAAAACTGACCTATTTCATACGGTCCCTTCGAGAAAGGTTTTGTTGTTGGTTAAAGGGAAAATGTCAAAAATACTGTTGTTGATGAACTAAGTCGTTTAACCTGGGCATATAACAGCATACTCATAGCGTAAAAACTGACTTATTGCTTAAAGAACTTAGAGTTTCTGGTTTCAATGATTTAACTCAATTGTTAAAATGTTCATGAGAGAGGTTTAACTTTCGTAGTCTTATAAATCTGTTGTACACTTAATTATTTTATTCTTCGCCGAATTTAAATTTCCCTTCTACAGATGGCAGCGAGTCAGATCCGAGTCGTTTAAACTCCAAACAAAAAACATTCAACTCCATCCCTTTTCTCGCGGACTTAATGAATTGCATTTCTTTTCAATAATTCATCTCATCTCTCGACACATCGGGAGAGGGTGCTCGGAGACATAACGCAGAAGAAGAAGAAAAAAAATTACGAATCTGCATTAAAATGGAAGCAATTAAGACCGAAAAGCCCATTAATATAGCTGAGTCGCCACTCTTCGCGGAGTTAGATTGCTCTGGCGCGTGCTTGCGACGTTGAATTGCCAACAATGAAAGCTTTGCTCAATAAATCAAACTCATCAAACAAAATGAATGAAATGGGCATAACGGGATGACTTTATATCATAATCACCTTCCGAGCGAGGGGACAATGAAACGAAGACAACGAATAGAGACTTCGCGGTTTGGAATGAATATTTAAATGTCTGGCTCTCTTGGGCGCATTTGCATGTGAAAGGACGTTACAGAAACAGAAGCCTTGGATGCTTCCACGCCCAAAGTTGGCAACAGATTGCCTTTTTTGGCATGCTTTTTTAAGGCAGTGATAAAATATCTCGTTTTTAATTCAGAGCTTTGCACTACTCTAAATGTAATAAACAAACAGGCAAATGCGTCAAAGAACATGACTGATTAATTTGCGAACATACTAGACCGCCAGTTTTTGGTTTGGTCAAATATTGTTTCCAGGCTATGAAGAAAACATGCAAAATTTGATATTGCGCCAAAATGAATGTTTATTTCCAGATTAATCCGCTCATGTTATTCAAAATTCAAGAATCGGGATTGATTGCACTAGCTTTTTGAGACATTACATCTTAACACTAGAAAGACGGGAATTTTTTTTTCTCACTAAAAAGACTGAACGCCGTCAATTTGACGGTTAAAAATAAAATCAAGAATTTAATATATTTATTTTTTTTTCAAATGGTTCAATACTTTAAATTTTGAACTATTTAATACGAATTTATAATATATTAGTATATATTTATATATATTTTTATGCAGGTATGCCGAGCTGACAACTTGGTAAGGTTTATCTGTAAAAATATATGGATAGTTTGTGCAGTTCTTATTTTTCAACACCAATATTTCCGAAGGGCCAATATTTCTGTTATTTGCAAAAGGGGGAAGAGAAGAAAAGTAACTTTTCTGGTAGGGTGGGTGTCTCAAATATCGCCCCTGTGCCTAATATCGCCTACTCGTGTTTCTGAAGTACGATTCGCGCTATGTATCACGGTGCATATACATTGGTGCAGAGTTCTCTGCCTGTGCCTTGGGGAATCCAGTGATTTATGTTCACTCTGTACTCTGTACTATGCGTGGATCGCCTCCTCTGGCGGTCCATCAAAGAAAGGGCGGGGGGTCAGCGGGTCAAATGGTATCGAGCGGGGTCGGGGGAGACACCAGATCAAAGAAACTTTGGGGGCGGGAATGGGGGTGGTTCTAAATACCGTGTCTAATGTTACCGTGACTAATGTGATGACAGGAGTCGGGGATCTGCAGGCAGAGAACTCTGCACCAATCTATATGCGCTATGAGAAAATGCAGTAACTTCTTAGTTCTGGGTCTGTACTAACAGCGGCGATAGCGACAACGCTCTTATCACCGACAACAGAAACTATATGGCGTCTGAAGTTGTTTTGGCTGTCGTCTTTGTAAACTTTGGCTCCAAAGAATCAGAATCCAGTGAATGACCAGGTAGGTGCATCCAAATTCTAATTTTGCTTATACCATTTGAAAGTGCATTAAACAGAGACTTTGCTAGCAACGCCTTTTAACAGGTGCTTCTAATTTCGCCTTGTAGGTGGTAAGAGAAACAGTGGTAGGCGATATTAGGAACCACTCTGGAGTTCACTGGAAATTTCAATTTTTCCAATTTAGCTGCATAACTTAAACTGGCACTGGTTTTGGAGTTGGTTGATCTCAGGATACCAAAGGAAATAGTTCTTAGGAATGTTCTTAGAGTTTCCAGCCTCATCAGAAACTTGAAAAAGTGGAAAATGTTGAAAAAAAGTTAGAGTAGGCGATATTTGGGACACCTACCCTATTATTTTAAAGATTTCTGCCCGTTTTCTATATTGCCGTCTTTTAGTAACTTTTAGGATATTGCCGTCTTTCGTAACTTTTAGGATAGAATTGGCTGCTGTTTCGTCATAACCGTCACTTACGGAATTGGGGTGTGTATGCATCTTTTACTTTGCATTAGGATTATTTGTGTGCTTGCATGTACGGTGCGTTGAGCCCATACTGTAAGTTGTGTTTGTCTTTTCATTTTCTTTTTGACTTATTGCTTGGGACTCGGGGCCTCCTTGGGGACTCCTTGGGCACTCCTTGGGGACTCGGGGCCTTGGGATGTCTTTTGGGCTTACCTACATCCTATTCAGAAAGTTCGCCTTGAGGTAACTGATATGGTTAGGCTCCCTGATGACGAGACCTGTCGGTTGCCTCTATGTTGTTTTATGGTTCAGTCCCGGCACTTATACAGAATCTTGCAGTTGGTGCGTTGATGCCCAGAGTGCTTGATTTCTGTTTGTTTATTGTCTACATTCGTATTATTTTTATCTTTCTCTGTTGGATTATTTATTTGTAAATCTGTGTGTATATTTCGCGTAAAATTAGAAAAGTCATAAAATTTCAGAAGCCTGAGGACATAAATATACACATAGCACTCAATAGTATGTCCTATACCGTCAAAATGACGGCAGCCGTCTTTCTAGTGTCAATACTTTTGATGAAAATTGATAAATTTTTGATGAATTTGCTCTCGTTTCTAAAATACACAAGAACTTTTCCCTCTTTTTTTTTCACATAGCACCAGAATAGAAGTACAATAACATTAGTTTATATAAAAAAATTTCATTATTACTCAAAACGATAATAAACAGTTTTTGCATTGAATACAAATATTCACCTTTAAGAGATAATTGAATAATGTAATTTTACAATTACCAACATTATAATTAGTTTTTTAACAACAGATCATTTAACACTTGAAAGACGGGATTTTTTTTTCATACTAAAAAAACTGAGCGCCGTCATTTTGACGGTTAAAAATAAAATCAAGAATTTAAAATATCTAATGTTTTTTTTTAAATAATGGTTAAATACTTTAAATTTTTTAACTATTTCAGACCAATATATAATAAATTTGTATATATTTATATATATATATATATATTTATGCAGGTATGCCGAGCTGACAACTTGGTATGGTTTATCCGCAAAAATATATGCATGTTTTGTGCAGTCCTAATTTTTCAACGCCAATATTTCCGAAGAGCCAATATTTCTGTTATTTGCAAAAAGGGGACGAGACGAAAAGTAACTAACATTTTTCCGGTATTTAAATATTTCTGCCTGCTTTCTATATTGCCGTCAAATTTATGGCCTCCCCCTCTTTACTATCGAATATAATTTTGTAAATGGGAGTGCATATTTCGCGTAAAATTAGAAAAATTCATAAAATTTCAGAAGCCCGAGGAAATAAATAGAGAAATAGCGCTCAATAGTATGTCCGAAACCGTGAAAATGACGGCAGCCGTCGTTTTGATGGTTTTTGATCAGTTTGACGTCTTTTTGATCAGTTTTCATCAAAAGTCAATACTTTTGATGAAAACTGATGGATTTTTGGTAAATTAAAATACTCAAGAACTTTATTCTCTTTTTCTTTCACATAGCACCAGAATGGAAGCACAATAACATTAGTTTACTTAAAAAAATATCGTTATTTCTCACAACAATAATAGACAGTTTTTGAATTGAATACAAATAATCACCGTTAAGAGATAATTAAATAATGCTGGAAAAAATAGTTTAAATTAAATGGTTTAAATTAATGGTTTAAATTAACAATGTTGAATAATTAAATAATGTTGGAAATTTTACAATTTCCAACATTATAGTCAGTTTTTTTTACAACGGATCATTTAGAGCATTAAATTTTCAGACGAGAATATTTTAGAATTATGTAAGCATCATCATGCATAGATAATACTTGTATGTAACATCACACATACATTTCATTATGCCTGCTATGTATTTATGACTTGTTATATTTTATATAATCATTCAGATTTAAAAACTTAATTGATCAATAGAACTTTTCTACATATATTATATAAAAAAGCTATTATTCATTGATTAAGCATTGCTATTGCTTAATTTTACAGCCCATTTTTGGCCCATATATATATATATATATATATATATATATATATACAGTGGAATCTCGATCGATCGTTTTCGGATCCATCGTTTTTCCGCATGTGTCGTTCATTTTATCGAGTCCCAACGATCATATTGCTTTGTTATGTTTCCGCATCTATCGTTTTCCCGCATTTATCGTTCATTTCAGTCGGTCCCTTTAAAAACGATAGATCGAGATACCACTGTATGTATATATATATATATATATATATATATATATATATATATATATATATATATATATATATATATATATATTATATATATATATATATATGTGTGTGTGTGTGTGTGTGTGTGTGTGTCTGCGTCTGTGTGTCTGTGTGTTTGTACACTGTACACTATTTTTAATCTCTGTGCAATCTGTACGTGTTGAATGTTAACTTAATTCATGTTTTCACTTACAAACATACCATACTGATTTCCGTGCCGAGTAAAGGAGTAAAGAAAAGAAACTGTTCGAAAAGAACGAAATTACATCAACCAGTTGTTTAAAAAAAATTCACTTTTTTTTTTCTTTTTCAATTTTAATTTTTTTGAACAGAAGAAAGCCATTTTAAAGTAAAAACTACGAAACTGAAGCTTATTAAAGTTCTAACACGCACCTTTAACCGCAGGTACACTCCGAATTCAAGCTTTCTGTTTTGAAATAGCATCTTTTTAAATCCTGCAACCCCCCTTGCCCGGATCGTGCTCCGGAACGTAAACGTCAGATCAGACGAGAAATTACTTTATGAAGCGTGTCTCTTCAGACAGCTCTACGAAATCGAATTCACTCTCTTTAGAAAGAGGATCTGGGTTCCATTTAATCCTCCCCAGAGTCAAGCTGTACTTAATCCCAGCTACGGAATAGGGATGAATAAAAAAAATCGAAAGAAGGGTTTTTTTTTTGTGGATTGTTTTTATTTTTGCTGAAGAAGTTAGGTTTTTTCAGCAATTAAAGATCCTCTATCAAATATGTAATTCATACTTTAAAAATAATTTTGGCTGGTATCAATATTGCCGAAAAATGAACAGGTTTTCTGTAAGATGATTTAACTAAATATATCAACCATGTTATTCTTCGTTATTCGAGAATTTATTTTTGCTGGGGAAATTAGATTTCTGTCGAAACGGATATTTTATTACGATGTCAAAACACATGAATAGTAATAATAACAACAGCTATCAAAGATCACCTATCAAATCTATATCAGGAATTCATATGTTAAAAATAATTTAGGCTTGTATCAATATTGCCGAAAATTAAATAGGTTTTCTGTAAGATGATTTAACTAAATATATCAACCGTGTTAGTCTTCGAAATTCAAGAATTTATTTTTGCTGCGATTATTAGATTTTTGTCGAAACGGATATTTTATTTTGATGTCAAAGCACAGGAATAGTAATAATAACAACAGCTATCAAAGATCACCTATCAAATATGTAATTCATATATTAAAAATAATTTAGGCTTGTATCAATATTGCCGAAAATTAAATAGGTTTTCTGTAAGATGATTTAACTAAATATATCAACCGTGTTATTCCTCGTAATTCAAGAATTTATTTTTGCTGAGGAAATTAGATTTCTGTCGAAACGAATATTTTATTTCGATCTCAAAACACAGGAATAGTGATAATAACAACAACTATCAAAGATCACCTATCAAATATGTAATTCATACTTTAAAAATAATTTTGGCTGGTATCAATAATGCCGAAAAATGAACAGGTTTTCTGTAAGATGATTTAACTAAATATATCAACGGTGTTATTCTTCGTTATTCGAGAATTTATTTTGCTGGGGAAATAGATTCCTGCTGAAACGGATATTTTATTTCGATGTCAAAATACAGGAATAGTAATAACAACAACTATCAAAGATCTCCTATCAAATATGTAATTCATATATTAATAATAATTTAGGATAGTATCAATATTTCCGAAAAATGAACAGGTTTTCTGTAATATGATTTAACTAAATATATCAACCGTGTTATTCTTCGTAATTAAAGAATTTATTTTTGCTCGGGAAATTAGATTTCTGTCGAAACGGATATTTTATTTCGATGTCAAAACACAGTAATACAGTTGAACCCCGTTATATCGAACTTCAAGGGACCAAAGGTTTTGTTCGCTTTATCCGGATGTTCGCTGTATCCGAACCTTTAAGATAAATGCTAGAGTTCACAAAATTTATATCTCATTAATTGCTATGTGTATTCAATAACGATGTATTAAAAAAAATGATAAAATCTATTAAAAGTGATCATTAATGAATTAAAGCGACTAAAATCGATTACATTAAACTGACACAATAGTAATTAAATTACGTACAATAAGAAAACGGTGGGACCAAAATTTTCGTTCGTTATATCCGTGAGTTCGTTATATACCGGGTTCGCTATAACGGGGTTCGACTGTAATAACATCAACTATCAAAGATCACCTATTATTCGTTGGGTCAGATATGTTATTCATATATTAAAAATAATTTAGTCTAACATCAATATTGCCCGTAAGTGAACAGGTTCTCTGTACGATGACTTAATTAAACATATCAAACATGTTATTCATAAATCAAGTGTTTCTTCTTGTTGAAGACGTTACATTTCTATCTGACCGGATATTTTTTATTTGATAGAACATAGGAACAATGATACTATTAGTAACAAGAAATAAACATCACTTATCAATCGTTGGGTTAATTATGCTACTCACGTGTTAAAAATTTGGCTAATACCAGCATTGCTCATAAATAAACAGGTTCTCTCTAAGATGACTTAATTAAATATTTCAACCGTGTTAATCGTAATTCAAGAATTTATTCTTGCTGTAGAAGTTACATTTCTGTCTAAATGGATATTGTTTACGATGTCAAAACATAGGAACAATAATAATAAAAATTTAAGATCCCGTATCACTCATTAAGCCAAATACGTTATTCATAAATATGTTAAAAATAATTTTGGCTAATATCGATATTGCCCAGGAAGGAACAGGTTCTCTGTAATATGAGTTAATTAAATATTTCAGTCATGTTATTCGTAATTCAAAAATTTATTCTCGCTGAAGAAGTTAGACGTCTTTTTAAACGGAGATTTTTTTCTGTGACAGAGCATAGGAACGATAGTATAAATTACAACAATTAAAGATCATTTATCACTCGTTGGGTCAAATATGATATTTATATGTTCAAAGTAATTTTGGATAATATCAATATTTCCCATAAATAAAAAGGTTATCTGTACGATGACTTGATTAAATATTTCCACCGTGTTATTCGTAATTCAAGAAAAAGTCAGATTTCTATCTAAGCGGATATTTTTTTCTGTGACAGAACGTAGGAACGATAATATTAACAACAACAACTAAAGATCACCTATCACTCGTCGGGTCAAACATCCTTTGCATATTTTCAAAATAATTTTATGCTAATATCAGTATTTCCTGGAAATGAACAGGTTCTCTGCAAGATGCTTAATTAAGTATCCCATAGTTCTATTCGTAATTCAAGAATTTAATAAATTAATTTGATTCCTTAGCGATTATTTAATCGAATTTGTTAATTTAATTAAGGTATTCCATACACGTTTAAAACAGCATTTTCGTTAAAATATCGATTTTTTTCTCTTTTTGCAATAACATTAAAGCCTAATCTTTTAAATTTACAATTCTGCTTGAATTTATAAATCTGATGAATTTTAGTACGACAATAGTTATTTTTTAAGTAAGAAATGGGTTATAAAGTTATTTTTAGCGTTTTTTCAAAATTTATTTTTTCATAGTTTCTGTTTACGCAAAATTTCCTATGACAAAAAGTGACGCTTACAATGCATTGAAATTTTGTATACTTTATAAATGTTTTTCAAGGGAATAGACCATTCTCATGATTGCAGATGAATGAGTTGTTTGTTTATATAAGTTTGAATTGCAAGTCACAATGAATACTTTATCTGTGAATGTTTATAAAGGGAATAGACTATTCTCATGATTGCAGATGAATGAGTTTTTTGTTTACATAGGTTTAAAATGCAAGTGACAATGCACACTTTATCTGTAAATGTTTATAAAGGGAATAGACTATTATCATGATTGCAGATGAATGAGTTTTTTGTTTACATAGGTGTGAACTGCAAGTGACAATGCATATTTTATCTATAAATGTTTATAAAGGGAATGGACTATTCTCATGATTTCAGATGAATGAGTATTTTGTTTACATAGCTGTGAATTGCAAGTGACAATGCATACTTTATCTATAAATGTTTATAAAGGGAATAGACAATTCTCATGATTGCAGATGAATTAATTTTTTTGTTTACATAGGTATGAATTGCAAGTGACAATGCATACTTTATCTATAAATATTTGTAAAGGGAATAGACTATTATCATGAATGCAGATGAATGAGTTTTTGTTTACATAAGTATGAATTGCAAGTGACAATGAATTTTAAGTGATTTTTCTACGCATCAGTACTTAAGCTGCTACAGACTCTGAGATAAACATAGTATAATCCCGCAAATGCTCTATTCTCAAGAGAAAGTTATTATCTTTAGTCTCCAATTTATTAAAATCATATACTAATATTCGAAGTCTGAAAAAAGATAAAAGGCATCATTTTTGTTTTTTTCTAATTCGGAGGTATTTATTGTGAATCATTCGCCTTTTGTTATTTACCGCGAAGCCTTGCTGGCTACTTTATTGTCGGAGCACCATTTAGGTGAGCCAGCATTGATCCCTATGAGGGGACAACACTGGAACGACAAAGCCTTGTTCGACATTTGAACCCGAGTCCTTTGCTCCAGCGTCACTCTAACTAACTTCGTCTCTGAATGTTATATGATTTATGTGATTTATGTTATATATATATATATATATATATATATATATATATATATATATATATATATATATATATATATATTCATTCATTCATTCTTGGGATACATGCTATCCCAGCCCGTAAGGAAAAGGTTAAAACACAGTAAACAACATTTTCTCCCAGAATAATTCAAACTTAAAAGTATTATTTGCGTTTTATTTAAAGAATGAAAAAGATGGCAAAAGGAAAAATTTATTTTGCTCTCACAGAGTTCAATTTAAAGAAAAATCTCAAAGTCCAAGTCGACAATCATTGACAAAATATTCTCCATAGGTTAACATTGAGATGAGCGAATCCAGGACTGCTACTAACCAGCAGCAAACCCCCAACAGTCCTCTTGAAATGCAGAATTTTGTCATTACAGTCGCCGCATGAAATGAACAGACATAAAGGCGTTTAATACATTCCGAATTCTAAGCCAGATGAAAATCAGTTGATGAAATACAGCCCGAGCACTTAACACAACAGGCACAAATTCACTGAGAAGGAGAGAGAGAGATGGCTATTCAAACAGAAAACACCGGCCGATAACGGTAACGCTGCTGGGAGAGCAATCAGTGTAAGGAAAAAGCGTAAGTAATCCGTGTCCAAACGGTATACTCATAAAGTTCGGGATTTGAAGGCAGAGAGCGAGGAAAACGCGGGTATTCCGCTAAAAGTTTTTGGGTTTGCTTCCTTATTTATTGGCGGACATAGGGAGGAAATTACCGGCTTAGTATTTTTATTGGAAGCACCGAAGCAGAGTTGTAAGCCGTCAAGTGCGGTCGTAATTTTTCATAAAAAAAATTACGGGAGCTTTGTGTAAATTGGGAAAAGTGGTAAAGATGTAAAAGCATTTGGCTCAAAAGCTTTGCATTGGTGTCGTATTTTATTCTTTTTTATGTATCGTTCGGATTTAGGCGGATTTGAAAGAACTATCGCTAGAGGTTTCGCGTAAAAAGAGTCTGAAAATGTTTAAAAACTCAAAGGCATTTCGACATTTTGAGAATTTCAGTGAATAGAAACTCACTAAAGAGAACAGAAAAATACTTCCCTCAATGATTTTTAATAAAAGTATATACCATCATACATACATATATATATATATATATATATATATATATATATATATATATATATATGTCAGAACTTAAGTGGGAAAAGAGTGATTACTTTAAATTTAAAGGGGGCTTCGGAATTAAAATATATTCGTGGCGTAATTCGCCTCTGATTGTTCGTATTTCAAGACGCGAATTGGGAAAATGAAATTCCCCTTTTCATTATATAATCTTGGTGCGCCTGTGGGTTTTGCGTTCGAGGAGAAAATCTTATATAATTCTCCTTGAAATGATGTCTGGTTTGGGCTCTGCGCATGTGCACGGACAGTTGGCGAACGGACCTGCCCGCGAATTTTTGCCAGAGAGCGCGATAAAAGTCAATGCTGACGGACGTATGCTTCTCCGTGTCTCTAAATGTAAAATGGCGCAAAATGAACGCACTGAGTTGGAGCTGTGGTTTACCTGAAAAGAATTAAATGGGACTAAAATGAACTGATGCCTCCTCAATTATTGATTGGATTACTTCTTGCTACACCACCGATTAAATCGTGACTGCCTTAGTTCGAGGATCACAGGGTGTTGTCATACTCTCGACATATATTTATATATATATATATATATATATATATATATATATATATATATATATATACACTCATGGACAAAAAAATTAGCGCACCAAGAAGGAGTCGTCAAAATGACACGAAATTTTACATACGCAATGACTACTTTGATATAAGTAAATGATAAGAAAATCAAAGAAAAAGGATAATTTATTTCAGAGAAAAAGGCAAAAGAACGGAGGAGTTAATACTCCGTTGGACCCCCTCTAGCGCGAATGCACGATGCGATACGATCGGGCATTGTGTCATACAAGTTCTGCATGATTTCTTGAGACATTTCGTTCCATATCTGCTGTAACCTTGCCTCTAGTTCGTTCAAACTCGTGGGATGCGCAACTCGTCGTCCCAAATGATCCCAGATATGCTCGATTGGAGACAAATCTGGGGATCGGGCAGGCCAAGAAAGGGTAGTAACAGTGCGGAGACAGTCTTGTGACACCCTTGCCGTATGAGGCCGAGCATTGTCTTGTTGGAAAATGGCTCCTGGGAGCCGTTGCATGAATGCCAACACATGTGGTTGCAGGATTTCATGAACATACCGCTGGGCTGTCATGGTGCCACGGAACAATACTAGGGGTGACCGAGTATTGTAGGCAATGGCACCCCATACCATCGCACCAGCTGTGGGAGCGATGTGTCGCTGTACAGCAAAGGCAGGATTGAAGCGTTCACCACGGGCTCTCCACACACGAACACGATTGTCATCACTGCCGAGATTGAATCTGGATTCGTCGCTAATGACGACCTGGTTCCATTCCGCTGCAGTCCAGTTTCCTCGTGCGCGGCAAAACTCCAAACGGAGGCGTCGATGGGTGGGCGTCAAGGGCATCACACGTAATGGGCGCCGCGATACCAACTGCCCTTCAGCCAGGCGCCTTCGTATGGTTCGAGAAGACACAGAGGCCCCTAGTGAAGGTGCTACCTGTGCCTGGATGGCGGCCGATGAAGAAGTTGGCTGTACGCGTGCATTTTTTACGATGTGGCGGTCTTCTCGACGACTGGTCTGTCGAGGGCGTCCTGAGCCTGGTCTTCGTGTACATGACATCTCTCGGGTCCACTGGTCCCAACACCTCCTCACAACACAATCAGAGCGGCCTAATTGACGAGCTACTCGCCTAGCTGACCACCCAGCTTCCATCATCCCGACGATTCCCCC
>OU015500.1:137512812-137700312 GCA_907164885.2 Dolomedes plantarius
TCTAAGAAACAGCGGGGGAAAATCATCGTTTTGTCAGCAGATGAATATTCTTTACCTGGGTAAGAAGTTTCAAGGTAAAAACTAGCGAGAATGTTTTAAACTTACGTTTAAATATTTTATGTTTAAACTTTGTTATAAATCTAAATAACAGCGGGAAAAAAATTATCGTTTTATTAGTAGATGAATATTCTTTATCTGGGTAAGAAGTTTCAGAGTAAAAATTAGCTAGAATCTTTTAAAATTTACTTTTAAATATTTTATGTTTAAATTTTATTAAAAATCTAAATAACAGTGGGGGAAAATTATCGTTTTGTCAGCAGATGAATATTCTTTATCTGGGTAAGAAGTTTCAGGGTAAAAACTAGCTAGAATGTTTTAAATTTACGTTTAAATATTTTATGTTTAAACTTTATTATAAATCTAAATAGCAGCGGGGGAAAATTATCATTTTGTCAATAGATGAATATTCTTTATCTAGTAAAATGTTCGAGCATTTTATAATTACTCGGCATCGCTAATTTCAATATAAAAACTAGCTCGAAAATTTAAAATTTTTATTTAAATAACTTTTGCTGTAATTTTAAGGTAAATCTGAATAACTCCTAATGAAGTATTATCTTTTTGTCACCATTTGAATACTGTTCATCTCACAAAAAGATAAAGTACTCGATGACAATTTCAGTTTATTCTTTAAATAAATGAATCGGCTTCTCTAATTTTAGGGTAAAATTTTAAATTTATGTTTAAATACTTTATGTTTAAAATTTGTTATAAAAAGAAATAACTGGAGAAAAAAAATTGACGTTTAGTCAAAGATTGAATGTTGTTTATCTAGCAAAGTAATGATGCATTCGATGACAATTCCAGTTTATTCCTTAAAAAAATGATTTGGCTTAGCTAATTTTAGGGTAAATTTTAAAATTTATGTTTAAATACTTTATGTTTAAAATTTATTATCAAACTGAATAACTGGAGAAAAAAATTATCGTTTAGTCAACGATAGAATATTGTTTATCTAGCAAACTAATGAAGCATTCGATAACAATTCAAGTTTATTCTAAGAGAAAATTACTCACATTCGCTAATTTCAGGGTGGAAACTAGCTGGAAGGATTTTAATTTATATTTACATAACTTTTGCTGAAATTTTAAGGTAAATCTGTTTACTCCGAAAAAAATCTGTACTCCCGGAAAAAATTATGGTTTTGTCGATCATTCGAATACTAGTTTAGCAAAGTGATGACGCATTCGTTGATAATCCAGGTTTGTTCTTCAATGAAGTTACTCCTTTTCAAATTTCAGGGTAAAAACTAGCTGGAAAGTTTTTAATTTATCTTAAAATGCTTTATATTTAAACATTATTAATAAAGTAAATTACAGGAGAGAGAAAAAAAACTATCGCTTTGTCAACGGATAAATATTGTTTATGTAGCAAAGTGATGACGTATTCGATGACAATTTAAGTTTATTCTTAGCAATTACTCTGGCTCTCTAATTTCAGGGTCGAAACCAGCTGGAAAGTTTTAAAATTATGTTTTAATAACTTATGTTGAAATTTTTAGCTAAATCTGAATTACTCTCGAAAAAATCTACCATGTTTTCGTCATTTGAACACTATTTATCTATCAAAGTGATGACGCATTCGATGACAATCCCAGTTTATTCTTCAGGGAAATTACTCAGATTCTCTAATATCAGAGTAAAAACTAGCTGAAAAATTTATATTTAACTGATTTCTACCGAAATTTTCAGGAAAATCTACATTCCAGAAAAAAATTTCATTATGTCAACATTCCAATTTTATTTTTCACAGAGATGACGCATTTGATGACGACACGAATTTATTCTTTTAAAAAATTTACTCGACCTTGCTAATTTCAGGATAAAAACTGGCTGGAAAGGTTTGAATAAATATATTTAAATAATTACTGATTTAATTTTTAATATATATCTTAATTATTCTAATCATTAATCATTCTAATTTTTAATATATATCTTATTTTAATATATATCTTAATTTAATATATATTTTAATATAGTAACTGGATACAAAAATCTTTTTTTCGACATTTCAATACTGTTTATCTAGTAAGTGAAGAGACATTCAATGGCAATTCATTATTTAAGGAAACTACTCGACCTGGATAATTTAAGGGTAAAAAGTAACTGCAAAGTTTTAAATTTACACTTAAATTATTTATACTTACAATTTGGTATCAATCTAATTAATTCCAGAAAATAAATTATCATTACGTCGATATTCAATTCCATATTTATCTATCAAAATGAGGACTTATTTGATAACAATTCCTGTTTTTTCTTTAAGACAATTACTCGACCTGGATTTTTCCTAGCCCATGTCACAACTCTAAAGATTTTGTTTATTAAAAAATTTTCCAGGATATTGATACGCATTTGTTTCCGGTATTCGTGACATCAGAATAGTTTTCTTCCAGAGAGAAAAATTTTGTCCTCATTTGAAATGCAAGAAAATCAGTTTTACCCTTATTTTAATTAAAGAACTGAAAATTTGAGACCCTCACTACTGCTATCAGTTGCACTTACTGACAGAACAACTAATAACAATAATTTCCTTTTCTATAAAAATGTACCGATTATAAAATCGAGTTTACACATCTGAGCATGACAGTTTTTAGAAGCAGAATTTTCACATTTTATACATCACGTTGTAACATTTATCCGCCAGAAATGATTCGTACCTATAGATCTTTTGTTTTATAGGTACGAATCGGTGGGAGGCTCTAATCATTAAGCTACCCTTGCGAAGCAAACCATACCTATTTTGAATGATTTTCCTATCTAATTACCCTATTAATATTTTTTTAACGACACACAATGCTGGATGTACTTATGTAGTTTTAATCCTTTATTCTTTTCTCGATTCTCAAATGTCAGTCATGAATTTATCCTTCCATTTGCATTTAACTATTCCTAGCAAGGCCGGAAGTTGAAACATGAACTTCCGGAACTACAGGTTACTGCTCTAACCATTATACTACCTAGCGTTGTGGGGAAGAGTTAGTTTAAATACCTTTCCTCACATACTTCTTTCAGAGAAATATCTTTTACTCGCTATAAATAATTACAATGAATATTTCATACAACAATTGATTGTCTTTTTCATATTTCTGAAGGATTTAAAGAAAATAATAATACTTGCTAAATTTGAAATCAGTGTAGGAAAATTAAATAAACACTTGCTATTAATAATCTATATATTAGTTTTAAAATATATACTGTATATACTGGTTTTAAAATATATACTAGTTTACTATATCAGTTTACTATAATAGTTTACTATACTAGTTTACTATGTTAGTTTAAAATATATACTAGTACTACTAGTTTTAAAATATATACTGTAAACTAAGTTCATGCTAACAAACTTTTATTTTAACCACCAATGCGGAGGTACTTGTCATGAAGGCATTCGCCTATAATTTTCCCCTCAGTTTTGTTGGCCATTTTATAATGGGGGTACCATATAGGCGGACCAGCATTCCCCCCTATGAAGGGACGACACAAACAGAGACATTTTAGTAGCGCAACGCCGAGATTCGATCCAAGTACCCTCAGCAGAGAAAGTCAGCACGCTGTACCACAAGGCCACCATAGGCTCATGCTAACTAACTTCAGGTAGTCATGTTTATATTTTTCACTTAAAAGTTCGATATCTTAGTGTTCGTACGAAGAAATAACAGAGATGTGTAAATCATCCCGATGCTTTTGATGACACCTCCATAACTAACCCTCCCAAAAAATTTTTTAGCATTACTTTACTATCTAAACGGAGATTATTTTGAATATTTTTTAGCATTACTTTACTATCTAAACGGAGATTATTTTGAATATTTTTTAGCATTACTTTACTATCTAAACGGAGATTATTTTGAATATTTTTTAGCATTACTTTACTATCTAAACGGAGATTATTTTGAATATTTTTTAGCACTACTTTACTATCTAAACGGAGATTATTTTGGATCTGTATTTTGAATAATGCATTGCTAGTGTCATAAAATTGTTCATTGTTAAAAAAAAAAGGCATTTTTACTTTTTTACCGAGTATACGACCAATAAAAATTCGTTTTTAAAATAGTTTTTAACCTTTAATGTAACGATACGTCTACCAGGGCGTAGCCATAACCTATCTTTTGGAGTTAGTTTAATGAAAAACAACAGAAATACTAAAGGCATTTGATGTTCCAGCACATGTGTGTGTGTGTGAGTGTGTCAACATTTTGATGCATTTTGGTACTTTTCTGTTAAACTGTTTACTACTTGCCCAAGCGATACAGACTGGGTTTGGCGCGCTGCCAAAATTATAACTCGCGACGACGGACGGTTCCAGCGTCTGAAATTTTGCTTTCCGGGGGACCGTTATGGAGGAACGTAATCCTACGTTAAAACATATCCTATGATAAGTACATCTCTCTTCAGGCCAACGAAGTACATCCAACGAAGTACGCTGCACATATGGGTTGACAAGCCAATAATGGGAACAAATTGGTTCTCCACATGAAGTAGGCAAGAGCATAAAGGGGTAAAAAGTGAAAAACTAACACTGCCATACCCCATTTTTTTTTTTTTAATATGAGCATGCAAAAAATGAACAATGAAAACCTGACAATCCATTAATGTGGTTCCGTTGTGCATGAATGGGGCTTTTAATTCGGGCATGACTGATGAAGAGAGACCCGGTTATCCCGAAATTAAAAGTTAACGCAATTTGTGCCGCCCCGTTACTTTCGCCAACTAAGGTAATGAATCAAACTTTTGGCGATCCTTCCGCTCGAAAGCGCGCGCCAAATTCCTCATGAATAGCGCAATGAGCCGAACCCTTTAGTCCCTCAGATCCAGAATTCCTGCCCTCGAAAATAATCAGTCCCTCATCAAGAGATTGAGCGACAACCCCGTTCTGCCCCGAAATTAACGCAAGGGGGGGGGGGGGAAGGACGGGGGTAGAAGGAGGTTCGTGATCGTTGTTAATGTGCAATAGGGGACTTTTTTTTTCTACCCCCTTTTCCTCCTTCCGAAATATGAGGTTTTAGAACATAGCAGTGGAACCTCGTAAATTCCCTCTCCCGCGCAATTGTCTCCCCCAAATCGTCTAGACATCTAGGATATTAATGAAGATGTCATAAACAGCATTTGGGGTTTGATTAAAAATCAGAATGTTTTTCATTGGTTAAAAATTTTTAGGATTTTAACCCTTGTATTCCTAAAGCATGGCATTGACTTCGTTTATTAACAAAACCTTGAGTTTTAAAGCTTAAAACCCTTTTCTTGTATAGAAACATCTTCTATTTGAGAATTAATTTTCTTAAAAATAAGATCATGTCATTAAAAGGCGCATAAAAATTAAAATAAAGCACTTAAAATTTAGCACACTAATTAAAATTTAGCACTTAAAAATACAAAACTATTGTCAAAAAATTATATTTGTTGCATATCTGCAACAGATAGTGATTGAAAATTGTAAAACTGCCTAATTGTGTATGTTGCAAATGTGCAACACAGTGATACAGAGGGTTAAAACCTTTAGTATCGCAACACTTCCAGCTATTTAGAAATACAAGGGTTAAAATTTTTAGGATTTTAACCCTTGTATTCCTAAAACAGGGCATTGACGTCATTTATTAGCAAAATCTTAAGTTTTAAAGTTTAAAACCCTTTTTTTGTATAGCAACATCTTCTATTTGAGAATTAATATACTTAAAAATAAGATCATGTCATTAAAAGCACATAAGTCAAAATTAAAATTAAACACTTAAAAATACAAAACTATCGTCAAACAATGATATTTGTTGCATATCTGCAACAGATGGTGATTGAAAATTGTATAACTGCCTAAATTGTGTACGTTGCAGATGTGCAACACAGTGATACAGAGGGTTAAAACCTTTCGTATCGCAACAGTTCCAGCTATTTAGGAATACAAGGGTTAAAATCTTTAGGATTTTAACCCTTGTATTCCTAAAGCATGGCATTGACTTTTTTTAACAAAATCTTGAGTTTTAAAGCTTAAAACCCTTTTTTTTTTGTATAGCAACATCTCCGATTTGAGAATTAATTTACTTAAAAATAAGATCATGTCATTAAAAGCACATAAAAAATTAAACACTTAAAAATACAAAACTATTGTCAAAAAAATTTCAGGTAGTCTCTTCTAACGAAACTAGCGCGGGTTATTAACGTAGGATTACTTATCGTTGCTTACCTCTTTTGCATGTGTATATGTATGTATGTGTTATGTTTATATGTATTTATATATATATATATATATATATATATATACATATATGTATGTCAAAATTTCAACGCATTTTGGTACTTTTCAGTTTAACTGTTTACTACTTGTCGAAGCGATACAGACTGGGTTTGGCACGCTGCCAAAATTTTAACTCGTGAGGACGGATGGACGGACGATTTTAGCGTCTGAAATTTTGCTTTCCGGAGGACCGTTATGGAGGAACGTAATCCTATGTTAAAATGATACTTTTTGCATATCTGCAACAGATGCTGATTGAAAATTGTATAAATGCCTAATTCTGTGTGTTGCAGATGTGCAATACAGTGATACAGAAGGTTAAAACCCTTCGTAACGCAGCACCTCCGATTTGAGAAATAATTTACCTAAAAATATGATCATGTCATTTTAAGCATATGAAAAACAAAATTTAAAAATTAAGCGCATAAAAATCTAAAAATCCATGTCAAAAATGATATTTGTTGCATATCTGCAACAGATGCTGATGGAAAATTGTATAACTGCCTAAATTGTGTATGTTTCAGATGTGCAACACAGTGATACAGAAGGTTGAAACACTTCGTATCGCAACACCTCCGATTTGAGAAATAATTTACCTAAAAATATGATCATGTCATTTTAAGCATATGAAAAACAAAATTTAAAAATTAAGCGCATAAAAATCTAAAAATCCATGTCAAAAATGATATTTGTTGCATATCTGCAACAGATGCTGATGGAAAATTGTATAACTGCCTAAATTGTGTATGTTTCAGATGTGCAACACAGTGATACAGAAGTTTAAACACTTCGTATCGCAACACCTCCGATTTGAGAAATAATTTACCTAAAAATATGATCATGTCATTTTAAGCATATGAAAAACAAAATTTAAAAATTAAGCGCATAAAAATCTAAAAATCAATGTCAAAAATGATATTTGTTGCATATCTGCAACAGATGCTGATGGAAAATTGTATAACTGCCTAAATTGTGTATGTTTCAGATGTGCAACACAGTGATACAGAAGTTTAAACACTTCGTATCGCAACACCTCCGATTTGAGAAATAATTTACCTAAAAATATGATCATGTCATTTTAAGCATATGAAAAACAAAATTTAAAAATTAAGCGCATAAAAATCTAAAAATCAATGTCAAAAATGATATTTGTTGCATATCTGCAACAGATGCTGATGGAAAATTGTATAACTGCCTAAATTGTGTATGTTTCAGATGTGCAACACAGTGATACAGAAGGTTAAAACACTTCGTATCGCAACACCTCCGATTTGAGAAATAGTTTACCTAAAAATATGATCATGTCATTTTAAGCATATGAAAAACAAAATTTAAAAATTAAGCGCATAAAAATCTAAAAATCAATGTCAAAAATGATATTTGTTGCATGTCTGCAACAGATGCTGATGGAAAATTGTATAACTGCCTAAATTGTGTATGTTTCAGATGTGCAACACAGTGATACAGAAGGTTAAAACACTTCGTATCGCAACACCTCCGATTTGAGAAATAATTTACCTAAAAATATGACCATGTCATTTCAAGCATATAAAAAAATTAATAATTAAGCACATAAAAATCAAAAAATCTGTGTCAAAGATGATATTTGCTGTGTATTTGCAGCAGATGAGGACTGAAAATTGGATAATTGCCTAATTGCATGTGTTGTAGATGTTGTTGTTTTCAATCGCCTTGGTGTAGGAAAACCTATACCAAGTCCAAAGGACCTAGGTCCTTGACGAAGGGTAGTAAGCAGCTTCACTTAAGGAGAGGTACCATTAGGGCTGAAGTCAGACTTGACCTCGAAGAACATCGGTCCAGAAATTTTGAACAGAGTCAAGTGACGAGACCGAAACTCTTGACCCCGCACCTCCATGGGTATTTTGAGAACTTTGAGGACATTGCAGCTACGACAGATTTTTTCCGTGCACCAGCCGCCATTAGTGTACACGTCGGTGGTTTTGTCACCGACGGGCATCGAACCAGCGACGTTCAGACCACTGGCCCGCTGCCCTTGCCAACTGAGGCACAGCGAAATTTGTTGCAGATGTGGAACAGTAATACAAAAGGTTATGGGCGAACAAGACACTAATTTCTAATTAAAAAAACAAAAACAAAAAAACATATTCTTTGCTTAAAACGTACTATAGAACTTTCAGAATCTTATAATGATTATTTTCCCAATGATTACGTTGCCAGATGCGAAAATGTTGATCTCGTGACTAGTGACCTGCATTGGCAAACAACAACAACAACAACAACTTTCTTGTTCTATGCCGTCAGTGAGTACTCGCTCTACATCTGTACTTATATTTTTTATCTGTTTATCTCGCTTGGATATTCTTCAGGATTTGCATTCTTCAAAAAAATGACTATACCTTAAATTCTTTGCAAGGTATCGCTGAGAAATTTTGCACATCATTTCATCATTTGTCCATCATTTGTGATGTATATTTCACCAATTGTGCATCATGTTGTAAATTAACATTTTTCATTTGTCCTATTTTTATTCAACGATCTTCAGTTTTTTTTTTCTTTTTCTATTGCGGAGGCACTTATCATGAGGTCGCCCAGTGGCTAAGTGGATAAGGCATCAACCTGCCACGCCGTGGGTGTGGGTTCGATTCCCGCATAAGACTTGGCTGTATTCTGGGGAACCGGTCAGTCTTCCGCCTGCAATTGGAACCCCGTCTAGAAAGGGGAGCTGCAGCCCATCGTCCATCGCCGGTGTCATCGTCTGTCAATAAAATTCTTCTGTGATTGTGTCATTTGTCTGTTTCTATGTCTTATATTCATATGTACACCGGACTGGGGTGTAATGTTGTCATCCCCCAGGGACATTAGCCACACAGACTTATCATGAGACTTTCGCCTTTTGTTCAGCATTTTTTTATGTGGATCAAATAAATTAAAATTAAAATTACCACGAAAAATAAATGGTTTTTTTTTACATATAAAACTGATCATAAATTTTATAAATCCTTTAGATCCGTCATTAGGAAACCCTCTCTTAGCACAAGAGTGAAAAAGTGCTGCAAATAGAACTCAGCAGATATACCAAAAGGTACACATATTTTAAATTTTGAATTTCAGATTTTTTTAAACAAAATTTCAAAATGTTTATGTATTTTTTACATGCATAGGGTTATTTCTTTACTCATTAAGTTATTAATCTTTAATTAAATTTTACTTTACAACTATCAACTCGTATATATTATAACTTTCTAACCTGATAGTTCTTCATTCTCAATGAGTAATATTCACTTATTGAGGGCCGTGGATGCCTTGTGGTACAGCGCGCTGGTTTTCGGTGCTGAGGGTGCTCGGATCGAATCCTGGCGAAGCGCCGCTAAAATGCCTCCGTTTGTGTCGTCCCTTCATAGGGGGCACTGCTTGTCCGCCTATATGGCGCCCCCATAATAAAATGGCCAGCAAAACTGCGGTGAATTATAGGCGAATGTCTTTGCGACAAGTGCCTTCGCATTGAAAAAAAAAATATATCCACTTATTGATGATACTTCGATTCCATTCTTAACTGTAAGTCAAAATTTCTTAAACTAAGTTTCCTGCCCATATTTAATAAGTATAACTGTTTGTGAAATCCCTATTGTAAGCTTGTAATGACCGTCTGTCTGTCTGTGCCAGGATTATTCTAACTCGTGTCCCAATAGTTGGAAATTTTTCGAACAGGACTATATTGGTAATGTGAGGAACTGTTCTATGTTGATTACCCTTCTTCAATATTTCCCTCTCTCTTTTTCTGTGAAATGACATGGAAGTCGACGTTAAAATAGTCGATTGCATTTGCATTTCATTCCATAAATAGAAATCGTTCTTTCCCACTTAATATTGCACAGATAATTTTATCTTCAAAATGAATATGAGTCTAAATAAAAGTTAATTTATCACTTAAGAGTTTGTTTAACTTTTCACACCATATCCGAAGCAGTAGTGCAATTTGGTAAGAAGATACTTTAAAAAAAATCTACTTTATAACCTCGTGAGAAAGATTACCACATTAACAGACAATTGAAGTGTGCATTCATCGTCTCAAAAATACTTAATACTTCAGACTAGAAAATATACCGGTGGCACAAATGAAAAGGACACTTTTGGTTTTTTTCTGTAATCGTTTATTGACTGGGATGTGGGAACATGCAGGAAGTAATAGTTATATATTTGAGTTATACATCCCCTACACATAATCGCCTTGACGGTTCAAGCAAGTATCCCAGAGCTTCTTTAGATTTTGGATACCCTGGGCGGAGAATGTCCGTGGCATGCGTCCATCCGTCAATGCTCCTCATGGAGATGTTTGTAGACCCAATGCTCGCAGACCTTGCTGTCCAATCGTTCAAGCAGAATGGTGTTAACATATCCCTTACCCACGGATGTTTCCACAATCTCGCGGGTGTTGATTCGGCGATTTTCCCTCACAAGCTTGTCCATAGCAGCAATCGATTCCATGGTGATGGCCAAGTGTGCTGTTTGATCAGGTCCCGGCATGTCCTCCCGTGCTCACACGTCCTTTACGGAATTCGCTAAATCATCTGAACACTGCACACCGTAACAGACACTCATAAATGTTAATTTATCATACGCATTCTTCATACGACAGTAAACTTCACCACTAAGAGCTCCAATAACACCTTTTGCAGTCAAAAATTGAACAATCGCTGTCATGGCCTGGCCTGTGTGAACGAATCCGTGTCACCGCTGTACGTAGTCACCATGCTTAAGCACGTGCAAACAGCAGTCTGACACTTTCCGGTGATGACAGCTCTGTTTCGTGACATACTACTCTATCTACCGTCGTAAATTCAAAGCTCGAAGTAATACTAGAAGTAATGCTCGAAGTACCACAATGGGTACTTCGAGCTTTGAATTTGCGTCGGTAGATAGAGGTCGATAGAGTGGTCGACCTCTATCGTCGACCACTCTATCGACCACCTTCATCGTCACCATCTTTATTTAACCACTGCCGTTAATGCAGACGTCTCACTTTCATTTGGGCCACCTTTATATGATCAATAAAAAGAGACAATAATGTTAAAGAACTATAACTTTAAAGAACTATAAATATTATTGTTAAACCTAACCAGAAATTTGTCCAAAACTCTTAGTTGAAATCTACATTTAAGCCAATTAAATATTAGCAGCGATTGTGCTACAAAAACTCTTATTTTTCACGACTTTTCAACATATTAATTTATAACATATTTGTTAAATTATATGTTTGTACGAAAATACCGTGATCACTTTTTTTTTCCTTTCGAATCAAAACAAGCAATTTTGAGCGCGTAAAAGGGAAAAAAAAGCATAACAATGGAGAGAACGGGAAAGTTTACATCGCGTTAATGTTCATGTGTGCTCAGAGAACCAGAAATAGGCAGAAAACTTAAAAAAAAGCAGTTTTATAGTAAAAGAGGAACTATTCAGAAGCTTTATAAATGAGCTACATATAATAGTATTTAATGTTTTTATCCCCTTACACTGCTGGCACTTGTCATGTGATTTAAATTAAAGTAATTTTTCCTTTTGCAATGTAATAATAGTCTGACCACATGCAATCGATAGCTCAGAAAATTCAATAAAAATATATTTAAACAATATCAAGTAATATCATGATAAAAACATCCATTAGAGGAAGCAATTTTTTTAATCTGCGGACCACAAGAAACTAAATTTGATCACCCGCTAAAAGTAACGAGCCCTTTTAACGACACATATAGACCAATAGGAAAAGGGAGAAAAATAAACTTTCCGGTTGAAAGAAAAAACACCAGGAAGGAGACGGCGTGTTTATATTTTACCAAATTGATATCTACCAAAAAATCAACAAATATTATGTATTATTTGCAATGCTTTAAATAATTTGGAAACTAGTTATTCAACCAAAATATTTTTTCACGGTTTTATTTTTATGTAAAAGCGGAAATTACTTTTCTGCCCGAGGCTTTAAAACAACCCGTTTATATAACACCATGAATTTAGACAATACATTCAAATTTCTTTTTACAATCTTGGATTTTAGCAAAACTGTATTCGTTAATCTTTTTTTATTTTCACCTTTTCTCTTCAAAGAATCAAAAAACAAAATTGAAAAAACTGCATTGTATTGAAAATGACAATCAAATAATCGAACTTCATCCGAAAAGGTATAAACTGAAATTAATTTTAAGGAAAAAAAATCTAAACAATAAAAAAGTACTATGCAGTTTCTCAGCTTACCGAACATTTCACACGTTTTATAGTTAAAAGCTTTTGGCTGATTGCAAAAATTCATTTTCACAAGTCGCATTTATCTTCTTCAGCTTCATATAATATGCATATACAGATTGGTCCACCCCTTTAGAACCAAAAAACTCATCTCAACCCCTTCACCACCTAAAAATGGATGAATAGAAGAGTTTATTATCTCAGATAGGTGAGCAATAACTTTTTCGAACCCCTCCCCCTCTCCCCTCCTTCAAACCCCCACACTTCCATATTTGCGAGAAGGGGAGATCGTCACAGCTAAATCCCCCTCTTGGTTCCAATTTAGATTGCATAATCTAATTCTGGGACGTCTTTTAATTTCGGTAGTCGAGGTCTTGATGGATGATAGCGGCCTAGAAATATGCGTTCTTATGTATTTTAAATAAATCCGGGTTTTATCCGGTTGAAGGAGCATTCCAAAATATATTTCATTCCCATCAATTAGTGGGACATTTTAGTATATAGCTGCGTAAGACTGTGCTGAATATTAAATATGGATATTTAAGATGCATCATCGTGCGATTGAGGCACGAGTCATTTTCTGATTAAACTGGAGGATTTTCTGTTTGGAGCCTTGTTTATTTGTTTCTATTTCATTTTAAGTCGGGTGAAATTTATGCAAAGATTAAAATCTAACTTTTAAATAGGATGTTGCTTAGAAATAAGAGGATGAATATTGAAATTTCTCGTTTTGGGAGCAAATCGCGGGATTATCATGATAATGCTGTCATAAAAGGAAGAACATTTCGTTACGGGCTGGGATAGCATATGGGCCCAAGAATTTATTTACATATACATATAAATATATATATATATATATATATATATATATATATATATATATATATATATATATATATATAATAGCCGTTGTCTCTGTATAACACTTCCAGGTTGTACTCATCTTTTAATTGAAGCCCTCAGTAAACAAACGGCCGGTTAGGCTTAATTTCAATTTCAGATGTGGATCAGAATTTTTTCTTACCTAAAAACTAATATCTTCTCCATCAAATCACGTTTGTTCAGCCTATTTTTCTATAAAACATTCAGAACTAAAAAAAAATTGATGCTTTTAGCTGTATATTTAACAGTTTTTAAAAATCTGTTTACTTTTGCGATGAATTCTGAAAGTAAACAAACTTGAATGTGAATGAATCAAGTAGCTCAAGTATTCATATCGCGTAGTGAGCTGTAAAAAACTGGATTGCAGTCTACTACTCCAATCGCATAAAAAACTAAATAAATAAAAAATAATGAAAGGGTTTGCTTTTACAAGGTGTGGATTAAATGCAATATTGTTAGATAATTCGGGATATTTTTTAACTATCATATACTTTTTTCATTATGACGTCATTATTAGTATTATGACGTCAAAATGACGAGTTACCTTCTAGTATATATATATATATACATATATACAAACATACACACATATATACATATACATATGTGTGTATGTATGTATATACAGTGGAATCTCGATTGATCTTTTTCCGAATCATCGTTTTCCCGTATAGGTCGTTTATTTCACCCAGTCCCGACGATCATATTGCTTTGTTATGTTTCCGGATGTATCGTTTTCCCGCATTTATCGTTCAGTTCCGTCGGTCCCTTGAAAAACGATAGATCGAGATTCCACTGTATATATATTATTTTATACACACAGATCTATACATATACATATATATGTGTGCATGTATGTATATACATATATTATTTTATACACACACGCACACACATATACATACACACACATACATACATACATAACCCTGTTAATGGCCTTTCTTACAAAGGGGGTATGAAATTTCCCGACCTAAAGAGGGAATTGGAAAAATGGCGCCCGTAAGCTAAAGGTTAAGATAGTTGTCTGCTCAAGATAGTATTCATGCAATAATCACACATTCCTGAACGTAAAAGGAAAGCTATTTGGGCAGGAATAAGACATCTCGGACTACAGCAATTTCTCGATTAATAACATGTTACGTGTTTTATGTTCAGCGGGGGGGGGGGGGAATCAAAGAGCAATAAAAAATATCGATTGGCGTCAAGATTTAACACACATACACCCAAAATTGCAACACCAAGAAAGACAAGAGATATCACAACAAAATTTATTTTGTAGATAACATGTTGAACAAGTATCAAATGATTAAATTTATAGACTTCTGTGAAGTGTGGTTCCTGCCAAAATCAGTAGCCAGAGTAGCCGCCATTGTTGGAGATCCCCGCTGCCACACGCCTCGGCATTGATTCAAAGAGACTTTGGATGAGTTCTTGGGGTACAGCAGACCAAGCAGCTTCCACACGTTGCCAAAGTTAATCTGCTGTGGCAGCTGGGAATGGAATCTGGGTCAATCGTAGAGCAACCATGGACCACATGTTTTCTATCGGCGAAAGATCCGGAGAGCTAGGCGGCCAGGGAAGCAATTCAATCTGACGATTCACGAAGAACCGTTGGACAATGCGTGCCACGTGTGGTCGCGCATTATCCTGTTGAAATATGGCTGTGGGCAAACCCTGAAGGTAAGGATGGACAACTGGCTCCAACACCTCGGAGATGTAGCGCTGGCTGTTTAAAGTACCGGCAATGCGTACTAGAGGTGTGCGAGAGTGATATCCAATACCGCCCCATACCATAATACCCGGTGCAGGACCAGTGTGGCGGTGCATAACGCAGCTGTTCAGCATCCTCTCTTCACGGTGTCTCCAGACTCGAATGCGACCATCGTGGTGTTGCAGACAGAAGCGTGACTCGTCAGTAAAGACAATTTCGTTCCATTCTGCCGTCCACATCCTTCTGTCATCGCACCATTGGCAGCGGAGACGTCTGTGGTTCTGCGTCAAGGGTAGACAAAGCAATGGTCGTCTTGCGTCCATTGCTTTGCTGTAAACTCTGCTGTAAACGGCGTCGAATGGTACGCGCAGACACTGGATGATGCGTTACAGACTGCATGTGCTGTGCTATGGTTCGTGATGTGACAGAGCGATCCGTCACTGCCATGCGCACAATTTGCCTGTCATCACGTGAAGTGGTGCGCTGAGGTGGATGCGATCGAACACGCCGGTCCGTCGTACCCTCCTGCATCCAACGATCACATATCCGCATTACAGTTGTTTGGTTTCGTTCAACACGACTACCGATTTCCCTGAAAGATAATCCACAATCTCGGAAGGCCACTATCCTTCCTCTGTCGAACTCGGATACTTGATCAAAAGATGATCGCTGTTTTCGACGAGGCATAATTGATCGTTTTTTGAAAAAACCACATGAAAAACACAATTGCCGAACTTGAAATCGTCGAAATCTCCAAGCCTTGAATAGCGCTTTGAAGTGGCGCCATAGGCGCGCGTGATGTGCGTCTGCGCTGAAATTCTAATCATTTGCATATCTCACCTCCGCTAATGCATGTTGTAAATTTCATGTTATTTGCATGTTTCCTTCAGGGTGCTGCATTTACAGTGGCCAGCAGTGTACTATTGAGTCATTAAGTCTTGTAGACGTCGCCATAGGTTTCTTTTCATATTCACGTTATATCTTTTTCATTTCTTAAGAGAAAATACTTAAGGTATCCAAAAGTTATGACTTAATTTTACGGAACTACCCATTAGAATTAAAAAATATATTTAAATAGAAAGAACATCTCACCAAATTTTAATATCAATCATAGATTTCGATCACAGTATTATAGATTTCGATGTGTGCACCTTTTGTAGCACAACAAACGTCTAAATGGTAATCCAGTTCTCTCCAAGTGTTTCATAGCATATCAGAAGTTATTAGACATTTTTGCTTGGGGATTCATTAAATCCGTTGTGTATAAACAAAAAAATTGAAACTGTGGATGAGTTGAAGAAGCGTATCATTCAAGCAATTCGTGTAATAACTCCTGATGTGCTACGAAACACTTGTAGAGAACTGGATTACCATTTAGACGTTTGTCGTGCTACAAAAGGTGCACACATCGAAATCTATGATTCTATGATCGAAATCTATGATTGATATTAAAATTTGGTGAATATTTTTTCTATTTAAATAATTTTTTTTTAAATTCTAATGGGTAGTTCGGTAAATATAAGTCATAACTTTTGGATACTTTCAGCCCGGACACCCTGTATATTGCCCTGACAGCTTGCATAAATAATATTCCAATAGGTAACGGAAATCGCATGAGATCGCATTATCATTCGATGAATCACTAATAGCGTCTTAGGATTAACCATATTTAATGCCTTTTCATACAATGACGATAAGCTGTACACAAAGAGAAGACCGTTTAAAGAGTATCATTATAACAACTTAATATTGTCTTATCTATTGGTTAAAAATTAAAATTTGAAGCAAAACTGTATAGTAATCTTAGATACTCCAAAGAACGTTACTTTTCAAAGAGTGTTTCAATCCGAAAAAAGATACGCTTGCTATAATTGCTTTCAAGGAAAAAATAAGTCCAAATTTGGCACTTCTATATGCAAGATGAAATGATTTTACTAAGTAAAATCATTTTTACTTAGTAAAATCTTTAAAAGATATCACTAAGTAAAAAGATATTACTAAAAGATAAAAGATAAAAGTAAGACTTTAAAAGATATTACTAAGTAAATCTTTAAAAGATATTCTTAGTAAAAGTTTTAGTACACTGTAGGAAATTTAAGCCTCATATAGTCAATTCTTTATCGGAAATGCAATTACGCTGTTATTACCCTTAAATAAAAGATAATTACTTTTTTATTAGTATAATCATCATTCCCTTCTGTATAATCGTTTTAGTTTAGAGCAAATATAGGTCTTAAACGTCCATATTTTACATTTACTTTTACGAAAAATTTTTCAAAAATATTATAACATTTTAATGGATTTAATTGTTGCGCTATCTTTATTGAGTAGGTACCGCAGATGAGAATAGGTGCAAAGAACAGGAAACGTTAGAACGACAATTTGGTAACCGTTTATCGGATTTTGTCCCATTTATGTATGTGGGTTTATGAATGTGAAGAGACGGTTGCGTAAATGAGTTAAAGTAGGCTCTTGTTGAACAATAAATTAGAGCTTGCTTGATATTGATTTTTTTATGATGCAAAATCTCTTAAGGATATGCTGTGCCAAGACTACAAACAAAATTAAGGGGAAACAAACTGTAGAATTCTTTTTCCTCTTGATTACTTTCCAGGGATCTCGGTGTATATTAGGTACATTAGACTAGGCAAAAACATATATATATATATATATTACTTATATCTGTAAAGATCATTTTGTCTGCTTTAAAAACCAATAATCATTAAACTAGCAGTATTCATTTTTGAAATTCTTCAGAGCTGAACACTTAAGTGCACTGTATATTTAAGAATAACTTGTAAGGTATACACACGATTCGATTCACAAGAATCGAACTTTTGAGTGAATGAATTAAAGAAGCTGCTTGAGATATGCTAATTTCGGCATACGCGCTTAGTATAAATACCATGCAGCGTCATTTAATAAAAAAAGGTTGTTAGGGTTGAAAAAGGTTGTTAAGGTTGATAGATAAGCGAGAGGGAGCTACGAGGTATGCAGCTCGAGTGCTATCCTGCGCTAGTGCTTAGGGGGCCCAAAGTTTACGTGGCAGAATTGCTGGTTGACTTACTGTTCGTGAGTATTGAAAAATATATTGTTCTTGAAAGCTGTATTTATATATCTGTACAAGTAGTACGTATGAATCTTGTTGTTAAAAGCAAAGCCTACATGTGCAAGAATATTCAATAAACATTGTTTCATGTATAAACTGTGTTTGTATCAAATTCATTTAGAGTGCCACTTCAAATTATATACACCCAAGTCTGGGTAGAAGTGAGCTATTTACTCTATAAACTGCTTACAAGAAACTGAAT
The DNA here is from genome assembly GCA_907164885.2 of Dolomedes plantarius. Classification (NCBI taxonomy): domain Eukaryota; kingdom Metazoa; phylum Arthropoda; class Arachnida; order Araneae; family Dolomedidae; genus Dolomedes; species Dolomedes plantarius. The sequence goes on from OU015500.1 coordinate 137,531,230, forward strand.
GAAATAACAAAATATTTTGTTACAATAATAATTTATTGCATCCTCAGGACAAGTGCCCTCTGCATTGGAAAATAATAATAGTTGCATTTGATTAAAATAATATTTTTAAGCAGAATTATTACACTCATGTTAGAATTGTGTTTTTTTAATTTAAATAATTTTTGTGCCCAAAAGTTCTAAATTCTTGTAAGAATTAATCGTGTATTTATTTTAATAAAATTTCTCATAAAAATAAATATAGCATTTAAACAAAATTTCTTATGTGTTTTTTTAATAAAAATAACTTAATAGTTTTGTCATTTGGAATCTACGTTTATAAGAGGTATTAATGCTTCTTTCTTGAGTCATAAATTGAAGGTAAGAAAAATAACTTCAGTGTACTCACATACACTAGAAAATTCGCTGAATATTTTTAACAGTATTCAGTCATAAAATTTCGTATTTCAAATTCCATGTACTTGCATGTAGGCGCATAGAATCCTCGTTATAATAAAAGCGGCGACAAGTTTTGTTTCTAAAACTCTTATTTCCCTATTGGCCTGGAAATATTTTCTTCGCATTAGGAAACACATCTCTCCCTTGGTAAATATAAATTTTTACGGTCGCATCAAATCTTCCCCCAGGCTTCCTGCCTAATTATGAAACTTGGGAACACAAGTCGCTTCCAATAAAATCTTTTGCTTTAGCAGGTATACTTAAGAGAAATTCGTTTGAAAACTGCCCAAATGACGGCTCTGCCTTAAATGCGAATGTGACCGTAAAGATTGATTAGTGGAAGAGACAAAAGAGGCGGTCAGTATTGCCCTCTCTCCTCCACCCCTCCCCCTTCCTTACTAATCTCTTAAAGTGCTAAAATAACTTTATGTCCCCCCAACAATTCCTAACTTAGTTGCGTTAAGCAATCTCTCCAGTTAAGTACTATCTTTAATCACGTTGCCCGATACTTTACTTTTGTGCTCGGCATTCAACAATTTCCATTTAAGATTTGGTCCGGGGGGGAAAGCAACAGGGTGAAGGGGGGGCTAATCACAAATTTGCGCTTCCATGACTTCCAATATCCCTTCTTCGGCAATTCAAAATGGCGGCGGGGGTAAATTTGCATGCGGCCATTAGCAGAGCATTTGACATTAGGGCTTTGCCGCTGCCAGCCTCCCATGCATATGCATGAGCTAGGTGGAACGCCGCTGAGGATTGACTGCTCGCCGGGTACAAAGGGGTGAAGACTGTCCAAATCGAAGGGGGGGTCATCCTTAAATAAATTTGGGGGGGTTGTGCATTTAAACAATATGGATTTAAGCGCGGGAGGATTGGATATTAAACATATTTGTTGATTTAAAGCTAAGGAAGTGCCAGGCTTGCATAAGGAATTCTTGATTGGCAACAATTTGTTATTTCCTCGAACAGTGCAGGGAAACATTCATTTAAATTGATTTGAGGTGATACGGATGCAGTGTAAGGATTGTAAATGTGATTCTTCGTGCTCACTGAATGCGAAATCGCCGTGTCGCATCTATTTGCCTTCATGTAATCTAGTCACTTATGTGATGAATTAAGAGATGTCCGTAGAATGTATTTGAAGCTATTGGTTACAAATATTATTGTAAGGATCTCATCTTCAGTATTAATGAAATTAACGAATATAGAAGTCAAACGGGGGGGATATTTTTCTAATTCTGAGTGAGCCTGTAGTCTTTTAATTCTTGTTAAAACATATTAAGATATTGCTTCAATTAATATTAACTAGAATTAATGTCTTACTTCATTTTCAAAAAATAATTTTAAAACTTTCCTCTGAATTCATACTTCAAGTTTTAACGTAGGATTACGTTCCTCCATAACGACCATGCACAAAGGAAAATTTCAGATGCTCAAACCGTCAGTCCATCCGTCCTCGCGAGTTACAATTTTGGCAGCGCGCCAAACCCAGTCTATCGCTTGGACAAGCACTAAACAGTTAAGCACAAAACTACCAAAAAGCATCAAAATTTTGACATACATATATATATATATACTAGCTGAAGTACCCGGCGTTGCCCGGAATTTTAAGAAGGTTTGTTAACCAAAATCAATTTAAAAAATTAACACAGTATAAATTAGCCAAAAAAAAGCATGTGAAACGTTATACATATCTCAGTATTTTGGTAGATGCAGTCTTTCATCATTGTACCACTAAAAGCTATAAAGTAAAAATGTCAAATTGTGGAATGTTTGTTAACCAAAATCAATTTAAAAACTTAACACAGTATAAATTACATAGCCAAAAAAAAAAGCATGTGAAATGTTATACATATCTCAGTATTTTGGTTAGATGCAGTCTTTCATCATTGTACCACTAAAAGCTGTAAAGTAAAAATGTCAAATTGTGGAATGTTTGTTATCCAAAATCAATTTAAAATCTAAACAATTTAGCAAGATTTAACCTTCTATGTTTGGAGCAAAAGAAGCTGATAAGTAAAACATAAAATATACATACATTTATAATAAACCACTAAAAGCTGAAAAGGAAAAATGTCAAATTGTCTTTTGGAAAGTAAAGCTGAAAAGTAAAAATGTCAATTTGTCGAATGTTTGTTAACCAAAATCAATTTAAAGACTAAACACAGTATAAATAACATAGAAAAATAAGCATGTGAAATGTTATACACCCAAATAATTTTTAAAAAATCCAATATAAAAATATATAAATTTATAATTAACTCCTCAGAATTCATCTAGATTTAACCTTTCATCTTTGGAGCAAAAGAAGCTGAAAAGTAAAACATAAAATATATACATTTATAATAAACCATTAAAAGCTGAAAAGGAAAAAAATGTCAAATTGTCTCTTGGAAAGTTAAGAGTTTTAAAAAGTAAAGCTGAAAAGTAAAAATGTCATTTTGTCGAATGTTTGTTAAACAAAATTGATTAAGAAAGTAAACACAGCATAAATAACATTTAAAAAAAAAACATGTGAAATGTTATACACATCTCAGAATTTTAGTAGATTCAGCCTTTCATTTTTCAAGTTTAAATTAAAAATGTCAAATTGTCTAATGTTTGTTAACAAAAAGTAATTTAAAAACTAAACACAGTATAAATAACATAGATTTAATAACAGTATAAATATCATAAAATATATACATTTATAATAAATCACTAAAAGCTTAAAAGTAAAAATGTCTAATTGTCCATATAAATACCTCCATAAATGCAGGATTCTGTAGCCAAAAAAATATATAAATAAAGTATTAAAGTATTTGTTAAAGGCACTGACTGATGAAAAAATTAACAGAAATCTGCAGTTTGGGCTACACGCACCATAAATGCAAGATTCTGTAGCAATAATAGAAACATTCTGTCCTTATTAAACTCCATATAAATCTCTGTTCAATTAAACTGATCCAAATATCATCTGAAGTACCTTCATAAACTATGTTTCTCGTTTCTTGATTCGGGGTTCAATATGAATGTTTGTTAACCAAAGTCAACTTAAAAACTAAACACAGTATAAATAGCATAGGAAAAAAACATGTGAAATGTTATACACATCTCAGAATTTAGATAGATTCAGCCTTTCATCACTAAAAGCTGAAAAGTAAAATTGTCAAATTGTCTTTTGCCTTGTGAACTCTGCATGAAAAATTAAACATAGTATAAAAAAGGGATGGGAAATGTCATACACATCAATACTAAAAAACAACGAATAAATTTTGGTTCGAATTTGACTCTTAGTGTGCTTCAAAATAGTTGAAACTCTTGAAAATAGTTGTTCTCAGATGTACGTGCTTCCAAACGTTGATGACCAGAATAACGCTTGACTATGCAGTGAAGGATATTTATATCTGGGCAGGTATGATTTATGAGTACAACAAAGAGACTCGATTGAATTTCTCTTTAAGTTAAATGTCAGATTGCAACTCTATGCATTCTATTTAACAATTTGCTAGCATTATATATATATCGACTGTAAATAGAATAGAAAACATGCAAAAACAAAAATTGTTTATTTTCCCCGAAGTCCTGAAATCAATTTTAAATTCTTGTACTAAATCGGAAAGTAAGGCTGCGTATTTTATAACATTTTTAGAATTGTGCTTGGGAAATTAAAATAGTAGCATTAAGATTTTTATGCAGTTATAGGCATTTTAGCTAAATTTCAATAAAAATTACTTCAAATTGACCAATTTATAGAAAAAGTATGCTATTTACAGTTAAGTTTTTGTTTCTTTTTTTTAATTTTTAAGTGCTATTTTACCATAAAGCACCAAAAAAAACTTTTAAAAAATCATTTTTTAAAACAAACAAATGGAATAGCTAAACACAAACATAGTTAACCGTAAATAAATCGCAAAACTGTGCTTAAGTTTAGACTGATTCTTTTTAGTTAAGATATACTAATTTTTATGCTTTTAAAAGTACATCGTGAATTATAAAATTAAGAACAATATAAAATACAGTAACGGATTATTGCTTCTTTTAGGAAACAACAAAACAATGTTTCAAATTCAAACTTGTGTAACTACTGCCACTCGCTGCTACTGTCGTCTGATGAGCAAAAAAAAAAAAAAATTAAATAATTCAATATTATTCTGATTTTTCACGCTAGTGGAAAAAATGCCACGCCCACTTTAGAGTCACTTCAAATAATTAAACACACACAAATATATAAATTACACAAAAGGTTTTTTTTTAAAAATTCTGTAATGTGTCTAAATCTCCACTATGGAAATATATCGGAGAATTCCATCATTTTAATAAGAAATTTCTAAAATGAAAATAGCAACAAATAACGTCTGTTTATAATCTGAAGACGATGTTAATTTCACTGAAATGTTTTAAAATATAAATTTTAGATAAGAAATATTTAACGCATTTACTACGCATTACATCGTTTCAATAAGAAATGTCTGAAATGAAAATGGCAACAGAGAACGTTTGTTTACAAAATAACACGGCGAAAATAAACGACGATCGTTAATCGAAATGTCTTAAAGTATAAAATCTGACTTGAAAGATTATTATTTTCATTTATTATTCTGGTTTAATATATAACTTGAAACTTTTTGATTTTATTTATTTTTATCTTTTCGCTCGCTGTCAGCTAACCCTAACGTGGAAGCCATATTCAGAGGGATGATGCCACAAAGTGTAACAGCTTACATTTAGTTCCAAAATTGTGGTTTTTTATTAATTAAAAATCAACGGTAATTAATTTCGATTTTTGAAGTTCTTCAGACCCTCGGCTGTTTTTAAAGACGCCTGTATTTAAAATTTCACGATCGTTGCTCCTAAACTGTGGATTTCTATACAATTGCAGAGATACAAACATTCATTTTTATATATTAGATATATATATATATATATATATATATATATATATATATATATATATATACATACGTACATATATATAGATACATATATACATAATACATGCATATATATATATATATATACATACAAAAGAGGTAAGCAACGATAAGTAATCCTACGGTAATAACCCGCGGTAGTTTCGTTAGAAGAGACTACCCGTATGTTTTTTTTTTTCTCTTTTCTATTTTATCAAATGTTCAATAAGGAATGGGTGTTAATACCATTAATTTGACAACTGAAAAGGAAAAATTATATTTCCGACGTTGAATAGATTTCTGTGGGAGTCAAGTACCGCATTTATATTTGAAATAACTTTTTAATACTGTAGAAGTACTGAAGTCTTTCAGATAATCAACAAAAATATGTTGTCACTGATAATAATGCCTGTCATCACGTACAACAACGATATGCCTTTTCCTCTTAGACATCAAGAAAATTTCATACAATAATAATCATTTTATCTGAGTTATATATTTTTTTATTTTCATAAAGAATATAAGAATACACCCAGAAAAATCAAATTCGCGTCTCACTAGATAGATTTGATCAATAGAATTATTATAGAATTATTATAGATCAATAGAAGTACCCTTTTCTAACCACCGTTTGTACGGGAAATTTTACAAACTCAGTCTTTACTGATTGTTTAAGGTTGCTGAGTAGTGCCCAATTGGATTCCCTCAGCTCATTGTTAACTTATCGAGAAATTTTTTCGAACGATTGTTGACTTGGACTTAAAGATTTTTTTTTTTAATTGTACTCTGTAACAGAAAAAAAAATGATTTTTTTTACTCGCGTATCTTTTACATTTTTTAAAAATTAAATTAAATTAAATTTGAGAAATCAGGGGGGGGGGGGGATGTGGTATACTGTGTTTTAAACGCACATTATTTCCTTTGACAGACGACATTTCTGAAATGAATAAGACAGCACAAAAAAAAAAAAAATTCCTTCTCTATTACCGGAACAATTTCAAAGAAAAAATATTGGATATTTGTGGTGAAGGCTTCAGGCTGGTGTGCATTAACCCTTTTAGATTCGCTCATCTCAGTGTTAACCTATGGAGAAAATGTGTTTAAGGGTTGCCGACTTGGATTGAAATATACTTTACTAACTGAATACCCGTACTTCGCTACGGAGTACATTCAAATTAAATACAACGATCAATGTATGCAAATAATGCCAATATATATATATACAACGATCAATGCATACAATTGATGTAAAAAGAAACAAAAATATATGTATGAAAAATCATAACGGATATTTTTATAGACAAAATAATGTAGAAGAAAATATTCAAATTAAATCTAATAGAACATACTAATGAATATCCTGCAGTTAATATAGTACAGTTTCAGGAACATATTTTTACTGTATTTTAATATTTTTTTGGATAATGTCCAATCGTCTGCCGCAATTGCAAGAAAAAAATATTTTTTTTGTCTATTTCGTTGTTATGCACGTGACGCAAAATTAGTTTAAAGTATCACAAAAAGGAAATAAATCACGTGATCAGCATTTAATAAATTAAATTCTGAAATTTAATCTTTAAAAATTCCCCAAAAATCAGAAACTGGAGGTAAAGATTCGAAAAAGATTTCATCTTAAAGGAATTTTTAGGATCTTTCTCGTGATATAAATTTTATAACCCTCAAATAATCATTTTAAATGCAAACATAAAAGAATGTTACACAAACAGCTTAAAAATTTAATTTTAAAAAATCTAAGAATTTGTCAAAAAAAATGTTTATTGCACCCCTGAACTATAAGAAGAATCCCTATGCAAAATTTCAGCCCTTTAGGTGTAATGGTTTGGTCTGTGCGTTATATGTCAGTCAGTCACGGAACTGTTTCATATATATAGATTTTTTTTTTTTAACCAATGCGGAGGTACTTGTAATCAAACATTTGCCCTTCCTACGCCGCAGTTTTACTGTCCACGAACGGAGGCATTTTTCGTGGCGCAACGCCGGGATTCGATCTGAGCACCCTTAGCACCGAGAACCAGCGCGCTGTACCTTTGGGCCGCCAAAGAGCCCAAATGTTGTTGTTGTTGTTGTTGTTGTATATGTTGGTGATTATGTTATTGTATATGCTGTTGTATATGTTGTATATGTTGTTGTTGTTGTTGTATATGTTGTTGTATATGTTGTTGTATATGTTGTTGTATATGTTGTTGTTGTATATTTTGTTGTATATGTTGTTTTTGTATATGTTGTTGTATATGTTATTGCTGTTGTATATGTTGTTGTTGTTGTTGTTGTTGTACATGTTGTAGTATATGTTGTTGTTGTTGTATATGTTGCTGTATAGGTTTTTCTTGTTGTTGTTGTTGTTGTTGTATATGTTGTTGTTGTTATATATGTTGTATATGTTGTTGTTGTAGTATATGTTGTTGTTGCATATGATGTTGTTGTTGTTGTATTTGGTCTTGTATATGTTATTGTTGTTGTTCTTGTTGTTGTATATCTTGTATATGTTGTTGTATATGTTGTTGTTGTTCTTGTTGTTCTATATGTTGTTGTATATGTTGTTGTTCTTGTTGTATATGCTGTTGTTGTTGTAGTTGTATATGTTGTTGTTGTTGTTGTATATGTTGCTGTTGTTGTTGTTGTATTTGTTTTTGTATGTGTTGTTGTTGTATATGTTGTTGTTGTTGTTGTTGTTGTATATGTTGTATATATTGTTGTTGTTGTAGTTGTTGTTGTAAATGTTGTTGTTGTATATGTTGTCGCTGTTGTTGTTTATGTTGTTGTATATGTTGTTGTTGTTGTATATGTTGTTGTTGTATATGTTGTTGTTGTTGATGTTGTAAATGTTGTTGTTGTTGTTGTAAATGTTGTTGTTGTTGTTGTTGTAAATGTTGTTGTTGTAAATAATATTGTTGTAAATGTTGTTCTTGTTGTTGTAAATGTTGTAAATGTTGTTGTTGTTGTAAATGTTGTTGTTGTTGAAATGTTGTTGTTGTTGTTGTTGTTGTTTGTTGTTGTTGCAAATGTTGGTGTTGTAAATGTTGTTTTAAATGTTGTTGTTTTTGTTATAAATGTTGTTGTTGTTGTAACTTTTGTTGTTTTTGTTTTTAATGTTGTTGTTGTTGTTGTAAATGTTGTTGTTGAAAATGCTGTTGTTTTTGTTGAAATGCTGTTGTTTTTGTTGTAAATGTTGTTGTTGTTGTTGTTGTTGTAAATGTTGTTGTTGTTGTTGTAAATGTTTTTGTTGTTGTTGTAAATGTTGTTGTTGTTGTTGTAAATGTTGTTGTTGTTGTATATGTTTTTGTATATGTTGTTGTTGTATATGTTATTGTTGTTGTATATGTTGTATATATTGTTGTTGTTGTTTATGTTGTTGTATATGTTGTCGTTGTTGTTGTTTATGTTGTTGTATATGTTGTTGTATATGTTGTTGTTCTTGTATATGTTGTTGTTGTTGTTGCTGTATATGTTGTTGTTGTTGTTGTTGTATATGTTGTTGTTGTTGTTGTTGTATATGTTGCATATGTTGTTGTTGTTGATGTTGTAAATGTTGTTGTTGTAAATAATATTGTTGTAAATGTTGTAAATGTTGTTGTTGTTGTAAATGTTGCTGTTGTTGAAATGTTGTTGTTGTTGTTGTTGTTGTTGTTGTTGCAAATGTTGGTGTTGTAAATGTTGTTTTAAATGTTGTTATTTTTGTTGTAAATGTTGTTGTTGTTGTAACTTTTGTTGTTTTTGTTGTAAATGTTGTTGTTGTTGTTGTTGTTGTAAATGTTGTTGTTGTTGTTGTTGTGTTGTAAATGTTGTTGTTGTTGTTGTTGTAAATGTTTTTGTTGTTGTTGTAAATGTTGTTGTTGTTGTTGTTGTTGTTGTAAATGTTGTTGTTGTAAATGTTTTTGTAAATGTTTTTGTAAATGCTTTTGTTGTTGTTGTTATAAATGTTGTTGTTGTTATAAATGTTGTTGTTGTTGTTGTTGTTGTTGTTGTTGTTGTTGCTTCTTGTATATGTTATTGTTGTTGTTGTTGTTGCTATTCCGTAATAGAGAGAGAAATTTTACACATTTAGTCATTTTTCGTTTTTTTAAATGAAAATAATATTTTTAAATTTAAATTATTCGGAGAAAAAAATCTGGTCTAGTGCGTTTTAAACGCTCATCCATTCCTTTGGTGGACGAAATTTATAAAATGAATCGTGTTGCAAGGAGCAGAAAAGTTCAGGCTATCTGAAAATACCATTTTTATTGAATTATCGGCATTTATATAGCTGTCAATAGCAGACACGTTTTCTCCATAGATTAACACCGAAGTGAGCGAATCCAATAGGGTTAGTGCACAGCAGCCTTAAAAACTGACTATACTCAGGTTTTAACGTTAGAAAGTGGTAGCAAAGAAAATAAGGTTATATTTTATTTTATATCAACGGTATAATATTCATTATATTAAAATAAATGTGTTTTAATAATAAATGTGCCTTAAATGTTTGGCTCAGAAAGCCTTATTTTAATAATTAATCAACGTGTCATATTACATAGCCATTTGAAGATGATTGAAACCATTAGGTTCGTAATCATGCAGTCATATAGGGGAGATCTTTAATCGTTATATAATACATGATTTGAATTTAATGAGCGCAATATAGAGTATATTCGAGTCGTTAACCCTAATAAATAATTATTCTCTAAATATATCAATTAGGAGATCCAGCTATTCCCTTCACTTGGAACCAATTTAACCATATAACAGTGCCTTTAATCATACTTCAATGGATTTGTGATGTTAAGCTATCGGATTTTTTAAGCAAAAACCGAAAAAATATTTTATATTGAAAGAAATCCTATCAAATTTTCTAAACAAAATGAACTAAAGAAGGAGATAATGAAAAATTCATCGCATATTCTAGGGTGTCCATCTAGGGTGCTGAGTGGGGCTGTCGGGCCAATTTAGATGATGATGACGATTCTGGAATGCCCAGGGGCTGTGGTCGGCAAAAATTGCATTAACTCTTCAGCCGGCGCACGAATATTTGGTACACCAGCAGGCGCGCGTGGCACAAAGTGCAACGTCTCTTTCAACCTTGATTATTCCTTTTGTAATAAATTTTTTCTTCTGAAATTGAAAATTATAATTCTGCGTTATATGAAAAGATATAAAATGTTGATAATAATGAAATATATTTATAATTAAAGGCCAAAGAATGCAGATACAATAGCCTTATTTCAAAACTGTCCGGTTTATTGGATCTAAGGACAACTTGCGAATGGATTCCTGGTATGTCCAAATACCCCAAAGAACAATGAGATTGTCCATCTTCGTGATATTCCGGATACCGTGTAATCGCTGCATATTTGATCGACTACATCAACTCCTTTTGTCGTATTGTAATCCAGTATAATCGCTGGTTTACCACGGTTAAATCACGACTAAAAACGAACGGAAAGGAATACAAGGGTCGGAAAATCAGACCTGCATTAGAAAGGGTGTAGCTATAAATAGAAACTGCTTAGAGCATTCAAACCTTACAAGTACAAAACAAACCATTCAAAATTGCGAAAATGTTGCACTTTATCCAAGGGCACGCCTGTTGAACTATTTATGCTAAAAATTACCTTTGTACAAAAGATAACTGCGTAAGCAGTGGTTGGCATTCGTCTCTGAAAATTCTCTGAAAAATGCAATTGCTGAATAAATATAATAAATATTTTTTTAACTAATTCACCTGAATTAATTCTTTGCAGTTAAGAGAAGAAAAATATTGGCGACGTTTTCTTTATGTATAAAACTAGCTGAAAACCCGCGCTTCGCTACGGAGTACATTCAAATTAAATACAACGGTCAACGTATGCAATTTATGCCAAAAAATAAATATATATAGTTATAATAAATGCGATGATCATTGTATACAATTGATGTAAAATATATATCTATCTATATATATATATATATATATATTTATAAAAAAGTCGTAAGGGATATGCATTTTTTTTTGGATAATATCCAATCGTCTGCTGCATTAGAAAGAGAAAAAAATATTTTTTTTGTCTATTTAGTTGTTACACACGTGACGATAAATTTATTGAAAGTACCAGAAAAAGAAATCACGTGATCAGCATTTAATAAATTAAATTCTAAAAATTAATCTTTAAAAATTCACCAAAAATCAGGAAATGGAGGTAAAACTTGAAAAAAAATTTCATTTTGAAGGAATTTTTAAGATCTTTCTCGTGATATAAATTTTATAACCCTCAATGTATTATTTTAAATGCAAACGTAAAAAAAGTTTAAAAAACAGCTTAAAAATTTAATTTTAAAAAATCTAAGAAGAATTTTTGAAAAATCTTTCTTAGTGCACCCCTACACTATTAGAAGAATCGCCATGCAAAATTTCAGCACTTTAGGTCCAGCGGTTTGGTCTGTGCGTTGTATGTCAGTCAGTCAGTCAGTCAGTGAATGAATGAGTCAGTTACGGAACTGTTTTAAATATATAGATAATCAACGTATAACATTATTTTCTCTCTGCCGACAAGATAAAGTCACGTTTCATTGACAAAAAAACAAAAAAAATCACGGAATGTTATTATGCAGCAATATTTTTCTGTGAAGGCGCATATTGGAAGTGGGCATAAAACGTTTCGTTCAAGAGATGGTTCTAAATATTTGAGAATACTGAAGCCGCTCAAAACTCATCTCTAATTAAATTCACCGCAAACAGGATTTAAAGAAACTTTCATTTGGAGACAGCCCATTCTAAAAATGTCCTGCTACTGCACTTAGTAAGTTGGTGGGGGGAAGAAACTTGCTGACCGGATAACCCAGGGTGGGAGGGGGGTGACAATGATGATCTCCCCCCGCTTCCTACAAAATCCGGCGACGCGCAAACAAATCCACAAAGCGCCCTTCTACAATTAGCGAGCGCATCTTAATTGGTATGTCTTCATTGTCTTAATCACGAAAAATCGGTCTTTTCCCCTTCTTCATTACATTAATCAGGCTCCCCCCCCCATCTCAAAGCAGTGCGTCCGCCATATTAGGCACGGAAAAAATGACTGCGGTCCCAGTGGACAGCACAGGGTTAATTCATTTAGTAAGAAATTAAGAAGAGGATGAAAGATTGGAAAAAAGAAGAAAAAACTTATATGGCTAAATTCCCGGGGAATTGTCATTTGCAGTTTTTTGGGGCATCTGAGGAGGAGGAATTTTTACTTTAAATTTCTTGTAATTCCAAGTTATTTGAGTGTAAAAGAAGAATGTGCTCTCTATAAAATGCTTAATTTGTTAATTGGTGTATGGGGTAGGGACATTAAGGCCGGATGAGAAATTAGAAAATTAGGGAAAAGTGGGACTCGAGAGGGATTTTTTTTTCTGTATATTGGGGAACGCCGACATTTACATAAAGCAGCCACGCGTGATGGTGGCATCATTTGCTGTGATTTAAAATTATCAGGGAATGGGAGTGATTAAAGAAAATTTTCACTGTAAGCATGAATATATATTTCCTATATGCGTATAGAAAAGCAATTCTGTCGTGCTCAATTTGCCTTAAAATGTCTGAATTTGTATTAAATATTTATGTATCCTCAATACCACAGAGACCTAATAGCTTATAATGAGTAAGTAGTCTATATTCAGCATTGCCAGCAGTTATCAAACTATATGCGTATAGGAAAGCAATTCTGTCGTGCTCGATTTGCCTTAAAATGTCTGAATTTGTATTAAATATTTATGTATCCTCAAAACCACAGAGACCTAATAGCTTATAATGAGTAAGTAGTCTATATTCAGCATTGCCAGCAGTAATCAAGCACATAGGTCGAAAGAGAAAAAGTGAGCTTATTTTTACTTAAAAATCATTACATATGTTAACCGGATCGTCGGAACCCGATGTATAAGTGTCTCGTAAAGTTAATCATGAATAAAGAAGTGGCTCTTACTTACATCATGTTTAATATGAAATATTTACATAGATCACTATATACAGTCGTTTTGTTCCGTAGAACCATCAAACATAAATTAGAGGAAGCGGGAACGTAGCAAAGTCCAATCGAGATCCCTGTCTCTCGATTCTCAGAATAAATCTCGTCTCCCGTCTCTCAGCTTAATCAAACATAAATTAGAGGAAGCGGGAACGTAGCAAAGTCCAATCGAGACCCCTGTCTCTCGATTCTCAGCAAAAATCTCGTCTCTCGTCTCTCTGCTTAATCAAACATAAATTAGAGGAAGCGGGAAAGTAGCGAAGTCCAATCGATACCCTGTCTCTCGATTCTCAGCGCTCTCTCAGTACGTCAATACATCATCAAAGTCCTGTCTATAATGCTATCTGCATCGCGCTGTCTGGTTCCTATTTCCCCTTCCTTGGAAAATTCTCGTACGTTCTACCGCACCACGTGTAGTATTCTTCACGCTTACCGGGAGTCACCTTTTCAACCCTTTGTCGGCAATCCCTTTTTCTGCGGTTCAGTATTCACAGTCTTTTGTCGGCCGCGTCAGCTAGGTTCTCCCATCTTACCTCGTATCCCTTCCTGACGGTCTTTTGTTTAACTATTCTAAATAATGTGTCTATTTCACTTAACAATGGTCATTTTAAAAGGCCTATTCAAACATCGCAACCTGCGTGGGCTCCTTTGAGTTTATTAAGGATCTTGTCGATCAAACTTAATTTAGTCCACCTGTCCTAATTAAGAATGTCAGGCTCGAGTCTGACAACATTGTTGGACAACCTTTGACCTTAATGACTGCCTTGATTCTTCTGGGAACACTTTTGACCTATTCCTGGTATGTTTCAGCCGTGATTTGACTTTATACTGCGATTAAAGCCATTGCCGGAGAGGTTTTAGTGGAGGGCGTTATGAGTCGAAGACGAATTCGGCGACCAAGCTCGCCCCATAAGTGTTCAATCACACAATTCTTTTACCTTTCGTATACAGCTTTTACAGACAGCCTGAAGGCAAATTATATACTTCATTTAAAAGTTGAAACCAAGTTTTTGCATACTGTGCCATTAGTAGGACACAGTATTATAATTTAGACCTCCAATGCGGAGAATCTGTTATATGTTTGTATGTTTAATCTGTAGCATTTTAACCATAACATGTAATATAAAAACAAAATTTTTTAAAGTCAATTCCTACTTAGGTCAACTAAGAAAAATTTGAGAGTGAACTAATCGTAGGAATTGAAAAAAAGGATTGCCTGCCAGAACCTTGCCTACTGTGCAAGATTAGGAGGGGGGGGGGGAAAGAGAGAGAAAAAGTTTGTCAGGTTGGGGATTCGATCCCTTAACCTACAGGACGGGAGGAGCCCGCGCTACCGCAGTGCTAACGTTTACAGAGTAACAACAGGGAAATTACTATTCAAGAGCAAGAGACGCTCTAGGTCTAAAACTAAAATCGATTAATTAAATTTAATTAATGAATTAATATTTGAAAAAACTGTATTAACATCAAGTGTCATCCACTACAAGTTTTAAAAAAATGTATTTGAACTTGAGTGGATGAATAAAAAGTATTTTATTAACGATTGAAAATTTGAACAAGATATATATAGGGAGAGTGTGAACTAATAGTAGGAATTGAAAAAGGGGAATTTTTTTATGAAATAGTTTTGTGAGCTATCGCAGCTCACAAACATAAAACCAATGAAAGAGCTATAAAAGAGTGCAAAGCTACAGGGTGTTGATATAATTCACTGTTTCGCTCATTCCACATGCTTCTTAAACTGTTCCGTGAGTGTACTTTTGCAGACCTCTTTTAAAACGCACTTTGTCCATAAAAACACGAAAATTTTTATAAACAGGATTTATGAATCATCACACACAAACACAATACTTATCAGCCAGCCAAATAAGTGTAAAGAAAAACTTTTGGAACATAAAAATCAATCTAAAAATTCCTCATTTTTATAATACGGGTAAAAAAATTCGTTTCTTTGAAATTATTTTTTCGAAATGCAGAAATTATTCAACGTGTTAATGGTATTCAAAGTCAAGCTCCATGCAGAAAATTCAATAATATTGGAGCTCATTATATCCTTTTCATAGGCACTGTTTATAATTGTTTTTTCTTTGCTGCCAGTCGATTTGACAGTCCATCAGACTTAAATATATTAAAAACTAACGAATGCACAGATTCTGAATCTCACTTCCCCCCTTCAGGCTCTTACAAACATCTTCTATAGATCATCCATACAACATTAACACAGATCCTTAACGTGTTAATACATTAATCTCTTTTATTCTCTCCTAAAACTAAACGAATAGCAGGAGTTTGTATGAAGAGGCGGCAATACACACTAATTCCACTGCTTGAAAGATGCATGTGTTGCTTCCTCGACGGTCACGGATCATCAAATTGATTGCCCAGTGTTTCTCCTCTCACTGCCGGACGACGCTAATAACAAATATCAATCGAGCAATCCGCTTCATGGGTTCAGATTGCTTGGCCCCCTTTATGTCCCGCGCGTTACACACCGTTAAAGCTCGGGGCATATATAGTATATGGAAATTGCTTATGGCATCCGATATTTGTCCAATACAGTAGCTGCAGTCCCTCCCCGCGTTTGGAAGCGATTCTTTTATATCATTTGCTCGTAATGTCGGACAGCAGTAAACATATTTACGATTTTATCTAGATGGTCAGGACGATGATATCGACGGGGACGTCATTAATGTCGACGAGTGAGAAAATTAAATCCAATAAAGGTTGTTGGTTCATCGACATAAGTAAGACAATGGGCTCAGTGAAAAGGGTTTGAGTATGTGCAAAATAAAACAGTATTGTTTCAAGTCAAACGAAGACTCCAGTTTTCACTACACAGGTACACAAAAATTGGGATGTTAGATGGACTTTGATATTCTCCGAAATGGGAATATGAATACCTATTTTGGAGAAAAAAAATTGTGTGGTCGGGGGACCCCCGTAATGAACGAAGTTCCTTACGTTATTTTTTCAACTCTAAACGTGATTTAATACGTAGATTTCTATTGATTATATATATACATATATATATATACACACACATACATACATATATATATATATATATATATATATATACACACACACATACATACATATATATATATATATATACATATATATATTTATGTATGTATGTATATATATATATATATATATATATATATATGTATATATATACTGCGCTATTCCAAGAATGAGTGGGAATAGAAACGGCCAGCGCTTGTGCGGGGATTTGAACGAGGGACCTCTCGCTAATAATGCTCTCTATAATGCTCTCTATAATGCTCTCTATAATGCTCTCTATAATGTCTTTAATGCTCTCTGCATCGCGCTGTCTGGTTCCTATTTCCCCTTCCTTGGAAAATTCTCGTACGTTCTACCGCACCACGTGTAGTATTCTTCACGCTTACCGGGAGTCACCTTTTCAACCCTTTGTCGGCAATCCCTCTTTCTGCGGTTCAGTATTCACAGTCTTTTGTCGGCCGCGTCAGCTAGGTTCTCCCATCTTACCTCATCTCCCTTCCTGACGGTCTTTTGTTTAACTATTCTAAATGATATGTCTATTTCACTTAACAATGGTCATTTTAAAAGGCCTATTCAAACATCGCAACCTGTGTGGGCTCCTTTGAGTTTACTAAGGATCTTGTCGATCAAACTTAATTTAGTCCACCTGTCCTAATTAAGGACCTCCGTAGTGCGATAGTCCGAAGTCCGATGCGATAACCATTCAGCCACAGAGTCCTTGAAAAAAAGCTCTTATGAAGGGGGAATAACACCTTTTCGTTACGTGACGATTCCTGCTAGTCCACTCTACTGTAAGCCGCGTAAAAGAACTTCGTTCCAAAAGTTCAATTTCGAAATTTGAAAGACAATCATAATACTCAACCATTATAGAAGGGAGAGAAGCAAATAATCTATATGTATAAAACAGTTCAGTGACTGACTGACTGACAGATAACGGACAGACCAAACCTCTGGACCTAAAGGGTTGAAATTTTGCATGGCGATTCTTCTTATAGTGTAGGGGTGCACTAAGAAAGATTTTTGGAAAATTCTTCTTAGATTTTTTAAATTTAATTTTTAAGCTGTGTTTGTAACATTCTTTAAAGTTTGCATTTAAAATAATAATCCGAGGGTTAAAAAATTTATATCACGAGAAAGATCATAAAAATTCCTTTAAAATGAAATCTTTTTCGAATCTTTACCTCCATTTTCTGATTTTTGGTGAATTTTTAAAGATTGATTTTTAGAATTTAATTTATTAAATGCTGATCACGTGGTTTTGTTTCTTTTTGTGATACTTTAAATTAATTTTGCGTCACGTGCATAACAGCGAAATAAATTGACAATTTTTTTCTTTCTTTTTAATGCGGCAGACGATTGGATATTATCAAAAAAAATATTAAAATACAGTAAAAGAAATGTTCATCAAACTGTACTATATTAACTGTACTATATTTTTTAATATGTTCTATTATATTTAATTTGAATATATTTTCTTCTACATTATTTTGTCTATAAAAATATCCGTTACGAATTTTTTTATAAATATATTTTTTCTTTTTTTTACATCAATTGCATACATTGATCGTTGTATTTATTAGAGATATGTATTTATTTTTGGCATTAATTGCATACATTGACCGTTGTATATAATTTGAATGTAATCCGTAGCGATGTTTAGCTAGTTAACAGATAGGAATTAACATACCTTTAGGTTTCCCAAGAGCTTAAGATAGTATTGATAATACAAATACTTATTACTTTTATTATGCCAAAAACTTATTATGCTTCAATGTGGAATCTACCGAGAATATGGAGAAATATCTCTGAGAGTAGAAGCATGTACTAGAGTTAATGATTTAGTACCTCAGCTCATTAAGGGATGGTAAATGTTACAAAGCGATTTTTGAAATTTTTTCTTCAGAGATATGAAATTTTGCATATATATTCAACAAAGTATAACAATATTAAACACCTTATAAAATTTTATAAATATTTTTAAAAAATTAATATTTTAAAAATTGAAACTGTTATTTTTCTTTAATGCTCCTTGCATATAACTTTGCAACCACTGCAAGTCTCTTTTCTTTTCTTTTTTTAATCTCTTGCAAGTATACGTTGATAACTTGAGTGGGCCGAGACTACAGTACGCGTTCCATATCGTTTAATGGTGCATATACATTGGTGCAGAGTTCTCTGCCTGCAGACCCCCGACTCCTGTCATCACATTAGTCACGGTAACATTAGACACGGTAATTAGAACCACCCCCATTCCCGCCCCCAAGGTCCCTCGAGTTTCTTTGATCTGGTGTCTCCCCCCGACCCCGCTCGACACCATTTGAGCCGCTGACCCCCCGCCCCTTCTTTGATGCTATGTATCCGGACCGCCAGAGGAGGCGATCCACGCATATACAGAGTACAGAGTGAACATAAATCACTGGATTCCCCAAGGCACAGGCAGAGAACTCTGCACCAATGTATATGCACCATAACCTAGGGATTCCCAGCGGGGTGATGGAAGTTTAAAAACGGTCTATAGTATTCCAGGGATTTATTGGGGGTCGATGATAAACTTTTCTGTTTTAAAATTTAATTTTTTAGGAATGTACTTATTGGATAAAAATATCCGTTTTAATA
Source organism: Dolomedes plantarius (assembly GCA_907164885.2). NCBI lineage: Eukaryota > Metazoa > Arthropoda > Arachnida > Araneae > Dolomedidae > Dolomedes > Dolomedes plantarius. The sequence continues at coordinate 137,550,170 of OU015500.1, forward strand.
TGTACAGATTTGCATAGGGCGGAGTGATCCACCCATCTACAGTCGAATGTCATGACGCTTTTATATATGTATCGAAAACACTATTATAATTACATATAAGTAAGTAAAATTGTCTAGTAAAATAAATATTTATATTCGTTATGTTAGTTATTGTGGCTATACGATGATAAGCAATTTCAGGCTAAACATTAAAAAAATTGTATCAATGCATCAAGCATGACCACCACATTAATTTAAATCGTACTTTTGTGCATTTATAATCTGTGTTTCTGAAATCTTGTTTATATTTGTGAAATTAAAAATTAAAATAGTACAAAAATAATAAAACAAACCGAATGAACCACTTTTTCTAATTTTTTGTTGATACCCTAAATAAAATTGTTATCTTTAAATGTTTTATGTGCAGTTATTAATATAATAATTACAAGATAAAAAGAACTTTTTGTGTACCATGTTTTTAAATTTTCTGTTGAATCATATAAACTTGACAATTTTATGTATTAATAAATACTTTTTTAAATTTTTTTGATGAATTATCCCATCAACTTGAAAGAAAATGAAGTGAATTGGAAGTTAACTTGCGTTTAACTTTTCGTTCCCGTCCCGGCGGATAGAGGGCTGCAACAGTCTACAAAACAAAATTAACTGAAAATTAATTTAATTCTGCTTAAAGATGGCTAAAAGTATTAAAATAATGCATTGTCATCGTGTTCTGAGCTATTCTAAAAGTTTCAAAAGTCTATCTAGTAGGGAAGTTAGTTAAAAATCGATTGCAAGATTTTGACTGGACAAACACACAAACACACAAACAAGAAAGCGAATTAATAAAAACATGTAAATAATTATGTTGTGTGCTGTATATTATAGAGAAAAATGTGAGGGGTCGATGAAGAAAATCATTCTTTTAAAAGGGGTCGATGCAGGAAAAAGGTTGGGAACCCCTGATTTAACCCGTCAGTGGCGTAGCGAGCATAACTGGCGCCCGGGGCACGATACCTTTGTGGCGCCCCCCCCCCCTTGAAAAACATATAGTAATATAATATATAGACCCTATATTGGCGCCCTCGATAAACATATAATAACATAATATATAGACCTTATATTGGCACTCCCCCCCGAAAAGCATATAGCAACATAATATATAGACCTTATGTTGGTGCCCTCCCCTAAAAACATATAGTAATATAATATATAGACCTTATATTGGCGCCCCCCACAAAATAATATAGTAATATAATATATATACCTTATATTGGCGCCCTCCCCAAAAAACATATAGTAATATAATATATAGACCTTATATTGGGGCCCTCCCCTGAAAAACATATAGTAATATAATATATAGACCTTATATTGGCATCCACCTATAGTAATATAATATATAGTAATATAATATATGGATCTTACATTGGCGACCCTCTGCGAGTGGCGCCCGGGGCATGATAGACCCCCTTGACCCCCCCTTTGCTACGCCACTGTAACCCGTATCCAAACTGTATTTGCGAATATAAACCATTTCAAAAGAGGCAGTATTCACATGTATCGTTTCGCCTGTATGATATTGAAAACGATTACAGCAGTGTTTTCTGGAAAAGATAATTTACTAGGAATCAGCGAACACAGTACAAGCGGATATTTCTTGAAGCAATCCATATGCTTCATCCCTTCGAAATAAAGTTTATTTTTTCTGCTTCTCTGATAAACACAAAGACTCATAAATCGCATCGTAAACCAAAATGTGCAGACATAATGCGAATAAATAACGAAAAAAGGATTCCCTAGACTATCGTTTAGAAAACAGTAAAAAAAAACTACCAAGAAAAAAAGCAAGGAAGAAAAAATGTGTGTAAAATGAAGAAGCTATCGTTGTAAATCACTTTCCTCGAGTCGTTCCTCCCATCCAGTCTGTCGTAAATCAAACTCCACGCCACGTGTTAGGACAGTGTTTCGTGTGTTCTGAGTGTACCACGAGCATCACCCCACTAATTCAATCTACGGCCTCCGTCTCCACATCTGGAAACTTTTGTTTTTGCTTTTGTTTTTTCACGCATTTAGAAACTGTATCGAATTCACCCTTTTTGACCAACTCTGCGAAGATATTTTTAATGCCGTTCTATAGTGGGTATAATAACTGCGTTCCCGGTGAACTTCCGTGTATAATGTGTTATTTATATCGTTGGGGCACTCTGACACCCCGACCATTTTTTCTAGATGGTACAGAAAGTAGATAAAGGTTCCGGTTCTAGGTCTGGGTATTGTAGCTAAATTTTGTAATCGAAACGCATTTCTTCGCATATCTGTTCTCCTCAGCTTTATTCTACTTAAATTTTGCAGTATTGCCACCGAATTTTTTTTTCATGAAAATTAGTTATAAAAAAATAATCTTGCTGTTTGAGAAAATTAAAAGTGCTCGTTCTCAGATCTGCTTGTACGTTGTGCCAATCATACGTTGTGCCAATCGTTGTTATTATACAGTAGGTTTAAGATATCAAATTCTTAGTTATTTTTCCTTTGCGGTGTGTTAGTTACATAGCTAGAGCACCTGATAATATTTGAAGAAGTTTTGCGAGTCATTTTAAATCAAAATCCATACCAAAGGTTCCGTCATTAATCTTGGCATTTTAGCCGTGAAATGGTGAAATGAATTTAGCCCTTCAGCGGGCGCGCCAATTTTTGGAACACCAGCAGGCGCGCGAGGCACAACGTGCAACGTCTCTTTCAACCTTGATTATACCTTTTGTAATAAACTTTTTCTTTTGAAATTGAAAATAATGATTCTGAGTTTTATGACAAGATATAAAATGTTTATATTATTGAGATATATTTATAATTAAAGGCCAAAGAATGCAGATAGAATCGCCTTATTTCAAAACTGTCCGGTTTATTGGATTTAGAGACAACTTGCGAATGGGTTCCTATTATGTCCAAAAACCTAAAAAACAATGAGATTGCCCATCGTCGTGATATGCGGGATACCGTGTAATAGCTGCATATTTGGATAATGTAGCTGCATAATGTAGCTGCACATTGGATCGACTGCATCAACTCCTGCTTTTGCTGTACTGTAATCCAGTATAATCGCTGGTTTACCACGGTTAAGGGGACAGTGGACTTTCAAAATTGTGAAATTTGCCCAAAAATTCGATTTTTTTATTTTATTGAATTCTGAAACTACGGACGAGTAGGAATGTGTTGCAAAAAGAATTTTTAATTTCTGTGATTACTTTCCGAGTTATACGCATTTGTATTTAATTTAGATATTATGTAGTTACAAATAGCAATAACCTTAAATGTATCTTTCTCAAAACAAAAATTTTCATGCCATACGAATATTCAAACTGCTCCAGGCGCATTTCTAATTATCGTATTGCTTTGAAATTTAAGTTTTATATACTTAACTGCATATCAAATAAATCTTATTGAAAAAAAATTATGCTTCGTAGCTCAGAATTTCTAAATTTTGTACTTGAAAAGATGATTTATAGGTATTTTGAGTAATAAAAAGGGTGTTTTCACTATTATTATTTTTTTCTCTTTATATTTTTAATGACTGCTTAATATAAGTAATAAGTTTCATTGTTAGTTCTATAAGGTATAATGTAAATAAAAATTACCATATTATATGCAAAAGAAATGCGCATGGAACATTTTTAATTAGGCCGATTTTTGATATAATTGATAATTCATAATTCATAAATTATTAATATTTCATCTTTAAATTTTAACTACTTTTAAATATGTACTAGCCGCTGCGCGACCAGCATCGTCGCTTTTTAGTTTTATATTTTCTTTTGCAAAACAACACAACTGAAAGTAACGTATGTAAGGAATGTTACCATTACCTTTCATCATAAATATACGTTGTTAAGGGGTATTCTCTATAAGGCTGATTCTAGAACATCGTGATACAAATAAGAAATTGTTGGGGGAAAATTTAAAATATAGTGCTGATTACATCACTTTCTGTATGTATTACTGTTCACAATTCAGATATCTACACTTAATCATATCAAATAATAAATTGTTGAGAAAATTCCTTCACTTATAAAATGGAGTAAAAATTCAGGAAGTACTGAAAAAAGTATAGTAAATTAACTATTACTGGTTTCTGATTGCTATGCCGGCGACGGTTAAGCCTAACCTTGAGATCATTTATGCTCTCTCTTAATGAATTAGTGCTTCGCTTTCTTTCTTGAGACTGTTCCCAATTTTCACTTGATCTTGCAGCGCGTTTTCGAACATTCCCGATTTCAGTGTGTCAATCCATGTTGACACGCGTTTGCAAATTGAGGACGGCCGGTAATGTTTACATCTGGTAGTGGCAGCCGTTGCCATTCGGAGTGTAGAAATATCGTCGATTTTTGTGCCGCATACCTACGCGTTTTATATATATAGATGGTACTAATCACATATTAAAATTTCAAGCAAATCCATTCAAAACAAAAAAAAGTTAGGTTTGAAGGTCCACTGTCAACTTAAATGACGACTAAAAAATTAATGGAAAGGAACACATGGGTCAGAAAATCAGACCTGCTTCAGAAAGGGTTTAGTTATAAATAGAAACTGCTTAGAACATTCAAACCTTACATGTAAAAAAAAAAACATTCAAAATTACGAAAATGTTGCACTTTGTACACGGGCGCGCCCGCTAAAGGGTTAATGAAATGGTACTTAATCTTTTCATATTTTTTTTCCACTGAATCAAATAAACTAAGTGAATGAAACTGAATCAAATTCAGCCTTTTTTTATCAGTTCCAGAACTTTAATAATGTTCTAAATCAGATTTATGTTTTTAGTTCGCAGATAATTGTTTTTAGTTCGCTTTTCGTGTGAATGTCGAGTTTTCGTACTCGAACCTGCAGTTCTCTCCAAATATGTTCTATTGGGTTTAAATCTGGCGATTGAGGTGGTGTTTTCAAAACTTGTGGACAATTATAGAGACACCAAAGGCGAACGTTGAGAGCCGTGTGCTTAGGATCGTTATCTTGATAAAAAACAAAGTTGTTTCCAATACCCAAATTTGGGGTTGATAATTTTAAATTGTCTTTTAAAATATTTATATCAACAGCATGATTCATTTTGCCATCAATAAATACCAAATTACCTAGTCCTGATGTTGACATGCGCTCCCACACAAGGACACCTTCCTCATTTTTTCTTCTCCATACAATTATACGCCCATCGGAACCAAAAATGTTAAACTTGCTTTCATCGGCAAATAAGACATTATTCCAATACGTTTGGGGCTGTTTTATCATTGATAGTGCGAAGGAAAGCCTAAGCTTTCTGTTTTTCTCACTCACAAAAAAATTTCTACTGGCAGAACGCCCATGCAATCCAGCCGCTCTGAGAACTCGTAGAACAGTTTCATGTGAAATTAAAGTAGAAAATGCTTCATTAAATTCTGCAGAAACTTTTACAGCACTCAAACGTAGATTTTTCAAAAATTTTCTAATTATAAATCTGTGATCACGTTTTGTTAACTTTGCCGGACGACCTTTTCTTACCTTGTTTTCGATCCGATTTTCTTCTTTAAAGCGTTTTATCACATACTGCACAGTAGAATGGGATAAATTAAGTAATTTAGCAATATTCCGAACTAATTTACCACTACTATGATGAAAAATAATCAATTTTCGAATGCTGTTTGTTGTTTCTTTACTACTACGAGCCATTTTTAAATAATAAATATAATATTACGGAGTTGGCAAACGATATTTTAAATGCCGCCACAGTTAAAAAATAAAAATAAGTGCCAGACGATAATTTTAATTATGAATTTATCAGAAAATATTTCAGTGTACGATGACCTTTTGGGAGATAAAGTTTTTGTTACTTTTTGATTACTGGTTTCTTAAAATTAAAGTTTTACTATGTTTTCAAAATATTTCATGTAGTTTTGTTAAGAATAGATTATAGATCCTACTATTAAATACCCATTCTGAAACATTCGATTTAATTAATGGATATATATATATATATATATATATATATATATATATATATATATATATATATATATATACATATAGATAGATACATACATATATACATACAAAAGAGGTAAGCAACGATAAGTATTCTTACGTTAATAACCGACGGTAGTTTCGTTAGAAGAGACTACTTGAATTTTTTTTAAATATTCATATTGAACGCATGCATCCATTTTAGTTTCAAATAAAGAATCTTCAAATATGTAACTTGCTGCTTGATCGAGTTCTTGGACTAGAATTTTCCTCCAAGCAGGCGGGTCCCCTGAAATGGATCAAAAGTTAAGAAACCATGGGATAGGGAGATTTGCCTGATTCCTTAGTCAAAAAAGAGTTCCTCCTCATCGCTTACTTTATCTGTTCACATTTTTCCCCCCAGAAAAACTATATCGAATTCACCCTTTAAGATAAACTGAATCGGTCATTTTGAACCGGTCATTTGGATTTTCTACCTAAATTTTAAGGAACTATATTTAGAAAAAAAAACTTTGTTTATTGTTGGATCCCTCAGTGGCGTAGCGAGGGGGGGGGGGGGGGGGCAAGGGGGTCTATCATGCCCCGGCGCCACTTGCAGAGAGGCGCCAATATAATGTCTATATATTATATTACTATATGCTTTTCGGGGGGGGTGCCAATATAAGGTCTATAATATTAGTATATTTTCTTCGGGGGTGGGGCGCCAGTATAAGGTCTATATATTATATTACTATATGTTTTGCGGGGGAGGGGCGCCACAAAGGTATCGTGCCCCGGGCGCCAGTTATGCTCGCTACGCCACTGGGATCCCTAGTTATTGTTATTATTATTATTATTATTATTTTAATAAACTTTAGGGGACCAGGAAACGCCAGGCCATTGCAGTAAAGCTCATAACGCTCTCTTTAGTCTTAAGACAGGTTCCAATATTAGGATTTTGCCCGGGAAATCTTACCCCCCCCCCCCCCCTCGTTGGGCCTGCAAGGCCAAATTGAGGCCACGTATGGGGTTCGTAGAGCTCTCATGGGGGAAAACGGGAATCCAAACCCCTCTCTCACACTGGGTTAAGATAAGAGGTTTTCTAATTCGACTGAGATTCGTCACATATTGATTAACTTCTCGAAGGATTTACTGTACATGGGAAAGTATGTGCACAATGTAGTAGAAATTATTATGGATAACTAAAAACATTTAAATAAAACATAAATATACAGGGTATTTCAAAAAGAATCACCTGATTTGAAATGAATATATTAGGAAAAATATTGAACATAGAAACTTAAAATTAATTTTATGTTACACTGCTAATCATAAAGTTTTTTTTTTTTTACAAACCAAATTAAAGATGCTCAATATGCCCACCTTTGGATGCACGACATATGTCTATACGGTAGGCAAATTCGTCCCAAACTTTTGCGAGCATATCTGCATACACTGCTTCCACGGCTGTTACGCGTACACAGACAACCCGAGTCCTGGAATTGTTTATACCATCGCCTAATGCTTTAGAGAGGTAGGAACTTCTATCTACCAGGGTTTTGTCGACGAAAATCACGCTGAAAAGTTGTTATGGACTCACACTTCACATAGCGTAGAACACGAAATGTTTTCTGTTGGGCAGTCGCCATCTTAAAAACACTGAAGTGGAGGGCGAAGGAAGAGCGTTAGAGCTACTTGTCGGCAACTGCGTGAAACTCGAGATTTCCCTCTTTCTGCCTATACATTATTCGGTCGAAACGGATTAAAATATGAATAGTTATGGGATGAAATGGTTTTAAATGGGATGATTCTTTTTGAAACACCCTGTATATAAAGTAAAAATAAACTTATTTTGTTCCAAATTTGTTTTTACAGTCTTTATGATAAAAGGGATTGCATTTAAAGAAATAACCATGTTCTAAAAAATCATTATATGAAGTTCATTTAAAGTCTACATACACAATAAAAACAATTTTTTTTTTTACCTTATGCAATGCCACACCATACATTCATTACCCCGGATCGAAAGTTCAGCGTTATAGCGACTTGCGACAGCACAGGGAATGCATATAACTTATCGCAAACGAATAATTAATTTACGAACGATTAATGCAAATTTTGACTAACGCATCTCTCAACCCGGATATAAAATGAGTTTTTAAACGCAAGTTTAGAAAACTGTACACTGTTATGTTGGCTCATTCTTCCTTTAGTATGTTTTTACAGTCTAGTATATGTATTTCTGAAATCTAGTGATAAATTTTGTTCGTTTGCGAGAAGTCGTATGCAGCTCCTGTGCTGTCGCAAGTCACCACAAAAAAAAAGTGTTGCATTATTCTACTTTTTAAAGTCTGGTAAGTATTAATTGCTGGGGGGAGGGGGGGTGTTTGAACAATATCCCTAACATACGAAAATATTTTAACATCTAATAGTGCATATACATTGGTGCAGAGTTCTCTGCCTGCAGACCCCCGACTCCTGTCATCACATTAGTCACGGTAACATTAGTCACGGTATTTAGAACCACCCCCATTCCCGCCCCCAAGGTCCCTCGAGTTTCTTTGATCTGGTGTCTCCCCCGACCCCGCTCGACATCATTTGACCCGCTGACCCCCCGCCCTTTCTTTGATGCTATGTATCCGGACCTCCAGAGGAGGCGATCCACGCATATACAGAGTACAGAGTGAACATAAATCACTGGATTCCCCAAGGCACATGCAGAGAACTCTGCACCAATTGACACATTAAAATCTATTGACACATTAAAATCTTGGTTAAATAAATCATTTACAAAGGTTCGTTCCGACGAACGTTAATACACTCATGAGAGCAGGGCTCATTATTCAAAGTTCGTACGAGACCCTATCTCTCTGTCTCCGTACGCGTGGCGACCTTTCAACAGTCCAAGTCTATTCTCCTTCTCATTCGCAACCGCGTCGTTATTTATGCATTCTTCTCAGCCCCTTCTCGAACCATCTCGAATACCGGACCTTTTCCGGTTCCGCCCTCTGCAGACACCTATGGTGAATTTCATTCCTGCCGACTTCTCCAAGGGAAAAGCGCGCAGCTAATGGGTTTCACAAATCATTCTAAATGACTCGCATACTTTTACCTATTGTCGCACATCTCCAAAGGTGTATATCGTTCGACACCTGTTTGAGTTTATTTTGGGCTTATTGAAGACGCTATTACCCACCTTCATCAATTCCATTTAAGAATGGGAGACGAGAGTCTGACAATTAATTAAGTAACTCCGCCCAACTTTTGACAGAACTCAAATCACTTCGAATAAATTGTTTACAATCTGTATTAAATCTTTCATACTGGGAAACAGAAATCCCATGTCATTAATTTGTATATGATTCAACGCGATTATAAACAGATAAGTTATTACTGTCTCTTGATTTTAGGGCCCTCCAGGGATTTTTTCCTACTTCCGTAAACATAGATGCCAAGAAAAGGTTTTTACTCAAAAAACATCTTTTTTGCATCCAAAACAATACGTTATAGCACACATACCCATTTCCTATCTACTGTCTTTTTTTATTGCGGCTACCACAGAGGGTTGAAAGTCCTTTTAATGGCGTCTTAACTGACCAAAGGAAATATTGACCCCAGATGTTCCTAATGTCGAGAGACAAGTCGGAACATGTTGACTGATAAGGGAACACAGAAAACAATTACGGCTAATAACAATGTCGCCAGACTGATGCTTTTCACCGGACAGTGATTTCCGATAGTTTTTGTTCCTCTTTCCATTGTTTAGGAGGAATAAAATCATGGTACATCCGACATAATGACTGGGGAGTTAAAAAAAGTAACATTTCTTGTTTCTTTTTACGCAATATAATAGAAGAAATTGACTTTGGGTCATCTCCACAACATTTTAAATGACTGAACGAAGGATTTAAAATTAGAAAGACTTCAGTTTCAGCTAAAACTAATTAAATATTAGAGTTTGATTCATCCATATCAGAGGTTCCCAACCTTTTTCCTACACCGACCCCTTATTAAAGAGGGGTTTTCTTCATCGACCCCCTCACATTTTTCTCTATAATATACACCATACAACATAATTATAATACTAAGAATTGCCCATAAAACACTTAAAGATAACAATTTGACTAAGAATATGAACAAAAAATTAGAAAAAGGTGGTTCATTAGGTTTATGTTTTATTATTTTTGTACAATTTCATTTTTAATTTCACAAATGTAAACAAAATTTCACAAACACAAATTTTAATTGCACGAAAGTTCGATTTCAATTAATGTGGTGATTGTGCTGGAAAATTGTATCAAATATTGATACAATTTTTTTAATGTTTGGCCTGAAATTGCTTATCATCGTTTAGTCACAATAACTAATATAACGAATATAAATACATATTTTACTAAACAATTTTACTAGCTTATATGCAATTATAATATAAGTTCATTCGACACATATGCAAAAGCGTCATGACATTCGACTTTATATGGGTGGATCATTCCGCCCATGCAAATCTGTATTTATATATATTAAAACGGATATTCTTATCTAATAATTACAATCCTAAAAAATTAAATTAAATTTTAAAAGAGAAAAATTTATCATCGACCCCCCCCCCCCTATAGACCACTGGAATAGACCCGTTTCAAACTTCCATCGACCCCCCAAGGGGTCCACCTGCACTCCGTTGGGAATCCCTGATCCATATGGAAAAAAGCAATGTGAACATACATAGATTTAACGTCTAGCAACGCGATATCTACGAGTTTGCATAATAATAAAGTAAATAGTGCTCAATACGATTTGGAGGAAAATTGCTTTCTAGAACACCCCTTATAAAAGAAACGAAAATGAAATGTTTAGACTACAAATTTAATATCGCTGTCGCTGCAAGATTTTTTTTTTTTTTCAAAACAGAGAAAAAGTGAGAAAGAAAATTATGTTTGTTTTATACACCTGATCGCGTGCTTTATATCACATACTTTAACGTCATGCTTGAATAAACACTAATACAGAAATTTTTTTCAGCCGAGACGGGCATTGTAAAATTGCTGGTAACATGAAAAAAAAATCAGATTTTGTTGTATAAAGGCGTAGATTACATTTCAAACGGCAAAACACTTTGTCAGTCATATAAACAAAGTTTAATATTGATATATGTGTTTAAATATATTAACATAGTTTGTTATGAAAAGTTTTCACTTTCGCATTATTAACAAAAAAAGTATTTTATTTTTAGATCATAGTTAAATGTATATTTTTTTCGTAAATAGTTACATTTTATTTTAGTTTTAAATTGTTTATATTTCATGATAATTACTTTTGATTCATAACGTGAGCAAGAATAACTGCATTAGAATGAAAATCAAGAACCAATGGCTTAAAACGCAGTCATGCATTCAAAATGAGTTTTGTTTAAAAATAAATAATCCAACAGATATAGATAAAAAATTATACTAAAATAGACAAAAACAAACAGAAATCAAGCACTTCTTACATTTTTACGAAACTAAATTTCTTAACTCAAATAATATTACCGGATTTAGATATATTGATGACCTCATAATTTTTAACTGTAACGATTTGGAGTTTCTTAATCAAATCTACCCAAAGGAACTTACTTTAAACCGGACTAACGAAAATAATCTTTGTGCGACTTATCTGGATTTAAAAATTAAAATTCAAAATAGGGAAATAAAAATTTATGATAAAAGGTTAGATTTTAACTTCGATGTTATTACTTTTACCAATTTCCATAGCAACTTAAACTATAAAATTTATTATAATATTTTTTACTCACAACTTTACAGAATAAAAAATTTATGTAACAATGCTGGGGATTTTTTGGAGGCATGTAGTATTTTCGAGGAAAACTTAAGAAAAAACGATTTCCCTAAAAATTTCGGTAATTTAAAAGTTTTTAAAAAATGGCATTTAGACTCAGGAATTTTTAAAGTTGTTTAGAATTGTATTTGTGTTTTTGGTTAAGTTGTAATGGGGGGTGGAGCTATAGTAATGTTACAATGACGTAACCATTAGGATAGAACTGGCTGCTGTTTCGCCATAACCGTCACTTACGGAATTGGGGTGTGTAGGCACCGATTATATTGCATTAGGACTTTTGTGTGCTTGCTTGTAAGGTGCGTTGAGCCCATACAGTAAGTTGTGTTTGTCTTTTCATTTTCTTCTTGACTTATTGCTTCTTTGGGGGACTCGGGGCCTTGGGATGTCTTTTGGGCTTACCTACATCCTATTCAGAAAGTTCCCCTTGAGGTAATTGACATGGTTAGGCCCCCTGATGACGTGACCTGTCGATTACCTCTGTCGTTTTATGGTTCAGTTCCGGCTGTTATGCAGAATCTTGCCGTTGGTGCGTGGATGCCCAGAGTGCTTGATTTCTGTTTGTTTTTGTCTATTTTAGTATAATTTTTTATCTATATCTGTTGGATTATTTATTTGTTTTTTCATTATGGGGATATGAAGCTTCTGCGCTATCCTCTATTGAAATTGTTTTCTTTGCAGGATATGTTTTATGTTATAGTGATTTAGCAGTCTATGCTTGAATTTTAATTTTGTTTATTTCTATGGTTTACTTTTTAAATTTTTGTTTAAAAGCTATACAAATGCAGTTTTTGTGTAAGTTCAAATTTAGTGTCAGCTTAAAACTATTATAAAAGCATCAAATAAATAAATTTTATCCGAGTAAATTTATCTTTATTGCTTATTGTTATCACCATTATCAAATATTACTTTTATTACAATAAATTTAAAATTTGAAGTGTTTCATTTAAGAGCTGAAATAGGATTAGATTGAAATTAATTTGTAATTTAGTTCAAATATTGCTAATTTGAAGGATATTAAACAGTTAAAATATATACATATTCTTCAAGTCATCTCTTGCAACACAAACATGGTAAATTTTTCCTCACAACATCCCAATTTTTGTGTACTTTTTCCATGCATAATTCATTGCTTTACATATTTATAAATAATGTATTACATTATTACAAATAATATGTAATAAAAATTTAGTTGAAATTTTACGCTTTTATCTATGAAATAATTACAAAAGTATGAAATAATTTAAAATTTTAACTTCCTGTGTATCATCAATTATAAAATTTATAAACAACAATTATAATAAAATACTGGATAAAACATAACTGAATAAAATATATATGCTGTTTTATCTTGTGGTGACCTGCAGGAATTTTTTGTTCTAGTTGGAGAAATACGTAGAAATGTTCACAACTTATTTTAGTCTCTAACTTTCGTGGCTTTAACAACTGGATGTTACGTAGTTCCAACATTTTATTGTATTAAGTTGTCTAAAGTAAATGAAAAAGCAACCTCAAAAGCGAAGTTTTTAGCTCTTCCGTACTTTTAACACTAATATACGTAAGGAGCATTATGGCTAACGGAGTTGTTGCTTATAACTGTATTTCTCAGCACCCTAGAAAGGTAACCCGTTTGAAAAATTCTAAAATAGCTACTCACCTGCAGAGAAAAAATTGATCATAAACTATTCGTGAAAGTTTTTAATTTTTAAATATGTCAATAATTTATTGAGCATGCTATATACAGAGTTTAGACGAAACGGATTCTTCTACATACCTTGTTTTAAAGCTGAATATAAAATGACCCCCAACAGAGTATATTTTCAGGAAAATGTAGTTAAAATATCTTATGAACTATAAGGATTTTGAAGAGTTATGTTTTTCAAAACCAAGCATGAAAATATTTCACTTCACTAGCTCAAAACAGTGATTCCAAAAGCAAAATGTCCTCCTTATTACTGTGGAATACCGAGACGTTATAATTATGTAGAGTTTTAACTCACTTCTACCCAGACTTGGGTGTATATAATTTGAAGTGGCACTCTAAATGAATTTGATACAAACACAGTTTATACATGAAACAATGTTTATTGAATTCGTTGCACATATAGAATTTGCTTTTACAGCAATAAGCATACGCACTACTTGTACGGAATATATATTAACATTCAATAGAAATACACTTTGCAAATACTCACAAACCAGCAGAGAGTCAAACCAGCAGTACTGCCACGTAAACTTTGGGCCCCCTAAGCACTAGCGCAGGATAGCACCTGGAGCTGCTTTCCTCGTAGCTCCCTTAACTCGCTTATCTATCAACCTTAACAAAAACTTTTTTCAACCTCTGTATTAATCAAGCTGCTTGGTATTTATACCAAGCGCGTATGCCGAAATTAGCATATCTCAAGCAGCTTCTTTAATTCATTCACTCAAAAGTTCGATTCTTGTGAATCGAATCTTATGTATACCTTACAATTAGTTTGAAAGTTAGCATTTTTATTTGTTGAAGTCTAGAGGGTAATCTTCAATAACCTTTCATTCTAAAAATCGTTCAATAGCCTTGCATTCTGCTCTCCAACGAAACGGACAATTTGCATCTCGTATGCAAAATGACGCTTGCACAACATGACAAAGTTATGCGAGAACGACACTATCTAGAGTGTGATAGTTTCGAAAGCCGGCAATAAACTTTTTAAAAGAGTCAGAGAGACAGATGACACCAAGATAAAGCCTTTTATGCCAACAAGCCTTGAGATAGAACAAACAACACCTTAGATCAGTCTGTAAAATCGACACTACAATTTGTTAACAATTACAATAAGTGGTAACATACGCGGCCAAAACCTCAGTGGAATGAACTGACAGAAAATCTGTTCTGCAGCAATATACTTTGTCAGACTCTCGTCTCCCATCCCTAAGTGGAATTGATGGACGTGAGTAATAGCGTCTTCAATGTGCCCAAATGAAACATAAACAGGTGTCGAACGATATACCTTTGGGGAAGTGCGGCAATAGTTGAAAAGGACGCAAGTCATTTAGAAAGATTTGTGAAACCATTAGCGGCACGTTTCTACTTTAGAAAAGTCGGCAGGAAAGGAAATTCGTCATGGATGGTTGGAGAAGGCGCGGAGAAGAATGGATAAAGACAGGACGCGGGAAACGAAGGGGGAGAATAGATTCGGACTGTTGAAGGGTCAACACGCTTACGGGAGACGGGGAGCTCGTCGGACTTTGAAATAATGAGCCGAGCTCTCACGAGTATTTTTAACGTTCGTCGGAACGAAACTTTGTAAATAACGTATTTAACCAAGATTTTAATATGTTAATAAACCTCATGAAATAAGAGTTGACTCTACAATTATAATTCCTTCTACATGACAATGATTCGTCGGATCACGACTATAAAGGTTAACATACTTCGTTATTTATATGAAAGAGAACGGATAGCTCTTGTATGCAATAATATTACAAGTAAGATTTATTGTCAATAAGATATACCCATAATGCGGCGAGCATGCATGTTACTACGGCCATTATGAGAAACTTAAAATTATTTAAATTTCACTTGAGCTACTTAAACAAGTGCAATTTACGGTTTTGCTATCAATATGTTAATTCTCAGATATAAGGAATAACACCAATAACAATGAACAGTTAAAAGGCAGTTTACAATTAAAAACAGAAAGGATTAGAAAACATTAGCACAACTACGCATTTTTCACTCTTAGAGTGACGATGTGGCAAATTAAAATTGAGAGAAAATTTTGCTGTGTAATTTCCTTTGCATGTGTTCAGTCAACAGATAATTTGCCCAGTGGTTTAGAATCTTTAGGAATTTTAACTTCCCTTTTAACTTAAAAAGATGTTATCGAATTATATTTCAACCCTTTCTGCTTACTTAAAAAGCTAACTGTAATAAAAAAAAAGATTTTTAAAAAAATACCGTCCAGTTCAATTTTTTTTTCTTTACAATTGCAACACAAAATTTCTTGTTGAGGGGCACAATGTTACATGATTCATACAAAGTCTTAGTTTAACCTTTATAATATGTATCACGTTGCTTGACAGGAATACAAATTATTCTAAAATTGTTTACCAATAAAAGTTTTCCCGACATGTTACACAAATATATCGCAATACCCCTTAAAAAGCTATACACTAACGACACTGGTGCTTGCAGGACTGCAGTATAGACTTTTCGAGGTTAGTTCGTTCGTTCGTTTGAAGCGCTCAAGTCACATCTTTCCACACGATGGTTACACTGATTAGGACCTTCAGTTCAAAATCAATTCCGAAGTCGAGAGAAGAAAGTCCCGTAAAAGTCGCAATTCGTCATTCTGTGACTTTGATGACCCATGCGACTCGCTGGTGAGTCATTTCGACGTTGCAGTGAATGTCTGCTCTAAGAAGGGCTTTGACTAATCCGCCGTCGATCTCACGACCCCAAGAATAAGAACTGGCAAGTATGAGTGTTTGAATTCGTTCGGAACTGACTTTAAGCTGCAGGTCTCGGTAAATTTAGCCCTCGTTCAGTCTAAAATGACATCAACCTTTTAACCCAACTAATCAACCCTCCCAACGCTTGCTAAATACATTTATTACAGGTGACATAATCGACAATACGAATCAAAATTTATATTCTTGCTATATAAATTAATGACACGTGACCAAATAGCTCGATCTAACTCCAAGGCTATAGTTGTAGAATAACCCTAACCTCCTCATTGGCTCGCCGGTAGATGGCGCTGTATCAAAAATTGCTTGTTACTTGTTATGCGTAGCTAGTGTGTTCTTATGGTGCATTCACATTGGACAGAGCTCTCTCCCCGACTCTCCTGTCAACATTAGCCACGGTAACATTAGTTAGACACGGTATTTAGAACCACCCCCATTCCAATGAACACGTGTCTTCCAGATATTCCCCCATTTAGAATCCCCCCATTCAAGCCGCCAAAGACTTCGTGTTTCTTGATCTAGTGTCCCCCGCCCCCACTGTCACCATTTGACCCCTGGGACCTCGAGTTTGCCTTTGATGCAATGCATACGGACCGCCAGAGCGAGCGATCCGACGCAGGGAACAGAGTACAGAGACATAAATCACTGGAATAGGCAGAGAGCGCTGTGCAAGTCTGTAGGCGCTATTAGAAATCGAAAGTGTGGACCACCATGTTACGTTGGGTTGAAATATACCTACTCATGCTCAGCTTGGGTTGAAAGATACCCCACTTGGAGATTAAATCCATTGATGTGGCACCTGTGGATATTAAAGTTTAAAAAGGCAAATTTGGAGAGTTTATGTGACTAAACTGATCAACGCAACATTCACAGCAAACAAACCCCCCTTTTGATCCTCGTCGTTTTTGAATAGTTGATTCCCAAGTAGCTCCGATTTTATTATCGCCAACTGCAAAAATTTAGCCACACATCCCGTATTTGGCATCAAATTCAGAGCTCTCGTAATTTTGACTATGGAGAACCTCCTCCCTCCCAAAGAAAAAAACAAACAATTGAGCATGAAATCCGCTAATAATTGTGTCCTCACGTCTTAAATCCACCAGAACGTCCCATGAATAACCACCCCGCAACCCGTGCAGTCAGTCTTCAACCTCATCTCCAAAACATCTTTTCCTATTTCTCAAAGTGTCAGGTGTCAGGTTCCCCTTCCCCCAGTCTTTAGCATCGCGCGTGCACAAGTGATGGGCCACGGTGTCGGGTTGCGTTCCCAAATGCACCCGGGGGCCCCCCACACATTTTAAGCAAAGGGGAGAAACTTCAAGGTGCCCCCTGCTGATTTCAAACCGACTCCTTGATCTTCATTTCTGTCCTTGGAATCCATTACAGCAGAAGTCATCATACGTGGGAGGTCTGACTCAGTAAAACTATTTCATCTATCTATCTATACTTATATATAAAGAGAGAGCGATTTTGTACGTGGAGGGTAATCTCCAGAACCACTGCACCTATTTGAAAAATTCTTTCACTGTTTGAAAGGTACATTATTCCAGATGGACATAGGCTATATATTATGCATATCTGATCACTAGAAATAAAGTTAAGGGCTTAATCCTAACAATCTCCATTGTTACCGCTACTGTCCTCTACCGCTTTTTGTGCCGAAGTCTTCAAAGATCCTTAGCATGGTGCTATCTATCTATACTTATATAAAAAGAGAGAGCGATTTTGTACGTGGAGGGTAATCTTCAGAACCACTGTACCTATTTGAAAAATTCTTTCACTGTTTGAAATTTACATTATTCCAGATGGACATAGGCTATATATTATGTATATCTGATCAGTCGAAATAGAGTTAGGGAGCTTAATCCTAACAATCTCCATTGTTACCGCTACTGTGTTCTACCGCTTTTTGTTGCGAAGATTTAAACGATCCTTAGCATGGTGCTATCGTGGTGGGCTTCTGTTCTGACGGTCACGGTTCGAACCTAGCGGTTCTCCGGCACGCCTTTTTCTTTTAAAAAATTTATTTTAATTATTAACTAACGTAAAATTAATTTAAGGTGTTATTTAGGTTATTATTAAGGTAAAAAAAGATTTACAATTTATTGGCTATCAACTGGAAATTTATTGGTATAATATTTTGTTCAACCCGGATTAATTTTAATTACGAAAAAATAGTAATAGTTTAATCTATACTAGTTGGTACCCGTCAAAACATGACGGCTAGATAGTAAATAAATGTACTAATACATAAATTATATTCAACACATCATTGCCAAATGTTGAAAATCATAATAATGCGCAGAAACAAATTGATGTGTTTAAGCGGCATCGTGCTTAGTGAGTATCAAAAGCCAGATTTAAAAATGTCACTGAGCATGCGCAGAAAGCAATTTTTTTTTAATTGTATATTATCGCTAGTTAAACAACGCGACATAAACAATTTTCATCAGGTTTAATTTCATATTTCACAAACATAATTGTCATAAAAATAAAAAATGGCAGAGAGGGATCTAGAGAGATTCCTCGGAATAAACGTGTTTATCATTAAAACATGTCACTGAGCATGGGTAGAAACAGCGAGTTTCTAGAACCAGATTTAAACATGCGACTGAGCATGCGCAGAAATCAATTTTTAATTTTAAATTATCGCTAATTAATAGAAATTGCAGTTACAAAAACCAAATTTGACAAATCTACAGATTACAATCTTTCGTTTAAGACCAAAATGAAGTAAATTGATGCAGTAGTTTTCTTTCACGGACTGCCCAAAAAGTCGGCTTAGCAACTTAAATATATAGATATATAAAACAGTTCAGTGACTGACTGACAGATACCGCACAGACCAAATCCTTGGACCTAAAGGGCTGAAATTTTGCATGGCGATTTTTCTTATAGTGTAGGGGGGATACCAAGAAAGATTTTTGAAAAATTCTTATTAGATTTTTTAAAATTAAATTTTTTAGCTGCTTTTGTAACATTTTTTTAAAGTTTGCATTTAAAATAATAATTGGATGGTTATAAAATTTATATTACGAGAAATATCCTAAAAAGTCCTTTAAAAAGAAATCTTTTTCGAATCTTCATAAATTTTCTGCATATATCTAGAAGAATATCTAGTTTGGATTTCGTGTGAACGTAAATTCATTTTCAGAGTAGTATATAAAAACTAGCTGAATACCCGTGATTCGCTACGGAGTACATTCAAATTAACTACAACGGCCAATGTATGCAATTAATGCCAAAAAAATATATTTACAAACAAATCATAATGGATATTTTTATAGACAAAATAATGCAGAAGAAAATATTCAAAATATATACAACGGTCAATGTAGGAAATTAATTTGTATGTTTAATATCCATAAAACATACTAATTTGAATAAAATTCTTAAAAAACATCCATCTCAATTAGTCTAGGGGTTAAACTTTATCTTTTACCGTATTTTAATATTTTTTAGTCAATTTATTTCGTTGTTATGCACGTGACGCAAAATTAATTTAAAGTATCGCAAAAAGAAAAGAAACCACGTGATCGGCATTTAATAAATTAAATTCTAAAAATGAATCTTTAAAAATTCACCGAAAATCAGAAAATGGAAGTAAAGATTTCATTTTAAAGGAATTTTTATGATCTTTCTCGTGATATAAATTTTATAAGCCTCAGATTATTAATTTATATGCAAACTTAAAAAAAAGTTAAAAAACAGCTTAAAAACTAAATTTAAAAAATTCTAAGAAGATTTTTAAAAAATATTTCTTAGTGCACCCCTACACTATAAGAAGAATCGCCATGCAAAATTTCAACCCTTTAGGTCCAACGGTTTGGTCTGTGCGTTATCTGTCAGTCAGTCACGGAACTGTTTTATATAAGATAATATGAAATATTTATTAATTACTTCAATAATGCATTTTCCAGTTTACGTATTCTCCCGTTTTCTCAATTATTGTCTTGAAATTAATAAATATATACTTTACAGAGTTAGCTACTTGTTTTTTATCAGATTTATGAATTCGTACATTGTACTGAATATCTTTCCTTTAATTCCTTTAATATGACAAATGAGATTCAGCAGCTACGTTTATTTAACTGCTTGATTCACTATTATTTTTTTTTTATCTTAGAATTTTAAAATCTTCTTTTACGACCCTGTGGAATATTGTATATTGGAGTGCTGAGACAGCCTCAAAGTTAAATCAAATCTATCGAGTTTATCTCAATCTATCGAGTCGCAGCATATAAATTAACCGCAAAGTTACCTTTTGTGGAAGGGCAACAGAAAATAATCTATCGTGAGAAAATTTAATAAAAACAGGTTGTTTTATACGTAGACTACCTGAAAACCCGCGCTTCGCTACGGAGTACATTCTAATTAAATACAACGGTCAATGTATGCAATTAATGCCAAAAAAAATATATATATATATATATTTATAATAAATGCGACGATCAATGTATACATTTGATGTAATATATATATATATATATATATATAAATCGCAAGGGATATTTATTTTTTTTTTTGATAATATCCAATAGTCTGCCGCATTAGAAAGAAAAAAAAAATTATTTTTGTCTATTTAGTTGTTATGCACGTGACGATAAATTTATTTAAAGTACCAGAAAAAGATATCACTTGATCACGCATTTAATAAATTAAATTCTAAAAATTAATCTTTAAAAATTGACCAAAAATCAGAAAATCGAGGTAAAGCTTCGAAAAAAATTTCATTTTAAAGGAATTTTTATGATCTTTCTCGCGATATAAATTTTATAACCCTCAATTTATTATTTTAAATGCAAACTTAAAAAGAAGTTACAAAAATAACTTAAAAATTTAATTAAAAAAAAATCTAAGAAGAATTTTTCAAAAATCTTTCTTAGTGCACCCCTACACCGTAAAAAGAATCGCCATGCAAAATTTCAGCCCTTTAGGTCCAGCGGTTTGGTCTGTGCGTTATATGTCAGTGAGTCAGTTACGGAACTGTTTTATATATATAGATTATGTTATTCCCTTTTCTTGTGTGTACGTTTCAATAAATTTTTAATGGATAACAGGATTTTTAAGCCCGTAGAATTGATATAATTTCGACCTCTCTTGTAACAAGGGATTAAATTAGAACTGTTGCTACAGGCCCTAGGATCTGACGGATCCATCTGCGTAGCACAGCCTTGGTCCATAAACATCTGAATTGCAAGAATCAAAACAGCGGTACACCAAAAGCAGTTTTTCATTGTCAAAGTTGTGAACTTGCCCCTTACATTACTCATTTTACCTTGATCGTATTGAAAATTATCTAACTCTATTTTAAAAGTGAAAAAAAAAAAAAAAAAAAAAGATTCCCTTGGATCGTGCGTCAACGTTTATTTGTCGACAAAAGCGTTTTCCCAAGGCTAAAGAAATCGTAAACAAGCCTCCAAGTCGTCGACAATATAATAGATTTTTCAGTAAATGGTAGCACAAAGACATTACACATCTGTGTGTCACAAAGGGAAATCTACGGTTCCAGGTTGCGAGGAAGCTATTATGAGTCGCAAAATAGGAGCGCGACCCGTGTTTATCTTAGGCAAGGAGTTGTGGACATAACCTTGAAGGAGTTGCTTCCTCTTCCTTCTCCTAAACTCTTCCATAAGCTCCGTAATTTCGACGCGTGAGTACCAGAAACTGACACCTCCTTCGCTTTGGCTTAGGTGGCGATAATATACAAAAAAAAGCGGTAGGCTTTACTTTCTCATGGCCTTGCTGTCAAGACAAAAGCGTGATTCAAACACCCTTTGAAAATATACCACAATGTCGCTGTGAATTAAAATGAATCATTCGCTGAATTTACTTTCGCGGATTCATAAAGTGGATTTTATTTAAAATACAAGTGACTGTTATTTGACAGATATCTTAAAACAAGTCAAATGCAGTTCAAATTCAAAACTCCGTCGAAAGAAATGCCAGTATACAACTCTTATCACTAGATAACACTATTTGAGCTAGACAAGAATATTAAGTGATTAAAACACCCTTTGAAAATATACCACAATGTCGCTGTGAATTAAAATGAATCATTCGCTGAATTTACTTTCGCGGATTCATAAAGTGGATTTTATTTAAAATACAAGTGACTGTTATTTGACAGATATCTTAAAACAAGTCAAATGCAGTTCAAATTCAAAACTCCGTCGAAAGAAATGCCAGTATACAACTCTTATCACTAGATAACACTATTTGAGCTAGACAAGAATATTAAGTGATTAAAACACCCTTTGAAAATATACCACAATGTCGCTGTGAATTAAAATGAATCATTCGCTGAATTTACTTTCGCGGATTCATAAAGTGGATTTTATTTAAAATATAAATGACTGTTATTTGACAGACATCTTAAAACAAGTCAAATTCAGTTCAAATTCAAAACTCCGTCGAAAGAAATGCCAGTATACAACTCTTATCACTAGATAACACTATTTGAGCTAGACAAGAATATTAAGTGATTAAAACACCCTTTGAAAATATACCACAATGTCGCTGTGAATTAAAATGAATCATTCGCTGAATTTACTTTCGCGGATTCATAAAGTGGATTTTATTTAAAATAAAAATGACTGTTATTTGACAGACATCTTAAAACAAGTCAAATTCAGTTCAAATTCAAAACTCCGTCGAAAGAAATGAGAGTATACAACTCTTATCACTAGATAACACTATTTGAGCTAGACAAGAATATTAAGTGAAAAGGAACCTTCAACCTCGAATTTTTTAAAATTTTCCATTTTCAACTCGATATACAGAATATGAATTAGTTTTCTATTTTGTTGCATTCAAGACCCTGAGAATTCAAAATAAGGATTTTTTTAGCAGAAACATGCCTGTTTTTCAAAAAAAAATTTCAAGAATTCTAACATTTTTTAAAATGCTCCAAACGCATTCTACATCATTTAAAACCCTTACTATATATATATATATATATATATATATATATATATAAAACACTTCCGTGACTGACTGACAGATGACGCACAGACCAAACCGCTGGACCTAAAGGGCTAAAATTTTGCATCGCGATTCTTCTTATTGTGTAGGAGTGCATTAAGAGAAATTTTTGAAAAAATCTTCTTACATTTTTCAAAATTAAAGAAAGATCATAAAAATTCCTTCAAAATGAAATCTTTTTCGAATCTTTACCTCCATTTTCTGATTTTTGGTGAATATTTAAAGATTAATTTTTAGAATTTAATTTATTAAATACTGATCCCGTAGTTTCTTTTCTTTTTGTTATACTTTAAATTAATTTTGCGTCACGTGCATAACAACGAAATAAATTGGCAAAAAATATTTAAATACGGTAAGAGATGAAATTAAACCTCTAGACTCACTGAGATGGAAGTTAAGAATTTTATTTAAATCAGTATGTTTTATGGATATTAAACATACAAATTAATTGCATATATTGACCGTTGTATTTAATTTGAATATTTTCTTCTACATTATTTTGTCTATAAAAATATCCGTTACGATTTTTTTATAAATAAATAAATATATATATATATATATATTTATTGCGATATATATATATATAGACTTGAAAGCTGTGCTAACACGGAATAATTACCCCAAAAGTCTATCCAAAAACATAATTGGTTGTTCTTGTTTTAATGAATAGTTTGTACTGTTGCATTAAATATGTTAAACATAACGATAAGATAAAATAGAAAAAATAACTACTAAAAATAAAAATAAAAATAAAAATCATAAGTAAAAATAAAAATAATAATAAAAATAACTCTTAGTAGTAATAATAATAAAAAACTAAATTATTAAGGGTATAATAGTCCTAAAATATGGTAACCTAAGTAAGTCTGTAACTGATAATCCACTACCTCCATGGTTGCAAGTTTTGTGACGTCAGTCATCTTGCGGTTACAAGTTCTTAACTTTCACTCTGTCTAGCGCCAGGCTTGGTGTTCTTTATGTAAGTACTATTATTTAATCTTTATTCAATTAATAATCAATTCTTCTGTTTTTCATGGATTGTACGGTGTCTGAGTGTGCTTATTGTATAGATCATACTCATCGGAAACAATCCATTGGTTTTTAGACAGCATTGACACCGCTGATGACAAAATGCTGTCTAAAACCTCTTTCATACTTTTCTTTTCATGTTATTTGTTCCTGGCTGCAAGTAGCTTTAGAGCTATTACTGGTTTTTTCTTTCATCTTATTCTTATATATATATATATATATATATATATATATATATATATATATATATATATATATATATATTTATATATATATATATATATATATATTTGGCATTATTTGCATACATGGACCGTTGTATTTAATTTGAATGTAATCAGTAGCGAGGCACGGGTATTCAGCTAGTATTTATATACTACTCAGAAAATGAAGTTCAATTTTCATTCACACGAAATCAAAACTAGATATTCCTCCAGATATATGCAGAAAATTTATGAAATTCGCATGTTAAAAGATAATTTACGTGATCACTTTTAAATAAGTCACAATGAAGGGGGGAAAACCATCATTATACAGCCTTCCTATTCATCAGGACAAAACTAACTTGATATTCCATTACAGATGTCTACTTCCACGAGCAAACAATCTGTGATCGATTACAATACGAATTCACCTCAACGGTACGTCCGACGATTCGTACTTTATTTATTCATCACGAAATTAATGAATCTTTAATCAGCTATGAAGCCCGCCTTCTGATCGTTTTATCCAGCTACAGCAACAAAAAAAACAGAGAGACCCCCAGCTGTTCCGATTCTCACATAAAAAAAACGCGCTCTTCGACACAGAATTACTCTTGCTATCAAACCTCAATACAAGACTGCCTATCGCAGGATACTTATGTTTTCACGGAAAGGCTTGATTTTCAGCGAGGTCCTCTGCTCGTAGATCTTTCTCCGATCTCGGCTTAACTGTTGATTATCACGATATTTGCGTGCCTGTTATGGCCGGTAATGACAGGTAATAAGTGACGTGTTTGCGGGGGGGGCGGGGGGGGGGGGACGCCCCGTGTTTGGTTTGGGATTGCATGATGGCACGGCACTTATGTGATAGGGCAGCTAGCTCTCCGTTCATTACGAAATCACGGTGGGATTGACTTGTGGATTAAGTTTTTACAACAGGTAACCGTATTACCAGATGTAAGCACGGGATACAATAATATTAAGTACACGCAAATTTGGCTGATTGGGAGTAAATGAATCTTTTTTTTATACAACCGGCTCGGCCAGATTGATTAAGCTGGTTGTTTTCTGAAGTCCCGCATGCTAGGGCATGTGCAACATTTGAGGAATTAGCTTCGCATACAGTGAAGCTAAACATGCAAAATGTTACCCTCACGCTAGTTTTTATACATTAAACTCACCTGTCGTAATTATTGATACAGTTTCAAGCTTTGGGGTAAAATGTATAACTTTTTTTTTTCTATCAATCAGAATTCATTATTTTTGTAACATTATACATCAAGGGGAAATTATATATATAATAGCCGTTGTCTCTGTATAACACTTCCGGGCTGTACTCATCTTTCAATTGAAGCCCTCAGTAAACAAACAGCCGGTTAGGCTTAATTTCAATTTCAGATGTGGATCAGAATTTTTTCTCACCTAAAAACTAATATCTTCTACATCAAATCAGGTTTGTTCAGCCTATTTTTCTATAAAACATTCAGAACTAAAAAAAAATTGGATGCTTTTAGCTGTATATTTAACAGTTTTTAAAAATCTGTTTACTTTTGCGATGAATTCTGAAAGTAAACAAACTTGAATGTGAATGAATCATTAGCTCAAGTATTCATATCGCGTAGTGAGCTGTAAAAAACTGGATGGCAGTCTACTACTCCAATCGCATGAAAAACTAAATAAATAAAAAATAATGAAAGGGTTTGCTTTTACAAGGTGTGGATTAAATACAATATTGTTAGATAATTCGAGATATTTTTTAACTTTCATATACTTTTTCCATTATGACGTCATTATTAGTATTATGACGTCAAAATGACGGGTTACCTTCTAGTGTATAATGTTTTTATAACGACGTCAGAAAATTTATGGACTTTCGCGTGTTTTAAATGGTTTTTCATTCAGTAGTGTTTGCCATATTATTTTCAATTTTAAGGCTGAGTCAATTAGAAGTGGTTGACAGCTGTGACAATACAATACAATACAATACAACTTCTCTTATAAGTCCGGCTCTCGATGTCTTCTCTAAACTTTAAGGCGACAATGGACCATGAAAAACTTTTTTTTATTTATTAACCAATTGCTATGAAATTTTATATACTTATATAGTGTTGTTTAGAGATAGAAATTCTAAATTTTAAAAAAAATCAGAATGTAATTAATTTAGATATTAATTCAAATCAGTTTGTTAATTACTCTATTTAAAAATGCTCCATGCGCATCAATTTTTGTCTCAGATATCTAATCTTTTCTCTTAAGCTAGCTTTATATAGTTATAATAAAAGTTAGTAGCAATATTTGATTTACAGTCATATTTATAAAAACTAGAAAAGAAATCGATAAAAATAGGTCATTTTATGCAAAATTTTATCAAAAAAAAATTTTTTATTGTAAAAATTTTAAGTTGTTTTAAAATAGTATAATGAATCGATTGCCAAGTTTTATTCTAACATATATAAATAATCATTTTATCAAATTTTATGAAAATTCAAGAGAAATTATGACGCATGGAACATTTTGAACTTACCAAAACGACATGAAAACTTGTTTTGAGAAAAGGGCATTTAAAGTTTTAATTTGACTAACATTTCCATTGTTTACGCTTGAAAAAATTACTTATAACTCGGTTAATAATGGTTGGATCAACATACTTTTTTTTTAATTTAAAGCTGATGAGTTGCAGAATCATTTTCTGAAAGAATAAAAATCGTTTTGGGAACATATTTTTGTCAATCTGAAGGTCCATTGTCGCCATTAGGGGACAATGGACCTTCAACCTGGAATTTTTTAATTTTCAATTTTTAACTCTATATACAGAATCAGAATAAACAATATTCGTTTTTACTACATTGAAAACCCTTAGAATTAAAAAAAAGGATATTTTGGCAAAATAATGCCTGTTTTTCAAAAAGAATTTCAAAAATGCTATTATTTTTCAAAATGCTCCAAACGAATTCTCTATCATTTGAAAACCTAAATTTTTCTAATCTACGTTTAACATACATATATAAATATAACTGTGCATTGAATTTTACTTTTTGTAATTTTTTTATGAATCAAAAGCCATAGATAGTTTTTTTCCCGTCTTCCTGCTAATTTTTTCATGTTTTTACTTTATTTCGTGGTCTATAAATTTGAAAAACATTTGAGTTTTCAAAGAAATGTGCACAGTTTTGTGAAAAACTCATTAATTAACAATCCCGAGAAATTTCGAAGAAATCAAAAGAAAATAAATGCGCATGGAGCATTTTGAAAATTTCCAGCATTTTTGATTAATTTTTTGAAACACAACTCCTATTCTTCTACAAAATACTTGTTTCCGAACTCTAAGAGTCTTCAATATAGTAAAAAAAAGATTACAAATTATTCTCATTCTGTATATAGAGTAAATACCGAAGTTAAAAAAAAATAAGGGTGAAGGTCCCTTATCCCCTTAAAAGGAACAAATATATAAAAAGGATCTGAAAAAATAGTAAAAATAACGTTAGAGTCACTGAGATCAGTCGCTAAATTATTAAAACTGTTCTCTGCAGCACAGAAAAAAAACAATATGTTCCAGAGTCTCACGATCGTTTCAGCTTACTGGACAAGTAAATATCAACTATACCACTACTAAAAACCAACGTTGATTACCAACAATGGTCAACACGGGAACATCCATACCTTGACAGCTGTGGCTGATATTAATGTTCTAAAAAGACCTCAACGACCGAATCACATGTTCTAAAAACGTTTACAATCGACCCCGACGCTCTAAAAGACTCCTATATAATCCACTCTAGCTTGTGGCGGCTCAGTGGTACAGCGCGCTGGTTTTCGGTGTTGAGGGTGCTCGGATCGAATCCTGGCGTCGCTCCACAAAAAATTCCTCCGTCCGTGTCGTCCCTTCATAGGTGGTAATGCTGTCCGCCTATATGGTGCCCCCACAATAAAATGGGCAGTAAAATTTCTGCGTACTGTAGTATAGGCGAATGTTTGATGACAAGTGCCTCCGCATTGGAAAAAAAAATAATAATAATCAACTCTTGTGATCTAAAAAACTCTACAATCGACTTTCTTGTCTTAAAGAGCCTCAATAATCGACTCTCGTGCTCTTAAGAATCTTCTATGATCAACTAAAAGCTTAAAGGTTTATATTTACTTATAACTGACCACAAATGTAAATTTTGAACTCTAAACCATAAAATATGATCACCAATACAAGCTGATTTGGGATATATTTTTTTTTAAATTGAGGCGGTGAAAGGAAAAGTGGTGTAAGTAAGTGAGTCAAGTGGTGATACTGGGAGATGATACTGGGTCCCGGTATCATCTCCAGTGTATGAAAACGTTGGCAGTATATTGGCACTTCTCCACGGCTATATGGCAGACGAGAGCCTCCGACATCTAACTCTCAGGAACCCAATCTGAAGACCGTCTCCTTTTTTTTTTTTTTTGCTTCCTCTCGTCCTTAGCGAAGCTGTTGTCCGTTTACAGGGGGCCATTCTAGCACGCCCCTCACTTTCATTGGGCAGTGGGCTGTTTCTCCTTCAGTGGTTCCTATCCCTAATTGGTCCTTTATTATACCGCCTCTGCCGCCTCTGTCCATAGGCTATATAGTACCTCCCCCCACATACGTTTATTTTGTAAAACAACTTTGATTCTTCTCCTCTGACGTTTTTACTGTGAGCCATAAAATAACGACCATCCATCTTGTAAAATATAAACTTCAGATCGCTATCACTGGCCACACCGACAGCTATTCTTCTATTTTTTTATTGTTTTACAATCCTGTATTTGCCCCTGCCTCTGCATCCTTTATGACACATTCTTTATTGTCCACACACCGTGGGGAATTACACTATTTTCACTTCTACAATAGTTATTTGCAATTCCACTATAAATTGAACATGGAGATTACATTTTTGCCGTTAAATAAAAAAAGTTGATAATGTGACTTACACCACTTTGCCTTTCACCGCCTCAATTGTGAAGAAAAATATTGTTTTGTTTGAAAACATGGTTCCAATTGAAGTTAACCACACTGTTTAAAAGAAAATTTTGAAAGTTACGGCGCTGTGATGGCGGCGGACTCTCTATTTAATCCCCGGTATTTTATATGAAAATATGGTGAAGTTTCATTACAGTTTTGGATGTTTAACAGAGGCGATTCCAGGCCCATCAATCAAGAGGCCTGCCAGCTGTCTAGTAAACAGATGACCAGTAACCAGATGACAACCAGGACTGGAAGTGCAAGTGGTTTCTGGACGAGTTGTTCCTGAGGTAGGGAGTGGAAGGAGAACCGGTTTGGACTGGTGGATCGTCTATGCAGGCCAGAGCAGGCCAGCGTCGGACAGGCAGAGACAGACAGAGAGAGACAGAGGTCTGGTGTTGACGAGAGGTCGATTTTGTCTCGGACCATCGGTTTGCGTGCGCGGAGAAGCCACGTGGAAGAATTGTGATTTGTTTGGCTGGAGTGCCTTACAGGTGTAAATCGATTGATTTGGCTGGAAGCCATGAATACACTGGAGGTGCAAAACTCAAAGAGTTAATGTGTATAGTTTGTAAATACGCGAACTGAATAAATGTCATTTTTATGTTCATTAATGCAGCGTATTCTCAGTGATATCTGAGGGAATAGAGTGGCAAGGAATTAGCCATAGTTCGGCGCGCTATCGGAATTGACTGGGCAGGAAAGACGAATTGCCCCAGTTTATGATAGCGCACATAATTTGGACATCATTCTTCTAATGAGAACGATTAAATTTTTATTACAACACTGTTTAAACCAATATCAGTGAATTTGAAGATAACCATTCTTCCGTAGAATGACGAATTAGTGATAAATTTGTCTGAAATCGAGTGTTCAAAATACACTATTTTCCTCTAAATGATCCATGACAACTCAATTAATAGAAAAATTAAACTGGCGTCTCAAACGTAGTAACATATCACTCAAACAACCTACAGGCTTGAATTAACTGTGCTGTATGAGTAGATCAGTATGGAAATTTTTTCAACCCAGTTGAGTGTTGATATGTCTCAATCTTTAGTCAAGGAAACCCTATTACCGTCACTGCATCAATACCGGATTTTAAATATTGTGATCAAAACTGTAACTATATATATTATCATTAAAGATCTAGCAATCACGTTAAATAATTTAACGTTTTTTGTGCAATAAGCAAAGAGAAGAATGTTATGAACCTAAAACGAGAATAATGCAATTAAACTTCGTCGGATACAGTTCCTTAGGTCCAATTCATCAGGTATTTAACGTGGGGACATTTTGACCGTGCATATTTTATTGACTACTGCATTGTGTTATGACCCTAGTAGGCGACAGAGCAGGTTTATCAATCTTGCACCATCTGGGTCGACAATCTTGAAGCTGAATGACTTACATATTGGTGACTTATATGATCATTTTATTACTTAAATTTAACTTCTTTTTTTTCGATTTTTAATTTTCTTCTGAAATATTTCGTAATTATCATCATGTTCGACATTTATTTTGGCAGTTTTCATTTTGCTTTTACTTTTACAATACTAAAAATAACAAAAATAATATAATAACTGACCTGCTTACAACACCAATTTTTGTACTGTAAATTACAATACTAAATAAGAACTTTTTTAAGTGTAAAGCACTCTGATGGTAACTTGAAAATTTGTTTTTATGAGATTCTTTGATTTCAGAGCAGCGTTCAGCGTTCACTCTGAAATCGTAATTATTTTCTTGAAATTGAATTTTCTGATGACTCTCGCTCACATATAAAAATTTGGATCACTTCTTGGAGGCCTAGTTGAATCGGATGCTGTAGCACTAGTACTTTACACAAATATGGCGTAGTCCGTGGATAACCGTAGAGGTCAGGAGGAAACAAAACTGTAATTTTTGAACAATGGCATCTTCACTTGCTTCATCGCAGTCGTAATTTCTGTAGCACTTTCATGGTGCTGGATGAGGAATGCTTTAGCTTTGGTCATTTCAAGCTGGTGACTTCAGGAACGCATGCGGAAAATAAAACAAAAGTCCTGTAGAACAATGGCGTTAATATAAAGCGAAACTCGTGTAGAACAAAGACTTTTTAACTTGTTCAATTTGCAGTCGCATTTTTAAAGTCCAGATCCTGTCGAGCTCTCTGAAATGTCCGGATGGACATCTCATGAAAAAGTAGCTAACATCGTGGCCGGAAAATAATAAAATCAGCTTCAGGAACAAACTAATTTATTAAACAGTAAAGCAACACATCTTACTCGCTTCGAGCCAGTCCCACGTCTACTGCAAAGAGCGCCAAAATAGAATTAGGTCAGAGAGGTTGCCAGAATTGGCGGAGGAAGTTAGTATGTGGGAAGGCGAAGCGTTTACGCCAAAACAAGAAGGAGGAGTTACCAGGACAGAGATGAAGTACAGAATGGGCGATTATAGGTAGTTAGCAATATTATCACACACACACACACACAGATATATATATATATATATATATATATATATATATATATATATATATATATACAAGAGCCATTCTAAAAGTAAAGAACGTTTCGATCTGACGAGCCGCGTAATTCTCCCACCACCTCCGCTGCCGTAAAATTTACTTACCAAATCATTCCCGCCAGTTTGACGCAAACAGAGAGCAGCTGCGGTCATTTACTGTTTATTTTTGCGATTTTAAAATGTGTGACAAAATTAAGAATCCCGCCAAGTGTGAGGTTCGTAGCGTAATACGCTTCCTGAATGCAAAAACACGTTCGCCCAATTGAAATTTACAGACAGATAACTGAAGTTTATGGAAAATATTATGAATGAAGCTTCAGTGCCAAAATGGTGCATTATTTTTAAATGCCGCAGCCTACTGCCAGACCCTTCACCGACTACGTCATGCCATTCAAAACGAACGGCAGTGATTGTTGTCCAGCGGCATTGTGCTTCTTCGCTCGTCCGCATGCTGCTGCGTTGACGAAGGAATTTGCTCACCTTGGAATTATTCACCTTGGAATTGGTTTAAACAAGTCATAAATAGTGGTTAAGAATATATAACATCATTCATCAGGGGAAATTCATGAAAGTTCCTGAAGAGATGCTGCGGTGAATATCGATACCTAGCTCTATCCGCTTATACAGATCACAGTGGTTAGATGATATATAGTCGGGGGGATTGTTCAAGGCAAGATAAGATGTTTGACTTCTCTTTCATGCTCTTCAAATTAGTACTTGATAGATTTAGCTGTATGTATAGGGGGATTATCATCCTGGAGAACACCATCTCCTGCAAGAAACAATGTTTGCACCATAAGATGGACTAGTGAGCTAAAATTTGTTGAAATTTTCCTTCCCATTCAATCTCTCTTTTAAGGTTTACAATAGAGCCTGAAATAAACCATGAGATGCCATCCCAAACCTTGATAGATCTACCTCCGTATTTGACAGCTGGCATGAGACATCCAGAATCTTTCGCTTGTATAGGTGTTCTCCAGACATACGGACATCCTGTTGCCAGGAACAATGGGAGCAATTATTCGTTGGACCAAATGCTGCTTTTAGACATATTACTCGACCAGGATTTGTGCTCGTGGCACTACTGTGGACGATATTTTGTATTAGCATCTATTACAAGTGGTTTGGGAATAGCTACGCTTCAATACCTCGCTTCAATACGCTTCAATATCTCGTCCGTCTCTTTCACTCAGCTCTCCCTTTCGTCCACTATTCTGTTTGATAAAAGATGTTTTCCCGTGCACTCTGTATGCTATCATGACTTTCGATACCATAGCTCGAAAAACACCTATTTGCCTGGGGGTTTCAGTAACAGATACTCTTAATTTAAAAGCGCTCCAACAATTTGCCCTTTTTGCAAGGTCTGCAAGGTTTGACATTGTACGCTGTTCCCTCCAAACGCACGATGTCCTTAGCTTCATTACTGCTACCTGACAGTATAATAATACATACACTGTATTATATAAAACAAAAACCGGTGTCCAGACTTGTTTTTTAAGGAATACGAAGCACATTCATAAACATCACTAATATTGACAGGTGTTTCCATTATTTTGATAACCACCTTTATATATATATATATACATATTGCCGCTTAAAGCCTTTCCCGTCAAAGACTCTGTTGCTGAATGGTCAACGCACCGGACTGCTGAGCAAGAGGTCCCCGGTTCGAAGCTCTACATTATTTTAATTTAATTTAATTCTAATTCTATTTCTGTTAGTTCTAGAAGTTACTAGAACATTCTTTAATTTCCTGGAACGGCGTTCCAGAATATTCTGTTGATGGATAAAAGAGCAAGTAGCTCAACCTGTGAGTTCAGTTCTGAGTTCTATCAGCTAAGTGTTGTGTGCTAATAAACAGCGTTGTATTCCCTCTACGTGTGTGTTCAATCCATACGACTACCATCTACGCGACATCTTTGGTGGAGGCGCCGGGTACTCAGTTCAGTCTGGAAGCAGAAGAAATACGAAGAAGCCGTAGACTTTTAAATCTTCCTCCGGAATACGGTCTTTACGTAGCCGCTCCACGAAAGCGATTCCCGGCAATGCCTGATGGAGAAGTCAAGCCACAAACCGTCCTGCTGTCTCCAGCACTAATTAGGGAACCGAGAAAGCCGACAATTTTTAGAGGCGATCCTGGACAAGATCCAACCAAGTGGTTAAAAGAATACCTTAGGGTATCAAAATTTAATCAATGGGATGATACTCTATGTCTTGCGAACGTCTACTTTTTCCTTGATGGGACCGCCAAAATATGGTTTGAAAATAACGAAGATCTGCTGAATTCATGGGACGACTTCGAAAGAGAACTGAAAAAAACTTTTGGTGACTCTCAGCTATATATACGGCGAGCTAAGGATTGCTTAAAATGCCGAGCGCAGAGAGCTGGGGAAGCTACACAATCTTATATCCAAGACGTTTTAGGACTCTGCAACCAAATTGACCCGGCCATGTCAGAAGACGATAAAGTGTCCCACTTAATGAAGGGCATCGCAGAAGAGGTGTACCAGGCCTTATTAACTAAGGAGATAAAAACGACAGTCGATTTCAGTAAATGGTGTCAGTACATTGAGGAAATGCAGCAAAAGCGAATAGGACGTCAGAAATTCAGTCGCTTGCCGAATGTTGTCCCAATTGCCTCCGTCGACGAGGAACAGGATCTAACCTCACTGATCCGTAAAATTGTCCGTGAAGAGATACAGCGATTAACTAAACCCCAAATTGAAGAGCCCCAAACAGGCGTACAAACCATAGAAGCAATTGTGCGAGATGAGGTTGAGAAATCTTTGGCTCCCATATCTAGTGGAAGCTTCCGAAGGTCGACTCCCACATACAACCGCAGCATCTACTCGACGTATAACAGGCCGGAGCCGGCACAGGAACAATTACCCCGAAAAACCGACGTGTGGCGTACGACCGACAATCGTCCCGTTTGCTTTCACTGTGGCCGCCCCGGACATGTCGTTCGCTATTGCCGGGATAGAAGAGCAATTTTTAATGCTTACAGAGCTGATAGAGGAAACACAGCCCAGCGACGCATGATCTCCCAGAACACCGCCGACGAATCCAGCCGAACGTTTGAAAGAAGTCTGTCGCCTAGCCCTAACCGAGGTCGATCGCCTACTCGTCGCTTCAGATCCCCATCGCCGTATAGACGTTCCAGCGTCTCACCTGGCCGAAGAAATGAGGAAAACTAAGCAGTGCGACCTTCCTTGGAGGTGAGGCCGCTGAAAAACAAAATCCTCCCGCTGCCGCAAAGATGGCGAAGAATTATCTAGAACTAAACATTGACAGTCAACCAGTACGTGCACTCGTAGACTCCGGCGCATCATTTTCTGTCATCTCAGACCAATATAGACGTCAGCTGCGAAAGATTATGTTCCCAATCAACGGAAGCATAATCCTCAAGGTCGCCGACGGAAGTCACGTCCGTCCAATAGGGAAATGTGTTCTTCGCTTAAACATCAATGGTCTAATACGTCCCTTTGAGTTTACAGTTAGGCCGAACTGCAGTCACAATGTTATACTTGGTTGGGATTTTCTCGAAGCCTCGAGAGCAGTCGTCGACTGTGGCCGATCGGAACTAGTGTTTGACGAAATGATGTCAGATCCTGAATCTGCTGAGACATGGCGAGTGAACACCCTTCAAGACTGCGTCGTACCTCCGCACTCTATTTCTAAAGTAATTGTCACGAATCCCAAAATTAATGCGATCACAGACGTCATAGTGGAGGGAAATCGACTACTGCTGCTGGACAAAGAAGTTGCGGTGCCCTCAACGATCCTGACGTTTCACGACGGTACAGCCGAACTCTGGGTCACGAATGCTCAGCCAGAAGCTAGGTTCATTCCCAAAGGCATGTGTGTGGGCTATGCAGAGACTCTAGACGAGAGGTATCTGAACTGCATCTCCAGTGCGCATATCTGCTCAGCCGCCAAGTTGAAATCGAGCCCTTCTCCGGCCGACTATTCCCAAATGCTAGCCCAAGATCTCACGGTAGAACGAAAACAGCGACTCTTAGAATTACTTTCTGAGTTTCCTGAAATTTTTGATCAATCAAGAAAAGCCGGAACAAAAGTAAATGTGAAACACCGTATAATCACTGGCAATCATCTACCGATTAGCCAAAGGGCTTACAGAGTATCTCCTGCGGAGCGTCGAATTATTCAAGAGGAAGTAGAAAAGATGCTAGAAAGCGATGTTATTCAACCATCGGAGAGCCCATGGTCGTCCCCAGTTGTCCTCGTAAAGAAAAAGGATGGAAGTTGGCGATTTTGTGTCTATTATCGTCGGCTCAACAAAATTACGAAAAAAGATGCCTACCCTCTGCCACGTATTGACGACACATTAGACAGCTTAAAGGGAGCCAAGTTCTTTTCGTCGATCGATCTCTATTCTGGCTACTGGCAGATTGAAGTGGACGAGGCAGATCGCCAAAAGACAGCTTTTATCACGCCAGAAGGACTTTACGAGTTCAAGGTCATGCCCTTTGGTCTGTGCAATGCGCCGGCAACCTTTGAAAGAATGATGGATAACTTGCTACGACACCTAAAATGGACCATGTGTCTCGGTTATCTAGACGACATTGTCGTGTTTTCTGAGACCTTCGACGACCATCTTAAACGTCTGAATGTCGTACTTAAATGCATCCAAGAAGCTGGGCTTGTCCTAAATCCAAAAAAATGTCTCTTCGGGGCTGAACAAATTAAGATTTTGGGACATCTAGTATCGGAAGGAGGTGTCCGCCCCGATCCAGATAAAGTAAAGGCCGTGAAGTGTTTTCCCACACCCAAAAGTGTGCACGACGTCAGATGTTTCCTAGGACTCTGTTCTTATTACCGCCGCTTGATCAAAGATTTTTGTCATCAAGCTCAACCCTTACAAATGTTGCTGAAAGGTGACTCTAAATTTCGTTGGGGACGTGAGCAGTCGGATGCTTTCGACCGGCTAAAGGAAGCACTGATATCTGTCTGACCCTATACTGGGACTTTACGACGAAAACGCCGAAACAGAATTGCGAACGGACGCCAGCGGCTATGGTATTGGAGCAGTCTTGGTTCAAATGCAGCATGGAAAAGAAACAGTTATTGCCTATGCTTCGCGGACACTAACCAAAGCAGAGAAAAATTATTCCACGACTGAAAGAGAATGCCTTGCCGCCGTATGGGCTGTTCACAAGTTTAGACCATACCTCTTCGGCAAACACTTTTCAATCGTAACAGACCACCATTCCCTGTGTTGGCTAACTAATCTAAAGGATCCCTCAGGAAGACTTGCGAGGTGGGCCTTGCGACTACAAGAGTATGACATCTCGATTGTTTACAAGAGCGGAAAGAAACACAAGGACGCTGATAGTTTGTCCCGAAATCCATTGGAAGAAGACAATATACCATCGGAAGTCATCGCCGCTATAGATTTTGCTAACGTTGCTGACGAACAAAGAAAAGATCCAACAGTTGCGGAGTTAATACGGACTCTAGGAAATGGCGAAACAGTGAAAGGAGAATTTGAGCTGATTGAAGGCGTACTATGTAAAAAGAGTTTCGATCCAACCGGCAAGAAATGGCTTCCTGTCATTCCAAAGCATCTACGTCAAGACATTCTTCAATGTTTCCATGACGCACCCACGGCCGGACATCTAGGATTCGTCAAAACGTACGACAGAATAAGGAAGCGGTTTCACTGGCCAGGGCTCTACCGAAATGTGCGACGATATGTCATTCACTGCCGGGAATGCCAGCGTAGGAAAGCCGTTCCACAGAAGCCACCGGGTCATCTAATGCCTATACCACCTGCTGTTGCGCCATTTCATCGCATTGGGATAGATCTCCTTGGACGTTTTCCAAATTAGACCACTGGAAATAAATGGATCGTAGTCTGCACCGACTATTTGAGTCGCTATGCTATTACAAAAGCCCTGAAAACTGCTGAAGCTGCGGAATTAGCGAGGTTCCTCGTCGAAGATATACTTCTAAAACATGGAGCGCCCCGAGTTATCATCACCGATCGAGGGCAAGTGTTTCAATCAAGACTTGTTTCAGATATCATCCGGTTGTGTAACATGAGTCATCGAATGACGACAGCCTACCATCCCCAGACCAATGGCCTTACTGAGCGATTCAACAAAACACTAGGCGACATGTTATCCATGTACGTAGACGTAGAACAGAGAAACTGGGACGAGATACTGCCGTTTGTGACCTTCGCTTACAAAACCGCTAAACAGGATGTAACCGGATTCACACCTTTCTATTTACTTCATGGCCGAGAAGCCGAAACAACGCTCGACACTCTTTTCCCCTTCTGCCCTGACGTGGAGAACGACTATACTAAGCATCTTGTCGTGAAAACCGAAGAGGCAAGGCAGTTAGCCAGACTACGAACCCTAGAGGCGCAAGAAAAGGACCGTCGGCGTTATAATTCCAAGCACAGGGTGGTGTCCTATTCACCTGGAGATTTAGTATGGATTTTCACGCCTGTTCGGAAAGTAGGCTTCTCCGAGAAACTGCTTAAAAAATACTTCGGACCATACCAGGTGTTACGACGATTATCTGACGTAACCTACGAAGTCCAAGACTATGAGCCAACATCAAGACGCCGGAAAACGATAGACACCGTCCATGTTCTTAGAATGAAGCCTTACTACGACCCTGAATTACAAGCACAACATCCGAATGGTGATTCTTCAACATCTGAAGACGGCCATTGTGAAGAGGATCCGCCTACCAATGTAAAGAATGATTACACCGGACCACAGACACGTTCCAGATCAAAAGTTGCTAGCAGTTAGGCAACCTAGGACAGCGGGACGCTGTTCTTCTAAGGAGGGAGCAATGCCGCTTAAAGCCTTTCCCGTCAAAGACTCTGTTGCTGAATGGTCAACGCACCGGACTGCTGAGCAAGAGGTCCCCGGTTCGAAGCTCTACATTATTTTAATTTAATTTAATTCTAATTCTATTTATGTTAGTTCTAGAAGTTGCTAGAACATTCTTTAATTTCCTGGAACGGCGTTCCAGAATATTCTGTTGATGGATAAAAGAGCAAGTAGCTCAACCTGTGAGTTCAGTTCTGAGTTCTATCAGCTAAGTGTTGTGTGCTAATAAACAGCGTTGTATTCCCTCTACGTGTGTGTTCAATCCATACGACTACCATCTACGCGACAATATATATTCATCCTTGTGCCCGTATTCTTCGGATACAGGCTATCCTACCCCGGAAGGAAAAGGTTAATAATCTTTTAAACGTTTAAAAATTAAAGATTAAAACACCAGTTTTCCTCTTTTAAGTTTTATCTTTAAACGAAGCAGAGAAGGACAGTTGATCCTCAGCTGTGACAGTTTTTGCTCTTTCTAAACGCTAAACCTAATAATAAATAAACTTAATAATTATTATTAGGTTTATTTACCTCGTTCAGCGTTGTGACTTGATTAAACTTGGAATAATATTACATGCTCTCAGGGCACATTTTCTATACTACATATTTAACAAAACATTACCTTGAAAATATGCAGAGGAAGAGAAATTACGCGTGTCATTACTAATTACATTTAAATATTCAAAAAGCTATTTAAGTTGTCCGTTATCAATTTACTATGCATTGCTCTCTCTATGACGAGAAAGACGGAGACACACGTCGCAACGATTTCTCAGTTCCTAATACCAGATATTCATTTGCTATTTAAATGTATTCAACAGACAATAAAAATAAGTGAAAGGCAATCACAGAGCTTATGCACTACAAACAAACAGAAGATATATTGTCAGAATCACGAACGTAAGCTGTTAAACACTAGTTGTCCGTGCCACTTGATTGATAGACCAGCAATTACCTGCCTATTCTAATGCGGTGGACATTTGTTGACGAATTAATATTTATAAATAATTTTGTGGGTCTGTAAAGGTAATATAACTATGCTTTTAACCATAGTAAATAACATAAAATTACACAAAAGATATGAATAAGGACTTTCCTTTTGAAGAATTAGCTGATGTTTGTTTCGAGCACACATCAAAATGCTGAATTTTAAAACTTTTGTGGTACTTTTTTTTTTTTTTTTTGCAGTTTTAACGTATTTTACAGCGGGGTGTATCGATGGACCCGTCTCCTCGTGGCACAGCCCCGAGCAACGTTAAGGTTGCTGTATACTAACCCTATTGGATTCACTCACCTCAATGTTAACCTATTATTAAATAAAGTTAGAACATATAATAATTAGAATATTTTGTATAGTGGCTTTTTATTTATTTATTTTTTTTGCTAAATTATTAATTTGAGAAATACACTCTGACACATGTCTGAGAATAACTGAAGGACACGCACTCAAATTTAATATCTAATGTTACTATTTAATTTCTCTTAATATTACTTAACATTAATTTAAACACTGACTACAAACTTTTACAGAAATAATCATATTAATTGTTATCATACATTAAAAAATTATTATAACACATAAAATTCAAATTACATATAATAAATTAACACAGTGCTCTCGCCTGATAAATATAACACAAAATAATTATGACTTACCACCACCTTCGTATGAAATAGAAGCATCTCGTTTCTACTAAGTCGACCAGCGGAATCGGCAAAGCAAGAAAAACAAAAATGGCGGATAGGATAGATCGGGCCACCACGAGGTCCTCTTCCTGTCGCTGCTTATTCTTCAACTGACTAAGAAACGGTTTTTTTTTACTTCTTTTAGAACTGCGTAGGACATAGCTGAGAGCAGAGGTCAGCTATGTCCTCGAACAAACACCTTTCAGCTCTCATTGGCTAAAAGATGTTGCTAGGCCGTTGCTATGGGGACGCCAAGACCCCTTTACAGCCAAGAAGGGGTGGCAAGTCACTCTTTTATACTTATACAAAACCTTTCTTTACGATAAGCTAAATTTGCCTCCGGGAGGTACATACCTTTCTTCCAGAAACCGGTACAAAATAAGCCCCAGGCGCGATCCCAAACACACATACATCTTAGGACATACATAATAAAACAGTTACACTAAAATGTGCATGGAACCGAATCAATGCTGTATCAAAACTAGGAGATAAGAAAATATATTTACAAAGTCGAATTCCATGTCACACCTATGGAGAAAATGTGTCCAAGTATTGCATACTTGGATTGAAAGATTTTTTTTTAATTGTACTCCATAATAGAGAAAGAAATTTCACACCTTGGATCTTTTTTCGTTAAAAAAAAAAATTCAAATAATATTTTTTAATTTAAATTATTCGGGGGAAAATATGGAGTAGTGTGTTTTAAACTCTCATAAATTCCTTTGGGGGTCGAAATTTATAAAATGAATTCTGCAGCATGGTGCAGAAAAGTTCGGGCTATCTGAGCATACCATTTTTAATGAATTATCATAAGTTACGTAGATGTAAATAGTAGACACATTTTCTCCGTAGGTTGACATTGAGATGTGTAGGGTTCGCGTGTTGCTCAGATGCAAATTTCTGGTAGCTGCGCAGTGCAGGCCAGTCGAAGTGAGTTCGGAGCAGGTGTCTGGTCTATTTAAATGACACACGCTGAGTTGGCAAGAGTCCAAGAAGTGAGTGGAGATTTGTACGGTAGTGCGTTACGCTATTAGTAGAGATACGAAAGAGTCGAGAAAAGTTAGATTGAAGGTGATAGCGGTATTTAACTGATAGAGCACTTATTAGTATTTAGCCTAGGTGGCTGCACGAGTTCGATAGTTATTTCAGAGCCCGATGGTTACGGGTATTGCTAGTGAACGTATATTCTGCCTGAAAGGGTTCGTTACGACTTTAAAGTTCAGTTTCTTAGTACCGCAAGTTGCGGTACTGTTGTGTTATTATTTGAAGCCCCAAGTCGGTCTATGTTAGTCTACCTCTGCGTAGAAAATAAAGGAATTATTTATATTTATGCCTATTACTTTATAGTGTGCCTGGACCGTTAGAGGATTCACAGGGTAAATAAGAAACAGGACCAGATAGATGAGAGAATCCAATAAGGTTAGTCCACAGCAGCCTTAACACTAGAAAGACGGGAATTTTTTTTCTTACTAAAAAGACTGAACATCCTCAAATCTTGTTCCCTTTAGCAAATTTTTCAGCTTTGGAAGCAAGAAAATGTCTGCCGGTGCTAAGTTTGGAGAGTATGGAGGATGCTGCGTCTCGACGATCTCATGCAGGGCCAATTTGCTGAAGGGAACAAGATTTGAGGATGTCGAAGCCATCAAGAAAACGGTGACGTCCGCATTAAAGAGCATTCCGAAAGAGGGCTTTACAAGATGTTACCGAAAGCTATACAGCCGATCACAGAAGTGCATTGCGGCGGGTGGGACTTACTTCGAAACATATTAAATGTGTTTCGTGCAATATTTTCTGGAGTTATTAGATCTGTCCTAGAAAATAATGGCCGCACCTTGTAGTTAAAGTAATGAAAATTGTGTAAAACAAATTTTTTCTCTATTGACAACTCTTCGAAAATTTTTTTTTATTCCAGGTGAATATTCTGAACGTTAACCCTAAAGATACTGAAACTGAGATATACCTATTTCTATTAGAGTTCATCTCAATATTCCCTCATCTGTTTCTATAGCAGCTTTTTAGACTTAAAACAAGACGTGATTGCCTTGGCAGACACAATTCTCCGAATAGGGATTTATAGAAGCTGTTGGCGCTCCTGCGTGATCACTGGGTACCGTCTTCCCGCCAACCCTTGGCGACTGTTAGACCAGTTGCCTATGGAGAACCAGTGAATAAGGTCGTAAAAAAGACCTCTCCGTATAATAAATAAAGGACTATGGTGTCCGTTGAAAAAGTCTAGTGCGTTTCTATAACTAGTGAATCAATTAATATAGTTGCCTCTAGATTAAGATTATAAGAAATTATTACGAAACAAAAAACAAAATAAAATCTACAGTCCACAACGAGAAAGTATCGACCAGCAGCTATTATTGTGGTTTTATGTGCTCAGGAAACTGAGATGGACAACTAACAGTTATATGGAGAGAACCTTTACGAACGTTATGGACAGGCCAGAGAATTGATGCAGACCACTTCAGACTTTCAACTTTTAATATT
This sequence comes from Dolomedes plantarius, assembly GCA_907164885.2. Taxonomy (NCBI): domain Eukaryota; kingdom Metazoa; phylum Arthropoda; class Arachnida; order Araneae; family Dolomedidae; genus Dolomedes; species Dolomedes plantarius. Next base: position 137,593,147 of record OU015500.1, read on the forward strand.
TGCACTTCCTTGTTTATTTAAGTTTTTGTTGTTGCTGTTGTTTATATAGCCTCCTGTATCTGTCTGTACTGCGTTTGTTGTTGTTCTGCTTCCACATCATGCATAACCTGGTTTTCGATGCTGAGGGTGTTCGGATCGAATCCCGGCGTTGCGCCATGCAAAATACCTTCGTTTGTGTCGTCCCTTCATAGTGAAATATAGGGGACAATGCTGTCCGCCTATATGGTGCCCCCATAATAAAATGGACAGTAAAACTGAAGCGTAGTATAGGTGAATGTTTGACGACAAATGCCTCCGCATTGGGGGGAATAAACCACACAAAAATCCCATCATGCATCACGTTGAGATGTATGGGGGGGGGGAGTGTCAGGTGTGTATACCAAGTACTGTCCTGTTTTTATAAAATTCTCTCTGAAAACACTTAGAATTTTTTTCCACCATGGTTCAGATTTGGTTTGGTTTGGTTTGGTTTGGAGCGCTACTGTCAACTTTTTGTTACACGAGGGCTAATTACACCGGGACCTACAGTTTAAAGCCGATTCCTAACGGCTACAAACATCCATGCCAACAGTGGGACTCGAACCCACAGGATCTGACCGCAAGCCAGCGCCCTAGCCATTCGGCCATCACCTTGCCATACCACCTCCATGGTTCAGAATATGACCACCATATATGGTAGATGGCAATGTTGCGTACCAAGTACCTATGCAATAAAAAATAAAAATCTCTGTGTACATCTCTTAGAAAAAAAATTTTCACTATAAAGAGATTCACAATATGAAATTTTTACGAACACTAAAAGAAAAATACACACAAAATGCACTATGTGTCTCATTTTAAACACCACCCTCTCTCACAACTGTCGTGGCATCGGAAATGATAAAAAAAAAATCTTGCGCTATTGCTTTCCCTCATTGCCAACACGCATGTAAAATGCTCTAATCAAAGTTCGCTATCATTACCGTAAGTACCTAACAGTAAATTATTTAAAAACAACACTCCACACCCCCGTATTTAAATCCTGTTTAATCATGTCTAAGCATGAAGCCCTAACACGCAACCGTAATGACTACTAAAGCGGTCATCAGAGTATAACTCTTGTTTTAAAAACACGCGTTGCTCTGTAATTGGGGTGAGCCTGAATTACAGTTTAGGGGGTTGAATGGGTTATTGGGATTTAATTTTGACTCTCAATGAGGCATGGAACATAGACTGGCAATATCTTAGTCCTCATCTGCGATTGCAAAAGTCGATTAGGGAGACGTTATCGGGAAACAAGATCAAATCTATGACTCTCGTTTTTCTCACGCATGCTAGAAATATTGGAGTAAAATAAACGCTGTTGAAAGGGGATTAGAAAAAGGTTTCAACTCTTTAACCCTCGTTAGATGTAACCCTCGGGTAAAATAATTTCTGTTTCAGCCTAAATTATTGTGAGAGAGCACGTATTATTTAATAAGTCCTTCGTGGGGGGGGGGGATGAGAAAGCTTTGCCCTGTCTTTATGAGGTAAAACGGGCACACACACATGGAAAGCATACAGATATCCTACCCCTGTACACAGCCTCACAGTTTAAACTTTACCTTACGGGGCCCATTTTTCCGATTCCCTCCTTAGAACAGAAAATTCCATACCCCCTTTGTATGAACGGCCATTAAGGGGCTTATATATATATATATATATATATATATATATATATATATATATATATATATATATATATATATATATATATATATATATATATATATATGTATATATATATATATATATATATATATATATGTATATATATATATATATATATATTTATTTATATATATATATATATATATATACATACATACTGCTGGGACACTGGTCCTGCACCGGATATTATGGTATGGGGCGGTATTGGATATCACTCTAGCACACCTCTAGTACGCATTGCCGGTACTTTAAACAACCAGCGCTACATCTCCGAGGTGTTGGAGCCAGTTGTCCTTCCTTACCTTCAGGGCTTGCCCACAGCCATATTTCAACAGGATAATGCGCGACCACACGTGGCACGCATTGTCCAACGGTTTTTCGTCAATCGCCAGATTGAATTGCTTCCCTGGCCGCCTAGCTCTCCGGATCTTTCACCGATTGAAAACATGTGGTCCATGGTTGCACTACGATTGACCCAGATTCCATCCCCAGCTGCCACAGCAGATCAACTTTGGCAACGTGTGGAAGCTGCTTGGTCTGCTGTACCCCAAGAACTCATCCAAAGTCTCTTTGAATCAATGCCGAGGCGTGTGGCAGCGGTGATCTCCAACAATGGCGGCTACTCTGGCTACTGATTTTGGCAGGAACCACACTTCACAGAAGTCTATAAATTTAATCATTTGATACTTGGTCAACATGTTATCTACAAAATAAATTTTGTTGTGGTATCTCTTGTAATTCTTGGTGTTGCAATTTGGGTGGCCAGCAGTGCATATATATATCGATAGAAATTACGGTTACAAAAACCAAATTTGACACATCTATAGATTAAAATCTTTCGTTTAAGACCAAAATGAAGTCAATTGATGCAGTAGTTTTCTCTCACGGACTGCCCAAAGAATTGGCTTACAAACTTAAATATATAGATTATTGGTCAAAAGAGGATGTATAATGCTAATTAACCAATAAAAGTTTAAATTAAATGAGAAACATAACCATCCTGACACATAGGCGTAGCGTCGAGGGGGCACGGGGGGTGGCGTCCCCCCCCCCAACTTAACTTGAAATAAATTAAAGCGTTAATAGAAGTTCAGTTAAAATCGGAGAAAATTGCAGAAAACTATTTAAGAAAGTTGGTTTTTTCCCGCTTTTTCAAACTGTGAAACTGAAGATTTAGATTATGTCTAGGCCTTAACATAGTTTTTAACAATGATATGATCCATAACAAAAATTCGATGCTTTTTTTCCCTCATTTTTTTTTATATTATTTTATTTTTCTCATTGTATAAATTCTGAATACTTCTCAAACATCAATTCTATTGTTATTAAATTTTTAAAAAATCAGAATATATCATATTTTAAGGACCGTCCGGCAGTCAATGCGCTGAGGAGAGCCCTAACTGAATTCAATACGTGCCCCCCAAAAAGTCAGAAGCACGCTACGCCTATTTTCTGACACAACTACAACAGATGAAACTCTGAATGAGATTGGGGTTTTAACAACTTAGGCTTGGTTTGGTCTAGTTTGACAGCGTCACGATCATCATTAGCCACTCGAGGGTTAGTGATACGGGGTTTTGGTTTGGTTTGGGGCGCTACGGTCAATTTTTGCTACACGAGGGAAAATAAGACCGGGACCTACTGCTTAACCCTTTCAGGGGCAAAAAACTCCCCCGTTTGTAGGGTGCAAATTTTTTTCCCGATTTCATTTAACCTAAAAAATCTTGGAAAATTTCCCAACGAAAGGTTTCAAAATGAATTAGTTCTTTAATCTGACAACAGATGGCAGTAGTAACCATTTTCGGATAATTTAACTTTAATACATTGAATGCAGGTGAAAAAAAGGACTAGGTTTAAGCGTTTGCACTGTGCAAACACCGCCCCTCTAAGGGTTAAAGCCGATTGCGAACGGCTATAAATGTCCAAGCCAAGAGTGGGATTCAAACCCACAGACTTTGGTACCGAACGCCAGCGCCCTAGCCATTCGGCCATCGTCCGGCATAGTGAGACTGGAACCGACAGTTTAAAGCCGGTTCCAGATTTCTCGATCGGCTAAAAATATCCATGCAAACAGCAGAACTCGGATCCCCAGACTGGTACCGAATGCGGGTCCGACCCTAAACCCGCTAGTCACTGCGGAGTGCTGATCGTTGAAACGGGAAACATAAAGAAAAATCATAGAAAGATGTTAACCTTTATGGTCGTGATCCGACAAATCATTATCTTGTAGAAGTAATCCTAACTGTAGAACCAACTCTTATTTACATCTGGTTTATTGACACATTAAAATCTTGGTTAAATAAATCATTTACAAAGGTTCGTTCCGACGAACGTTAATACACTCATGAGAACAGGGCTCATTATTCAAAGTCCGTATGGGACCCCCTCTCTCTCTCTCCGTACGCGTGGCGACCTTTCAACAGTCCAAGTCTATTCTCTCTTTCATTCGCAACCGCGTCGTTATTTATGCATTCTTCTCAGCCCTTTCTCGAACAATCTCGAATACCGGACCTTTTCCGGTTCCGCCTTCTGCAGACCACCTATGGTGAATTTCTTTCCTGACCGCACTTCCCTTGGAAAAGCGCGCCGCTAATGGGTTTCACAAATCATTCTAAATGACTTGCATTGTCGCACATCTCCAAAGGTGTATATCGTTCGACACCTGTTTGCGTTTATTTTGGGCTTATTGAAGACGCTATTACTCACCTTCATCAATTCCACTTAAGAATGGGAGACGAGAGTCTGACAAAAGAGATGTAAATAAAGGTAATAAACTCCTCGAACATTCGGGAAAGGATCACAATAATTCATTACCAAATCTAAGTTTTGTATATTTTCAGGGAATCAGTAAGAATCAACGAGATTCCTATAGGGACCCTTTTACTCCTGTGGCGACGATGTTCCCTCTTCAGGAGCAAAGAAAGATTGGTCTGGAGTACATTTTCTGTGAATCAGAACGAATCAGAAAGATTCGTACTGGGAGACTTTTACTGCACTGGGAACAATGTTCTCCCTTCATGAAAAGTGATCGATTAGTCTGATGAAAGAGGTAAAATAGCTGAATTGACAATTGTGGGTCTTAGATTCTGAAAAGACACATAGATGTAATGCATTTTTAAAAGTATTTCACCTTTCGTTTTTTTTTAATTGAATGCAATGAGCCTTCTATATATTTAGTTCAAAACCTTCCAAGAAAAAAAAAAGTAAATTGCTTTTACGCACTTTCTTCACCAAGCCATTAAATAATCATCTTCTCATATAAATTCGTATAATTTACGCCATCGGAATTTTCAGTTCTAAATCAAAGGGAATTTAAGGGGACAGTGGACTTTCAAAATTGTGAAATTGTCCAAAAATTCGAAATTTTTTTATGTTATTGAATTGCGAAACTACGGACGAGTAGGAATGTGCTGCAAAAGAATTTTTAATTTCTGCGATTACTTTCCTAGTTATAGGCATTTGTATTTAATTTAGATATTATGTGGTTACTAATAGCAATAACTTTAAATGTTTTTTCTCAAAATACAAATTTTCATGTCATACGAATATTCCAACTGCTCCGGGAGCATTTCTAATTATCGTATTGCTTGGAAATTTAATTTTTATATACTAAACGGTATATCAAATAAATCCTATTGAAAATAATTATGCTTCGTAGCTCAGAATTTCTAAATTTTGTACTTGAAAAGAGGATTTATAGGTATTTTGCGTAACAAAAAGGGTGTTTTCACTATTATTATTTTTTTCTCTTTATATTTTTAATGAATGCTTAAAATAAGCAATAAGTTTCATTTTTGCTTCTATAAGGTATCCTGAAAATAAAAATTACCATATTATATGCAAAAGAAATGAGCTTGAAACATTTTTAATTAGGCCAATATTTCATATAACTAATAATTCATAATTCATAAATCATTAATATTTCTTCATTAAATTTTAAACACTTTTATATATCTATGGTACTAATCACATATTCAAATTTCAAGCAAATCCATTCAAAACAAAGAAAGCTAGGTTTGAAGGTCCACTGTCCCCTTAACTCACAGTGTTCAGAAATGTTCAAGAAAAATCTTTTGCTATTTCTGTAACCGATATGCCGTCATGGGAAGGCCACTAGATCTAATAATGAGCACCTCCAGCATACCTTGCCCTAGACCCATGATTCTCCCATTTCTACTGCTCGCATCGGAGACATATATTTTCACTAATCGGCTGTCATTTGAAAGCGACAAGGAAGTATATTATCTCGAAATTCAACATGACGGAATAAGATGTTCTCATAACCGATAATCTTACAATAGAAGTATACATAATGACATCTGACAAGCACAATTTTTAACGTAGAATTACGTTTCTCCATAACGGTCCTTCGGAAAGCAAAATTCCAGACGCTAAAACCGTCCGTCCGTCCGTCCTCGCGAGTTATAATTTTGGCAGCGTGCCAAACCCAGTCTGTATCACTTGGGCAAGCATTAAACAGTTAAACAGAAAAGTACCAAAATGTGACAAAATTTTCACATACATATATGTATATATATACATACGCACACACACACACACATATATATATATATATATATATATACCGGGTGTCCCAAAAATGACCGACGATTTGAAAAATCAATTAAAGAAAAACGGATGGTGATAGAAATGCACGTTTTGCTGCATTCTGCTTAGGTAACCAGGGAATTTATTCTCACCAATTTTCAAAATTAGTTACAAAGTTCGTCAACAGATGGCGCTGCTGACTGGGATAAACTATAAAACAATGCTTTCAAAGCAAGAAGCATATGCAAAGTGGCATGGATTGGCCTCCCTATTCGCCAGATTTGAATCCATGCGATTTTTCCTTTGGGGGTACTTGAAAGACCAGGTGTATCGTCACAATCCACAAACTGTAGATGAACTGGAACAATACATCTCTGATGCTTGTCAGAACATTCAAACTGAAATGTTTGCACGGGCGTCTGCGAATTTTGACCTCAGACTGCGCCACGTTGTTGCTGCAAACGATGGTTATTTTGAAAACATTTTTTTATAGTTTTACCAGTCAGCAGCGCCATCTGTTGACGAACTTTGTAACTAATTTTGAAAATTGGTGAGAATAAATTCCCTGGTTACCTAAGCAGAATGCAGTAAACCGTGCATTTCTATCACCATCCGTTTTTCTTTAATTGATTTTTCAAATCGTCGTTCATTTTTGGGACACCCGGTATATACATAACACATACATATATATATATGTATATACAAAAGAGGTAAGCAACGATAAGTAATTCTACGTTAATAACCCGCGGTAGTTTCGTTAGAAGAGACTAGCTGAATTTTTTTTTTCTACAAAACAATCTTTTCCTATATTGTGTAAAGGTTTTGACTACCGATGATATAATTCATTTATTACAATGGATGTTCGCAGTGAAACGACAACGGAAATCGGAGCAGTTAAGGTTCAAAACAAATGTTATTACGGAACAATTTAGAATAAATACAGTAACCACCGCTTATAGTGATCAGTGGTTATAAGAATCAACCGTTTATAAGAATCAATATCGCGAAAACAAAAACAAATGTATTATTTCCATGTTAAAATTTTCGCTTTAAAGAATCAATCCACCGGTTTTAAGAATCAGTTTACACTCTTCGCTTTCCTTTCTTTTTTCCAAAAAAAGACCAAAAAAAGGCACTTAAACCCTCAAAAGTCACGGAGTTCTTTCTTTTTTTTAAAGAAAGATTGTTAAGATGGGATGGAATATAGTCATAAAATTCATCCGTTTCTTTGTTAGGCATAACATAATAGTTTCCCCTTAAACGCTTTAGCACAACACTGTCCTATTGCCTTGGCCCCTTACCGTCCGGGTACCATTTCACTTTTCTCCACTGAAAAACAAAAATAGGGACTCTTTTTTCCCACCTCCCACATCCTGATTGCGGCTTCCTGGACCCTGAAACACATAAATCTTCGACGAAGTGTCCACTATACTTAGGCAAACGTGACATTAGTAGATTCAGATCGTTATCACACCGTGAAACGTAAATTAGAAGGTGAATCTTCGTCTGAGACTATTAGTATTGAAAGAGGTATAAACAGTCTCCTGAAAAATTCATTACGTCAAACTACCATAGAAAACTTTTCTTGCTCCCTTCCTGTAGTTGTCCTGTTTTTTCTTCTCTCACTATAGTCATGTGTATCTACTTATAGATCTAAATATTAAGTTGAATTTTCAAAATTATAAAAAATAATTTTAATAAATATAATTAACGTAAATTAAAGAGTATTTTATGGTAAATTATTTAATATATGTATATATAGGTGTGTGTTCCTGTCCAAAAACCTAAATTTCGGCTATAAGAATCAACCGCTTATAAGAATCAAAATCAGTAATAACAAACGTGATTCTTATAAGCGGAAATCACTGTATATCATTATTTTCTCAGAATCCAACTAACAGAGAAGATGATCTCGCTTGGTAACTGTTGCAGAAGTTTACATCCCAAAATACTGATTACTTGTAGAATTTTCATATACATCGCACTTTATCAATTTAACATCAAACATCTTAACCTCCAAGTATTAGTACCAGAAACGCTGCGACTGTCTGCAGTGATAATGGTCATCTGTCCAAAAGGGTTGGACAGTACTATAGTAGAACAAAGAGGTGAAACAGAACAATGAAACTCTAGTATCCTTTCCATTTTAGATCCATACAATCGACTAGTTGCCTCACCAATACCTAAAACTTTCCATGATTCTGAATTTGAATCGAAATCAGGTCTTCACCGTGAAGGTAACCTCTTAATAGGGATTAGGTCATTGTTGACCATTGTCCAGTCTCGAATTGTTCCGTAATTCGGGGAGCACGCCCTGCAAAGGATTCGATAAGGTGCGAGTTCCTGTGAAAGGGGTGTTAATGAGATCATCGCTGCTTTTGTATGGGGATTATCCTAAATCAATCCCCGTTAAATTGTACTGTGGACATTACTTTGGACAATGAATTCAGGATGCTTCTCAGGCTAAGGAAGAAGCTATGCAGAGGGGCATTCATTAAATTCGTTTGGAGACAGACGTGGACGAAGTCATAACATGGAAATCACGAAGTTTTCTCAGTGAAATAAGCGTTTAATCTCCATTTGGGTATTTTAAAAACGACAATCAGGAATTATTATAGCTCACTTTCAGGAAAAAACGAAAAATGATAATCCAAAAATTGATTAGCTGTTAATAACTTAAGCTTATTGCAGCAGAGATACATGACATCCAAGTAGTTTTTTTTTGTTTGTTTTTTTGTTTTTTTTTTACAAAAAGTGCATAACAGTTGTAATCCCCCTTTGCAAAGTTTTTACAGAATGTTTTTTCTGCCGGAAACGCTGTTTTTTTTTCACTTTAGATTCTTCTTGTAGACATACAGTGATTTCCGCTTATAAGAATCACGTTTGTTATTACTGTTTTTGATTCTTATAAGCGATTGATTCTTATAGCCGAAATTTAGGTTTTTGGACAGGAACACACACACCTATATATACATATATTAGATAATTTGCAATAAAATACTCTTTAATTTACGTTAATTATCTTTTATTAAAATTATTTTTATAATTTTAAAAATACAACTTAATTTCTATACCTATAAGTAGATACACATGATTACAGTAAGAGAAGAAAAAAATCCAATATTTGTTACAATATACCTGCTTAACAGTTTAACATTTCCACTACAGGAAGAGTGCAAGAAGTTTTCTATGGTAGTTTGACGTAATGAAGTTTACAGGAGGCTGTTTATACCTCTTTCAATACTAATAGTCTCAGACGAAGATTCACCTTCTAGCTTACGTTTCACGGTTTGATAACGTGCTGAATAAAGAAAAAAGAGAAAAAAAGAATAAAGAAAAAACTTCGTGCGTTTGGAGGGTTTAAGTGGCTTTTTTGGAAAAATGAAAGAAAGCGAAGAGTGTAAACTGATTCTTATAACCGGTGGATTGATTCTTTAAAGCGAAAATTTTAACATGGAAAATAGTACATTTGTTTTTGTTTTTGCGATATTGATTCTTATAAACGGTTGATTCTTATAACCACTGATCACTTTAAGCGGTGGTTACTGTATTTAGCATAAATTCTAGTTTGGCAATTCTTTTATTCAGGCTCATTTTGCAGATACAAAGACAAAACACTTTAACAATAGACAGTTTAAAGATACGCAGTATTTAATCCTGTTGCCGGAAAGGATTTTGTAACACCTTGGAGTAACACACTACGAGCGTGTTACTCACAAGAGCAACCATGGATTAAGTGACAAATAAGAATGAGGTGAAAATCTTATACTCTACTCATCTATTTTTTTTTGGGGGGGGGGGAGGAGGAGGGGGCTGCTGAATCAGTCTGAATATAATCAACCCTTTTAAATTTTTTTTTAACATTTGCATTGTCTTTTTAATTGGAAATGGCATGTACTGGTCCATTCGGCCACCCACGAATTCCATAAAAAAAAAAAAAAAATGCTCGTAAGCCAACAAAGACCACGTGATAATTTTTTTCAATATAATGGCATTATCTGCCCGTTAATATCGACGAAAGTAAAAGAGTTAAGGGGCCCGGAACAGATTTTTATTGTTTGCTTACAGAATTTTTTTTTTTTTGTTCTCTGGGACAGATTATTTAAAAAAATCAAATCTGCCTTTATGTAAAGTTAATTATCTGTGTTAAAAAAACTTGAGCCATTTCAAATTAAGTCCTTTTTTAAAAAAAGTTAAAATGTAACATTTAAAGTATGTTTATTTTTTGATAAATCTGCTTAACTAAAAACTCTAGTGGCAAAATGTTTTCACTGTTGTGTATAGGTGAGGTTTCATAGTAATTTGTCTTCAGAATTTATAAAAGTTTTCTTTACTGAAACACTAAATGAGGGGAAAAATCATTTCGTAATTTTCATTTCAAATCAAAAATCCTGAAGACTGTTTAAGGAAAATAGAACTGAAAAACGCTGTGTGAAATTTCATATGGAAACATTTAGGTGGTTCAGGCAAGTAGTTTAGGGTCCTTTTTAAGTGGATTCAGGACACATTTTAAATTATTTTTTATTTATTGAGTTAAAATTTCGAATTTTTTGGTGATGGTTAACCATATAATTTATAAAAAAAATCATATCATAAAACTTCTCATAAACTTTTTAAAAAAATTTTAAATTTTAAATTCTGAAAAAAAGTGGGGTAAATTAAAATCGTTATAACTCGAAATATTTATTTGTCAAATTTCAAAACTTTTTCATTTCATTAAACAGACATATATAAGTTTTAATTTCAATTCAGCGTTTTTTAAAATATTAATTTTTAAAAAATAAAAAATATTTAGAGTAAAAATTTTTAAAAAAAATTATGTAACTGATTTTTAAAAAATCATATTTTCAAAAGTAAATATTTTTTTTCAAATTTGCTGAATCAAAACTAAAGAGAAATAATTGAAAAAAACACGTTCCAAGTTTGAACTATTTATCTTTAATGGTTCTTGACTTATAACAATTTAAAGACGAGAAATGGTGAAAAAAACCATCATGCGGAAAAACGCATTTATAGGTTTAAACACAGATTGGCTACTATTGGAATGTTTCAAAGCAAAAATTAATATCTCCTGTTGTAATTAAGATAAAACATGATATAAACGTCATTTTAAACGGAAAAGAACACACATTTTTTTTAATGCAATAAATTTTTTTTTCAAAATTTGAAGAATTTTGTGTCCTGGAACCCCTTAAATATAACAAATCATGTAATATTCCAATCCAATGTAAATATACTTTAACGAGAGCTACAACAGTTACGGAAACGAGGGCTACAACAGTTATCTATATATATATAAAACAGTTCCGTAACTGACTGACTGACTGACAACGCACAGACCAAACCGCTGGACATAAAAGGGCTGAAATTTTGCATGGCGATTCTTCTTATAGTGTAGGGCTGCACTAAGAGAGATTTTTGAAAAATTCTTCTTAGATTTTTTTAAATAAAATTTTTAAGCTGTTTTCGTAATATTCTTTAAAGTTTACATTTAAAATAATAATCCGAGGGTTATAAAATTTATATCACGAGAAAGATCATAAAAATTCCTTTAAAATGAAATCTTTTTCGAATTTTTACCTCCATTTTCTGATTTTTGGTGAATTTTTAAAGATTAATTTTTAGAATTTAATTTATTAAATGCTGATCACGTGGTTTCTTTTCTTTTAATTTTGCTTCACGTGCATAACAACGAAATAGACAAAAAAGATTTTTTTTCTTGCTAATGCGGCAGACGATCGGACATTATCAAAAAAAAATATTAACATACAGTAAAAGAAATGTTCCTCAAACTGTACTATATTAACTGTACAATATTATTTAGCATGTTCTATTAGATTTAATTTGAATATTTTCTTCTACATTATTTTGCCTATAAAAATATCCCTTACGATTTTTTTATAAATATATTTTTTCGTTTTTTCTTTTACATCAATTGCATACATTGATCGTTGTATTTATTATATATATATTTATACAAATTTTTGGCATTAATTGCATACATTGACCATCGTATTTAATTTGAATGTATTCCGTACCGAAGTACAGGTATTCAGCTAGTTTGAATATATATTACAAAAGTAAGAGGCCATGATAGCACCTTAACCAGATATGAACATCGTTTTCAAGTCGCGGCTTGAAGGGGAAGTACACATTCACGTTACTGCCACGTCGTTACAGAGTTAAGCAGCGATGTCACGGTGTGACTTCAGGCACTCAGAATTAACTTTGACTCAGAATTAACTCTGACACGTTGGAGTCAGCCTATGTCAGTGAAGAATTAGAGAAAAGTCACTTGAAAGCCACCAAGAGATTTGTGAGAGGTTGAAATTCGGTCACCGCTGTGACTTAGAACAGTGCGACTTCTCACGCGGTCACTTCGACGGCACTGTATTATAAAAGGATTTTAGGTGGTCCAGGAGAAAAAAATTGGATTTTTTTTGTTTGCACTTACTATAAGATGATTTATTTCCTCTTAGGGGGTCCAGGACACATTTTAAATTTTTTTTTATTTATTGAGTTAAATTTTTTTGTGATGATTAACCATATAGTTTGTAAACAAAATCACATCCTAAAACTTCTCATAAAGTTTTTAAAAAACTTTAAAATTTAAATTATTTGTAAAAAGTAGGGCAATTTAAAATCGGTATAACTCGAAATATTATTTGTCGAATTTCAAAATTTTCCCCTATAATTAAACAGAAATATATAAATTTTAATTTTGATTCAGCATTTTTTTAAATATTAATTTTTTTTTAAAATTAAAATATTTAGACTAAAAACTTAAAAAAAAAATTATGTAACTTATTTTTAAAAAATCATATTTTCAAAAGTAACTATTTTTTTTTATATTTGCTGAATCAAAATTAAAGTAAAATGATTGAAAAAGACATGTTCCAAGTTTGAATGATTTATCTTCAACAGTTGTTGGCTTGTAACAATTTAAAGACGAGAAATGGTGAAAAATCCCACTATGCTGAAAAACGCATTCAAAGGTTTAAACAAAGATTGCCTGCTATAAGAATGTTGCAAAAATAATAATAATAATAATATCTCCTGTTCTAATTAAGATAGAAACATGATTTAAACATTCTTTTAAGCAGAAAAGAACACAAATTTTTTTAATTCATTGCTTTTTTTTACGAAAATTTGAAGAATTTTGTGTCCTGGACCCCCTTAAATGTGTTTTTAATGACACATCTGCAAAGGTGCAAAAAATACTAGAATATTTCGAAATTATGGTTTCAAACTTTTGAATTCAAAATTAAAGCCAAGTTCAGATTTTAATATATCTTCCGAACCAATAACTCTATTCGAATTTGTTCACTATTTCATGTTTTGTGTGAAGCACACAATTTCGTAGAGAAACGCTGCAAGGAAGTTCAAACATATATTTTTAAATGTAGCAAATCACTAGGGGTACGTAAATTTTGCATAAAAAAAATATCGAAATTTCGCAAAAAAAATAATTACAATATATAGAATTTCGCATTTATTCACAAAAAAAAATTATACATATATATATACTAGCTGAAAACCCGCACTTCGCTAAGGAGTACATTCAAATTAAATACAACGGTCAATGTATGCAATTAATGCCAAAAAATATGCATAAATATATTTATAAATATAACGATCAATGTATGCAATTGATGTAAAAAAAACGAAAAATTTATTTATAAAAAAATCGTAACAGATATTTTCATAGACAAAATAATGTACAAGAAAATATTCAAGTTAAATCTTATAGAACATACTAAAGAATATAGTACAGTTAATATAGTACAGTTTGAGGAACATATCTTTTACTGTATTTTAATATTTTTTTTGATAATGTCCAATCGTCTGCCGCATTAGCAAAAAAAAAAAAAAATTTTTTGTCTATTTCGTTGTTATGCACGTGACGATAAATTAATTTAAAGTACCAGAAAAGAAATCACGTTATCAGCATTTAATAAATTAAATTCTAAAAATGAATCTTTAAAAATTCACCAAAAATCAGAAAATCGAGGTAAAGATTCGAAAAAGATTTCATTTTAGAGGAATTTTTAGGATCTTTATCATGATATACATTTCATAACCCTCAAATTATTATTTTAAATGCAAACTTAAAAAAAGTTACTAAAACAGCTTAAAAATTTAATTTTTAAAAAATCTAAGAATTTTTCAAAAATCTTTCTTAGTGCACCCCTACACTATAAGAAGAATCTCCATTCAAAATTTCAGTCCTTTAGGTCCAGCGGTTTGGACTGTGCGTTGCCTTTCAGTCAGTCAACTACGGAACTGTTTTATATATATAGATGTCTAAATTCAGATATTTCGCATTTATTTAAAAAAATCAGTTTTACTTACTTGGTTAGGTAAGTATCAAAATTCTTAGTTAAAAGCTAACATTGTAGTAGTCTCCACATTATATTCCATAAGTCTTTAGCAATAAGTACTAAGCAAATTTCGAGAGTTAGATCTCTCAGTTAAAGACCGTGGATGGTCTTAGATAAGCAATTATGTTAATAAATTATTACTATTATTACCTAATTTCGCTTAAAAAAGCCGTTTATCACTGAATTTTCGCCAAAAAAGTAGTAAAAAAATAATTTTTCCATTTATTCGCTCATATCGGCAAATTTCGCATTTATTCGCTCATATCGGCAAATTTCGCATTTATTCGCTCATATCGGCAAATTTCTCATTTACTCGCTCATATCGGCAAATTTTGCATTTATTCGCTCATATCGGCAATTTTCGCATTTATTCGCTCATATCGGCAATTTTCGCATTTATTCGCTCATATCGACAATTTTCGCATTTATTCGCATCTATTTCGCAAATACGAAAATTACGCATCCCTATAAATCCCCAAATATTTCATTCCAGGATGAAAAGAATTTGTAGTAATATGTCCATAAGATTTACAAACGTTTTAATTTTGAAATTTTTAATCACTACAGAGGAGAAAAAATGATCTTCTAATTTCAGGGCAGTTTTCCGTACATGGATAGCATTTTCTGAACTTTGACTCTAAATCAAAAATCTTGAGGCAATTTAATGAATACAGAACTAAGGAAAGCTGTACAAAATTTTATAGAGACATCTTGGAAGAGAGTTTAGATATACCCTATTTAAAAAAAGGCAAATCGCGAAAAACTGCATTCCGAAATATATAGACTTAAAATGCAAATGTATAGCAGACTACGCACAGGCAAATGTGGCAAAATAATTGTTATATCTGGTACTGCAATCATAGCAGAAACGCGTGATTTGTGTTGTTTTATATCCTAAAAGTTCTATAGGATGCTTTAAGCCAGTGATGCGAAAGCATTTCCGACTGCGACGCAATTTCTTTAAGGTGACAATGGACCTTCAGATTGACAAAAATATGTCCCCAAAACGATTTTTTTTTCTTTCAGAAAATGATTCTGCTACTCATCAGCTTTAAATTTAAAAAAAAGTATGTTGATCCTATCATTATTAAACGAGTTATAAGTATTTTTTTCAAACGTAAACAATGGAAATGGTAGTCAAATTAAAACTTTAAATGCCATTTTCTCAAAACAAGTTTTCATGTCGTTTCGGTCAGTTCAAAATATTCCATGCGACATAATTTTTATTGAATTTTCATAAAATTTCCTAAAATGATTATTTATATACGTTAGAATAAAACTTAGAAATCAAATCATTATACTATTTTAAAACAACTAAAAATTTTGACAATAAAAAAATTTTTTTGATAAAATTTTGCATAAAATGACCTATTTTGATCGATTTCTTTTCTAGTTTTAATAAATATGACTGAAAATCAAATATTGCTACTAACTTTTATTATAACTATATAAAGTTAGCTTAAGGGAGAAAATTAGATATGTGAGACAAAAATGAATGCGCATGGAGCATTTTTAAATAGAGTAATTTACAAACCGATTTTAATTAATATCTAAATTAATTACATTCTGATTTTTTTTTTAAATTTAGAATTTCTATCTCTAAACAACACTGTATAAGTATACAAAATTTCATAGCAATTGGTTAATAAATAAATAAAAAAAAAGTTTTTTATGGTCCATTGTCGCCTTAAATGCAAAATCACTCGACCCCCAATGCACATTTTTTGCTAGTAGGTAACATTTTCTCAGTATTTGGTGAAAGGTGAGAGTGCTACTCTCGTATCATCTTCTGTGTGAAGTTTCGATTGTTGTTCGGTTTTTACAGCTAATAATTTAGAAAACCCAGTCTCATAGAGATATGTAGAAGCAAAGGGAAGCAATGGAAGTATAGCCTTTATCTGATGGAGATTTCATTGTAAAACTGTTTGACACGTTATTTAACACCGCCATATCATATTTTTAACATATAAAAATTTTGTTCTAAAATATCAAAAATGCGCCATTATAGAAAATTTAAAGTATGTTTTTAATTACATAATTCAATATGATATAAATTTACTTCAGACTATACCCTGTTTGACACGTTATTTAACAACGCCATATCATATTTTTAACATATAAAAATGTTGTTCTAAAATATCAAAAATGTGCCATTATAAAAAATTTAAAGTATGTTTTTAATTACATAATTCAATATGATATAAATTTACTTCACACTATAACCTCGAATTTTTTTCGCGATGCAAAATTTGAGTACCACTGCTTTAAGCAATGATAATAAGAGTGTGTATTTGTTGATAATTTAGTGCCTGGAACCTCTTAAAGAAACTAATTTTTAATATATAATTATCTACATTAATACGATCATATTATAATCTGCCTAATATATCACACGATTTCTTGTTAAGGGAACGATGGACCTTTATTTGAGCAAATCTCGTCATTGTAATAGTGATTGTGTTATTGTAAAGAATATATATATTTCTGTAGATTATTAGTACCAAAATAATTTTTTTCAAGTAAAAAATCATTTATGAAGCTTCTACAAAGTAATTTATAATGGGTAAGTGTAGTAATAAACTTTAAATCTGTTTTTCTCAAAACAGATTTTTCAAGGTTTTTAGATTTTTTAAATGCTCCATGCTACTTAATTTTTCTTCAAAATTCATTAAATTGATAAGAAAGAATCCTGATGCTGTTTACAAAAAAATTGGGTATGCATTTTACAATTCGACTTTATTAAGGTAATTAAATTTGATTTATAATTTTTCAAAAGGCAAAATTTTCATGAAAATCGGGATGGAATTCAGAAAAAAAAATCTCTCAAAAATTAACTATTCAAGGGATTAAATAATTGATACCCAGATTTGTTCGTTATACAGTTTAAAAAGATTAAAATGCAAAATCGAGGAAATATCTCAAAAATTAAGTAGCAAGGAGCATTTTAAAATTTTGATTATAAATTTCAAATTTTTTAAGAAATCTTTAAATTATACTGAGATTGGAAATTTCTTTTAAGGTATTCTATTTATTTATAGTGAAATGTGCATGTGTACAAAATTTAGTATCTCTATGATGAAAAGTAAAAAAAGTAAATTTTAATGTCCACCGTTCCCTTAAGGGTTAAAGAGACAGCTGCATTTCCCACCAGGATAGCACCACCAGGCCTTTAAATTCTTATTCTAATCTGACCGTGGACATCAGGTTTGGAATGGAAGCGAGAAGTTCTATTACGTGAACATTGGCCAGAGTTTGACCGTTGTCCACTCCGCGATTGTTCCGGAATAGAGTGAGAACGGTACACAATGGGGGACGATAAGAACGGTTGGAGAGAGTGTTAATAAGATTGGCGAACGTGTTACAGGTCAATCGGCGTTAAATTATAGGGCAGGCACTGTTGCTAATATAGCCCGAGTATTTCTACGTGTACTTCCGTTAATATAGCAGGGTTATCTCCCTAAGGCTGGTTACTGGTGGCAATTACAGAGGCTAGAGTACATAATGGAGTATTTGTACAGGCCCTGAATACGGTAATAATTGAAATATCATGGGTGTGAGAGCTATTTAAACATTTGATATTATCTGGCAGGAAGACTATTCCAGAAATGAATTCGGACCTTTAGTATAATAGCTCTATAATAAACACGAACCTGCGATATTATGTAGAAACTGATACGTATATATCTATCTCTACATACATACACACATACACACATATATATATGTGTGTGTGTGTGTGTGCGTGTACGCATATAACCTAACTTATAAGATAAAGGACATATATAGGAAGACATATAGAAATCAGATGAAATTCAAAAACAATCGTAAAAACCTTTTTGGCGATTTCTTAATATGAGGCAGTGAAAGGCAAAGTGGTGTAAGTCAATAAGTCAAGTGGTGTAAGTCAAAAGAGTTTAACTGCATAAACTACAAAAAATTCCACCATAAATTGAACAAATTATAATTCATAACGATTATTACAATATTGCAAATAATAACTATTTACAATTCCACTATAAATTGAACATGGATATTGAACACTTTTGCCCTTAAATAAAAAGAGTTCAAAATGTGACTTACACCACTTTGCCTTTCACCACCTCAATTCATAAAGCTTCACCATATTTCAATGAAATTTTGCAATAGTGTTTTACAGATTACTAACTATGTTTTTACCGAAAAGCTTAGCTGTATGTGTTAATTTAATCATGCTAATTTAATTAACCTGGTAATCATGCTACAGGATTACATATTTGCCCCCAAATGAAAAAAGTTGAAAATGTGACTTACACCACTTTGCCTTTCAACGCGTCATATATTTAATACAACTTATAATATATTTATCACAAAACTAATTTAAATATACTATTTAAGGCAGTAGATAAAGTGAGTATAAAAATTCTTCAAAGATGAGTTAAAGTTGATTTCCAAGCAAACAAAAAAAAAATCAAATAAATTAAAATTCAATAATAACACTTCTTTCGACAGAGAAGACAAAATTTAATATCAGCGCATGAAATTTTATGCACATCAAAACTTATTTTATTAACCCTATAAGAGTTCAAGATATGTGTGGATAATGCTTGTCACAATTCTGTCAAATAATTTACAAATTTTAACACGGGCACAATAATTTTAGATTACATCTAGTCTTGGCTCACAATTTTTTTAATGTGATATCATAAGCCATGAAGCCAAATGTAAGCCACAAGTATTTACCAACAAATGCAACAAATGGTTTTCCACATATGAAAAGAGATCGACTTTTATTGAAAATTGAAAAATTAAGGTAAACTTTCATCACTTACGATATCTCTAAACATGATGAAACAGCCTTTTGCCAGCCGAAAAGGGTAACAAACTAATTTAGTTCCATAATAGCAGCTTACAGAGGTGAAAAAAGTTATCCGACTGGTCACTGAATTTCTTTTACTACACGTTAAAAGTTTGTACGGCAAAATCTTTGAAAAAATCAGTTAATTATATTTCAAATTTTAAAAAATAGTGCTATGAATAGGGATTTTTAAGAATTACTGGAGTGTTTTAACAAATGAATTACTTTGCAAATATTTATTCTTTATCAAGCATGTAATTACATTTCGGGTAACAGATATATAGGCCTTACCATTTACTGTTAAATCTACAATAAAATCATATATGAATGAAATCTATGATTCTAGGGTAAATTCTACGGTAAAACCGATTTAAAAGTATTAACCTTTATCGTCTTGATCCGCCAAATCATTATCTTGTAGAAGTAATCATAACTGTAGAACCAACTCTTATTTACATCTGATTTATTGACACATTAAAATCTTGGTTAAATAAATCATTTACAAAGGTTCGTTCCGACGAACGTTAATACACTCATGAGAGCAGGGCTCATTATTCAAAGTCCGTACGAGACCCCCTCTCTCTCTCTCCGTACGCGTGGCGACCTTTCAACAGTTCAAGTCTATTCTCCTCTTCATTCGCAACCGCGTCGTTATTTATGCATTCTTCTCAGCCTTTTCTCGAACAATCTCGAATACCGGACCTTTTCCGGTTCCGCCCTCTGCAGACCACCTATGGTGAATTTCTTTCCTGGCGGCTCTTGCCTTGGAAAAGCGCGCCACTAATGGGATTCACAAATTATTCTAAATGACTTGCGTACCTTTACCCATTGTCGCACATCTCCAAAGGTGTATATCGTTCGACACCTGTTTACGTTTATTTTGGGCTTATTGAATACGCTATTACTCACCTTCATCAATTCCACTTAAGAATGGGAGATGAGAGTCTGACAAAAAGTTTTATAGATTTTTAGTTTTATTATAGGTTTTTTTTTATCGCAGATTAGTTAGATATACCCATTTATTTAATTTTTAAAAAAATTCGGTTTTAAAAAAGTCAATAAAACATATAGTGTTGGAATATATATTTAAACATTCCAAACAGCATGACAGCAATTGTTATATTACAATTGTTACATAGTATTTTGTAATTATTTAGCTGTGTTATTATCACTTTTTAGTGAACAACAACAACAAAAAATAAATAAATAAAAGAAATAAATAAATAAAAAATAATAATATGAATTCAAGAGATCTATGTTATAAAATGACTGTGAAACACATACATATGTGTGAGAAAAATTTTAACAATCCAAAGAGTGATTTATGAAATAAATCACTCTTTGGAGAGAAACACAGATTTTACAGAAATCTGGGAAAAGAAACTTATTATAAACGTTATAAGGTATACTTTCAATTATTCGACGGTATTTATAAAGGATTTTTCGTGAACAAAAGAACTGAAATAGTGTGTAAAATTAACTTTCATAAAGTTTTAGATAGTTATATATTATATCATAATAGTAACTGATCTTCTCTACATGCTTAAAATCTTATATATTCAAGATGAGCCCATAAAGTAACCGGACAATTTTTTATAAATAAGAAAAATATTACTCGCCTTCAAATAAATTTATCTCCTTCAAAATAATCGCCAAAGGAGTCTATACAATTTTTCCAACGTTTCTTCAAGTCATCGAAACACTGTTTACAGGCGTTGGAACTAACCGTTCGGAAAATACGCGTAACATTCGATTTAATATCAAAGTCGTTTTCAAATCTCTGTCCTTTCATGGCCTTCTTAAGCTTCGGAAAAGGGATAAATCAGCTGGTGATAAGTCGGGAGAATATGGTGGGTGATTTATCACTGTAATTGAATGCTTAGCAAGATATTGTTGTACAGAAATAGCTGTTTTAATTTAATTTGTCCTATTACTTTAAGGGCGCCCCTTGTAGCTTGCGGATTCTTTTCAGAATTTAACTTCGGCATAACCATCTTGTAACAATCTTATTACATCTACTGACAATTTACGAAAATTGATAGGAACATAATATACAGGTACTAAAAATTATTGTTGATTTAGTTTTTCGAGAAAGAAAATGTAAGCATATTTCAGGCCGGTAGTCCGGATTGTACTCATATAACAGAGACATTAATCTTTTATTATCTATTTATATATATATATATATATATATATATATATATATATATATATATATATATATATATATATATATATATATATATATATATATATATATATATAACAGTTCCGTAACTGACTAACTGACTGACTGACATACAACGCACAGACCAAACCGCTGGACCTAAAGGGCTGAAATTTTGCATGGAGATTCTTCTTATAGTGTAGGGGTGCACTAAGAAAGATTTTTGAAAAATTCTTAGATTTTTTTAAATTAAATTTTTAAGCCGTTTTAGTAACTTCTTTTAAGTTTGCATTTAAAATAATAATTTGAGGGTTATAAAATTTATATCACGAGAAAGATCATAAAAATTCCTTTAAAATGAAATATTTTTCGAATTTTTACCTTCATTTTCTGATTTTTGGTGAATTTTTAAAGATTAATTTTTAGAATTTAATTTATTAAATGCTGATCACGTGCTTTCTTTTTTCTGGTACTTTAAATAAATTTATCGTCACGTGCATAACAACGTAATAGACAAAAAACACTTTTTTTTCTTCCTAACGCGGCAGACGATTGGACATTATCCAAAAAAAAATATTAAAATACAGTAAAAGATATGTTCTTCGAACTGTACTATATTAACTGTACTACATTCTTTAGTATGTCCTGTTAGATTTAATTTGAATATTTTCTTCTACATGATTATGGCTATAAAAATATCCCTCGCGATTTTTTTATAAATTTATAAATATATATATTTTACATCAATTATATACATTGATCGTCGTATTTATTATATATATATATATATATATATATATATATATATATATATATATATATATATATATATATATACACTGGAATCTCGATCTATCGTTTTTCAAGGGACCGACTGAACTGAACGATAAATGCGGAAAAACGACAGATTCGGGAACATAACAAAAAAATATGATCGTCGGGACCGAGTGAAATAAACGATGATTCGGGGAACGATCGATCGAGATTCCACTGTATATATATATATATATATATATATATATATATATAATAGTTGAAAGAGAAAACCAGTATGAGCACTAAAGCTACTTGCAGCCAGGAACTATATTTATTTATTTATTTAGTCATTAATTGCATAGATTGACCGTTGTATTTAATTTGAATGTACTCCGTAGCGAAGTGCGGGTTTTCAGCTAGTCTAAAATAGTTTTTAAAAGCTCCTGAATTTATAACCATAAATTTTCACAGAGCTTACTAAGAAACTCGCAAAACAAGTAATGCAGTATAAATTTCTGCGATATTTTTAACAGCAAATATTTGCAGAACGTGTCCTCAGAGTTGTGTTTAATAAACTCGCCTAGTTTGGGAAACAGGCGTTTTACAGTTTGTTTGCCGACCGAAGCTCGCCTTGAAATTTACAGTGTTCATCATTATTAACAGAAACTGGCATATAATTTGACGCCTCCTGAATTAGAGAATAGCTGCCGCGTGTGTAGGACGCTGCAGAGTTAATAGTAAAACCCATTACGTCTATCGGAATTCCCATTCCGAAATGTCTCGGCCATTCGAGGACAACCATCTTTTGTTTCGGTCAAAGCGACTGGACAATGCAGTAAATCACTAGAAACTACAGAATGTGGTGTTAGTATTTAAATCATTTCTGGGCGAAAAAGTGGTAGAAGTTCTATTTAAAATTATATAGCTGCTTAGATCCTTTCACGAAATATATTTAATGCAAAATTTATTAAATTAGACTATTCCAAAAAAAAATTACGAAAATGTTTTTAAAAAAAAACGTTCAAGAGGACGTTAGGACATTTTTATGTAAAAAAAGTTTTTAACACGCTTGTCCATTCGAGGACAGCCATCTTTTGTTTTGATCAACAGTGTAGCTACAGAAACTACAGAAAATAATGTTATAATTTAAATTATGTATATATATATATATATATATGTATATATATATATATATATATATATATATATATATATATATATATATATATATATATATAAATATAAATATATATATATATATATATATATATATATATATATACATATATGTATATATATATATATATATATATATGTGTGTGTGTGTGTGTGTGTGTATATATATATTACACACTGCTTGACAATTGCTAAGGAACAACTGGTTTTTTTAAACTAGCGTTCCCGACAGCAGACCAATCACAGTAAAATGAAATGAAGAGGGCGTAATAGGGCAGGACCTGTTATCTGTATAAAACGCAGTGCACGAAAACTCTTTACTCATTCGAAAGTTCATGCAGTTAGGTGTTTGACGAAAACAGCGCCGTAGGTTGTTGGGTGGTATTTCTGGGAAAATCAGTGTGGTCTGGCAATAATTAAGTGCAAAATGTCTCCAAGACATCATTTGAGTGTGTATGATCGTGGGCGAGTAGTTGGACGGCTCGAAGCAGGACAAGAGTAATGAGAGTGGTAAAAAGTGTCATATCGCGATTAAAAAAGGCCGCTGAAGGCGGAAATGCTAATCGAAAGCATGCCGGTGTTCGTGGAAGGAACACCACACCACAAGAGGATCGATATGTATCCCTAGTGGCGAAAAGGAACAGACATCTCACTCTTAGTCAGATAGCTGCAGACCTTGCAACCGCTACCCGTACAAATGTATCAGCCAGAACCTTTTCTAGGCGATTAAATCGTGTTGGTTTGTGTGCACGGAAGCCTGTTCTATGCATTCCACTTCAACCACGCCATCGTCGAGAAAGATCACGTTGACGTAAGGAACATAGTGGTTGGGATCAGCAAGAGTGTTTCAGAGTGATGTTCTCTGAAGAATCCCGTTTCACTGTGACAAGTGATTCTGTCCAACAGTTAGTGTGGAGAGAGAGGGAACACGTTATGCACCACAGAATGTTCAGGAACGTCATCGGTATGGCCAAAGCGTGATGGTGTGGGCAGGCATTATGCACAATGGCAAAACACCGCTTCACATCTTTCAGCGAGATACCGTTTCATGACAGCGGTATTGCAGAGAGATTGTTCTGGATCATGTTCGTCTTTTTAAAGGTGTGGTAGGTCCAGATTTTCTATTTATGGACGACAATGCGCGCCCACACAGGATCGCTGAAGTATTGGATACACTAGAAAGTGAAAATATTGAACGTATGACATGGCCTGCTCCCTCTCCTGGCCTAAATCCTATAGAGCATGCCTGGGATGCTCTTGGCAGACGTGTTTCTCAAAGAACTTGCCCTCCCCGAACCTTCCAAAAACTGAAAATCGCCTTGAGAGAGGAGTGGGACAATAACCCCCTCAATACTTTAGTATTGAGGGGGCTGTCTAATAAAGACTCCTCAATACTTCAGTAGACAGCAAAAAAAATAGATGCAAAATGTGCACTAGTGTCCGAAGAGGTCATACACCTTACTAAGGAACTAAGGTATTCATAACTGTTTCATTCTGGCAAGAAAACCCATTTTTCGTGGCTGTTTGGAAATGCTCCAAAGAGCATCTTGTTTGTTTTTCGTTTTCTTCTTTTTCCATGTAGCGAAATCTGCACCATTTTGCATAATAAATAATGCACAGTATCTCTACTAAATATGTACTAAGTTTCATTTCTTCAATCAATGTCTATTATGAAATAATCCGAAAAATGTGATTGTTCCTTAGCAATTGTCAAGCAGTGTATATATATATATATATATATATATATATATATATATATATATATATATGTATGTATATATATATATATATATATATATATATATATATATATATATATATATATATATGTATATATGTATATATATATATATATGTATGTATATATATATATATATATATATATATATATATATATATATATATATATATATATATATATACATATATATATATATATACGTTTAAGGCTGCTGTGTACTAACCTTATTAGATTCGCCCACCTCAATGTTAAACTACGGAGAAAATGTGTCCAAGGATTACCGACTTAAAAGTTTTTCTTTTTTAAATTATACCCGTTATAGAGAAAGAAATGTTACACTTCGGGAAATTTATTGTTGAAAAAAATGCAAATAATATTTTAAAATTTAAATTATTCTGGTGGGAAAAAATTTTGGTCTAGTTTGTTTTAAACGCTCCTAAATTGCTTTGGTTGACGAAATTTGTAAAATGAATCCTGTTGCAAGGTGCAGAAAAGTTCAGGCTATCTTAAAATGCCATTTTTATTGGGTTATCAGCATTTATGTAGCTATAAATAGTAGATACATTTTCTCCATAGGTTAACACTGAGGTGAGCGATTCCAATGGGGTTAGTACACATCAGTCTTAAGACGACAATTAATGACTTTTAATGGCGTTTTTATCTAAATAGGTTTTTAACGCTCTCATCTTTTCGAGAACAACCATCTTTTGTTTTGATCAAAATGTCTAGGCAATGCAGTTGATCAAAATGTCTAGGCAATGCAGTAAATCACTTGGAACTATAGAAAATAATGTTATTCTAACTACAGAAAACAATGTTTTTAAAGTATCCTAACAAACTTGGTATAAGTTCGATTTAATATTGCATAGCTGCTTATACCTTTTAATGGAATATATTTAACGCAAAACTAATTTTAATAGACCCTTCCAAAATAAAATGCAAAAAAAGTATTTAAAAAATGATCGATTGGAATGTGTAACAAAACTAAATTATTATTAAACGAAATGAAACCAATAATGAGCAATAAAATCATCGTTTTGAGAAAAAAATGATATGTTTGAGATAAAAAACGTTCTACTATAACGACATCAATAGGATTTATTTATAAAGTGTTTAAATATTATCGATTAATCTATTTAATGATTAACAGTTCAACATCTCCTAATTTATAATATTTAAACGTTAATTGATGAATCGTAGCTAAATTCTTCTAATTATTATTGATTCAGAAATAGCATATTTTATGATCTCAAATTTATTTCACAAAATTAGGACATTGCGAAATTGAATTAAATTTTGAAAAGTACAGTTTAAAAGTTCTATTAAAGATTGGAAAATGAAATTAAATATTTTATATACAGTGGTACCTCGACTTACGACTTTAATTCGTTCCATGACTTAGCTCGTAACTCGAAATACTAGTATCTCGAATCAATTTTCCCCATTGAAATGAATGGAAATGCCATTAATTCGTTCCGGGCTCCCCCAAAACACCGCAATTTTTTTGCTACACTTATTTATGTTTTTAATTATATATTTACACTTATTTATGTATTATAGTATATGTTATATATAAACTTATTTATGTATTATGTTTTTCTTATTTATGTTTTTAAATAAGAAAAATGTGCTTATAAACGACGAACATTGTATAAAAACGCAATACAATAGAATGTACTGCAGTAAATTTGTTTTATTAAGTGTAATGTACATTTACCTTGGAGATCAGACTTGAAGATGCTGATGGAAGAGGAGGAGAAAGGTTGAACTGAAAAATTAAATCTTATTCGTTGATTTTTTATCTTTTCACGCCGCTTTCCTCAATTTCGCTTTTATTACCAGCTACTCTCTTAAAATGAACGAGTGAGACACGGAAGCTGGGCGATTGTTGCATCGTTCACTGCGGCTGTAATGTCCAGATTCTTCTTTCGAAGAATCCGAAGAACGTTTTCTCAGAATCCAATCTCGGTTTAAGACTGGATAGTAGTCTCAGAATAATATTATACAACTGTATAATAATTGTACATAAAGGTTGTAAATATTATAAGCTTCTTGTGTTCTCATTTGATGAACACGTAACATGACATTCGCTGCTCAAACTAGCGGTGGGATATCTGAAGCTTGCTCGTAACCCGAATTTTAGCTCGTAACTCGAAGCAGAAAATCTACCGAGAGAATGCTCGTATCTCGAAAAACTCGTAAGTCGAGGTACCACTGTAATTCATTTTTACAAATGCGTATACTTTTACGATTAACTGGCCTTCCCCTTTGTTCCTTTTATGAACAAAACAATATTTTTCTATCTATATTTTATTTGAAAATTCGTAGTCTGCCATCACTGGCAAGTGAACTCGAATACACTAACTGAGGAATCATTTCCAGATTTTTATTTCTCAAATATCACCTTCCCCTTTTGGGCCAGCTAAACAAAGCGTTATCTTGTAAGTTTATTATTTAAATTTTCTATCATCTTTCTTTTCCACAGCCACGTGTCACAGCAACAACCAAAAGCCAGGGCAGGGAATCGGTCCTGACTTTCAGCTTCCAGCAACTAAACCACTCGATAGTGTATGGAAAGCCAATTTCATTCCACGTTAATTCCCATTTGTTGAGGAAACGCATTCTGATGAAGTCGTAAAATTATGGCAGAGTTCATACAGCATTTACACTTACCATAAACAAGACTAAAATTTATGTTGCACTTAAAAACTACGTGTACGTATATTTGTTGTTGTTTCAAATCCCCTTGGAGTAGGAAAGCGTACACCAAGTCCAAAGGACCTAGGTCCTCAAATCCTAGGTCCTTGGCGAAGGATAGTAAGCAGCTTCACTTCAAGGCTAGGTACCACTAGGGCTGAAGTCTGACTTGACCTCGAAGAACATCGGTCCCGTCAGTTTGAACCGAGTCAAGTGACGAGACCGGAACACTTGACCCCGTACCTCCAGACGTAAATTTGAGAACTTTGAGGACATTGTAGCCACGACCTATTTTACGTGCCCCGGCCACCATTAGTGAACACGGCGGTGGATTTGCAGCGACGAGCATCGATCCAGGGACGTTCTGATCACTGGCTCGACGCCTTTGCCAACCGGGCCACCGCGCCCAAATTTATATGTATATTTAAATGACTATTGGATTTTTCCTTAAAGATTTGTTTCCCTCTAAAGGTTTTAAATTCCGAGGGTTTTATTTATTTATTTATTTATTTATTTTTTTTTTCGACTTATCATGAACGATTCCATTTTATCTTGAATCTAAGGGGAGTACACTTTAAGTACACTTTAAGGGGAGTACACTTTGTGTACTAACCCTTTTGGATTCACTCATCTCAATGTTAACCTATGGAGAAAATGTGTCTACAATTGACAGCTATATAAATGCTGATAATCCTATCAAAATGGTATTTTCAGATAGCCTGAACTTTTGCAACGGGATTCATTTTATAAATTGTGTCCACTAAAGGAATTAAGGAGCCTTTAAAACACACTATACCAGATTTTTTTTTTCTCCCGAATAATTGAAATTTATAAATATTATTTGAATTTTTTTTAAAAGCAAAAATGCACCAAGGTGTAAAATTTCTTTCTCTATTGCTGAATAGAATTTTTTTTTTTAAATCTTTCAATCCTAGTCGGCAATCCTTGGACACATTTTCTCCATAGGTTAACATTGAAGTGAGCGAATGCAATAGGGTATAGTACACAGTAGCCTTAATAAGTATAGGGAATTATTAATTTATTTCCTACGAAATTTCTTTAATTATTTTGTCCGGTACGTACTGCCATATTACCAAATATGGCTGCATGTCTTAAGAGGGTTATGATCATAAAATTGCTAAATAGCACATTTTTATTTTGTCAGGTAAAAAATTATCTCCGATATTACTGATATTTTGCCAATGAAAAACTTGTTGTACGTTAATTTATAACCCCTACTCGTTCTTTCTACGTCCAAACGCCACTGTAACATCCCCAGCTCGGGGGAGAACTCGGACAGGGATTCGAACTCGGATCTTCTATCCTTGAGACCGATATTCTACCACTTGAACTGCACCCACGGTGTATGGAACTCAAAACTTCAAGCCTCAAAAGTTATATACTATATTATACACTATTTATTACACTATATTATAGACTAATTATACACTATTTATACACTATATTATACACTAATTATTTTACACTAATTATTTCGTTACTCCTCTTTACCATTTATTTCATTATCCTGTAAATAATTTTTTCCGTTAGCTCGTTAAATTATATTAGGAAATTATTACTTTTACTTTTAACTTACTGCTTCATTATCCCTGTTATCCCTAGTTACCCTATGTTTCGTTATCCTATCCAGTGGCGCACCCAGGATTTTTTCTTGGGGGGGGGGGCGTGATGAATGGGTAAAAATATTTATAATGTAAAATCAATATTTCTACTGCTTTGGGGGGGGAGGGCCCCCTGCCCCCTCCCGGGTGCGCAACTGATCCTATCAGGCACTATTCCGTAATCCTTCTTGAGAAATGTTATGAAATTATTAATTTTACCTTAAAATTGTTATTTTTTTTTAATTATTCACACATGTTTTGGTTATTTTTGCAAAAAATTCAACTTTTCTAGCATTTTTTTCTATATATCTATGAATTTTATACGCACTAGTTTTGGTTATTTTTACAACAAATTCAACATCGCGAATATTTTTTTTCTATGTTACTGTGGATTTTATGAATACTATGGATTTATTCACACGTGTGTTTTGGATATTTTTACAACAAATGCAACATCGCGAATATTTTTTTCCTACATTATTGTGGATTTCATGAATACTATGGATTTTTTTTACACGCGTTTTAGTTATTTTTACAACAAATTTGACATCGCTAATATTTTTTCCATATTACTGTGGATTTTATAAATGCTGGAGATTTTATTCGCACTAGTTTTGGTTATTTTTACAACAAATTCAACATCGCTAATATTTTTTTCCATATTTTTGAGGGTTTTATGAATACAATGGATTTTATTCACACTTGTTTTGGTTATTTTTACAACAAACGTAACATCGCAAATTTGATATCGCTAATATTTTTTCCATATTACTATGGATTTTATGAAAACTGGGGATTTTATTCACACGTGTTTTGGATATTTTTACTACAAATTTTACATCGCTAATATTTTCCATATTACTGTGGATTTTATGAATACTGGGAATTTTATTCACACGTGTTTTGGTTATTTTTACAACAAATTTGACATCGCTAATATTTTTTCCATATTACTGTGGATTTTTTAAATGCTGGAGATTTTATTCGCACTAGTTTTGGTTATTTTTACAACAAATTCAACATCACTAATATTCTTTCCATATTACTGTTGATTTTATGAATACTATCGATTTTATTCACACGCGTTTTGGTTATTTTTACAACAAATTCAACATCGCGAATATTTTTTTTTCTATGTTACTGTGGATTTTATGAATACTGTGGATTTTATTCACACGAATTTTGGTTATTTTTACAACAAATTCAACATCGAGAATATTTTTTTTCTATGTTACTGTGGATTTTATGAATACTATGGATTTTATTCACACGGATTTTGGTTATTTTTACAAAAAATTTGACATCACTAATATTTTTTCCATATTACTATGAATTTTATAAATGCTCGGGATTTTATTTGCACTTTTTTGGTTATTTTTACAACAAGTTCAACATCCCGAATATTTTTTTCTATGTTACTGTGGATTTTATGAATACTATGGATTTTATTCACACGAATTTTGTTTATTTTTACAACAAATTTGACATCGCTAATATTTTTTCCATATTACTGTGGATTTTACGAATACTGGGGATTTTATTCAGACGTGCTTTGGTTATTTTTACAACAAATTTGACATCAAATTCAACATCCTAATATTTCCTAATATTAGGATTTTAGGATTCCCTTATACATTCCTAATATTTTTTCCATATTACTGTGAATTTTATAAATGCTCGGGATTTTATTCGCACTTTTTTGGTTATTTTTACAACAAATTCAACATCGCGAATATTTTTTTCCACTTTACTATGGATTTTATAAATACTATGGATATTGTTCACACGCGTTTTGGTTATTTTTACAACAAACGTAACATCACTAATATTTTTTTCATATTACTGTTGATTTTATGAATGCCTTTACTTTGACTTTAGCATATATAAAACTCTCCAGTTTCGTTATTGATTTTTTAACAAATACATTTTGAACATACTTTTTATCAAAATTTAACCATCCCAGGGCATGCGTTATTATTCCAGAACACCTCTGCGTGAGAATATCGTAAGTGGACAACGCAGACAGGCACGTGCATGTACCTTCAACAAGTAAGGAGACAATTTTCGGCATTGTTCTGAATTTAAACCCCATGACGACATTACTGTCCGTGAATCGGCAGAAATACAACCTCCGACAATTATGCCCCAAACTCGCGACGTGTCCCCCGATTTCCGCTTTCTGTGCTGGAAACGACAACAAACGACTGAGTTAGTTACACAGACATACTCAAATACAAATCCCTGCCCCGCAGTTAATAACTAAACAACACACACACACTTGACTTTACGACTTCGCATTTCCGCACACGCATCCACGGGTGCCAGTAGTGGAAAATTACACTTTCCGTCACACTCGATAAAAGTGACGCGTGCGTTCCCCCTATTGTGACAGCGATGCTCCAGGATTTTCCAAACCCACTATTGATTCTCGATTTGTGACTTTTTACGGGGACGTTCGCGCTTTAAGTGTCGCGGAGCTGACACGTGCGTCTAGCGGGTCCCGCCTCTTTTTGTTTTGTGGAACACAACGTGAAATATTTTCGTGTGCCGGGTGGAAAGGGCAACAGTACTTTTTGTACCTGAATTATATTTCCACGTTTCCGGATGCAGTTATAATGGGGCGTCGAGCCGTTTACAGTCATATAAATGAGTTGTTAGCAGCAGGACAAGCGCTGCAGGAACTAAAGGCGCCACTGCAGTGGTGCTGGGAATATTTGCGAAACAAGAGGCAAGCATAAAAGAAAAGTTATGCATAACGTGAGTGTATTAAAATTATGTTGAATGAAATATGGGTTTTAATTATATATATATATATATATATATATATATATATATATATATATATATATATATATATATATATATATATATATATATATATATATATATATATATATATATATATATATATATATATATATATATATTATGTATATAACATAAAAAACCTCTATATTCAATTCAAATTCTAAATTGCCTTGGGCGTTATCGAGATTGAGCTATTTTCGCTTCTGATTCCAAGAACAAAGCATTTGTAGCGTCCCTTCAAAAGATATAATGTCTAGCGCATCTTTACGTAATAATAATACGTCACCTCTGACATCAGAGTCATAGTTTCAGCCAATAGCTACAGACTTGTGATCACATGGCAAGAAGTCCATAAAGTTTAGAAAAGTTCAAGCATGCCTAGAAGAGCATGATTTTGGCGTGGCTCTGTTGCCTAGTAAACCGCCGACATCGATGATAAAAAATGGAGAAATAAAAAGTATTTGCAGACGTGAAAAGAGAATTGTGTTATTGACGTTTATTCCCGGTGTGACATGCCAGTGTCCGGTCATCATCCACGGGGCCGGGGCGGTATGTTACATATATATATAGGGGAATCTCGATCGATCGTTCCCCGAATCATCGTTTTCCCGTACGTATCGTTTATTTCACCCAGTCCCGACAATCATATTGCTTTCTTATGTTTCTGCATCCATTGTTTTCTCGCATTTATCGTTGAGTTCCGTCGGTGTCTTGAAGAACGATAGATCGAGATTCCACTGTATATATATATATATATATATATATATATATATACTGTATCTTCCGTACCATAAGACGCACCTTTTTACATTAAAATATCGACTTAAAATTGGGGTGTTTCGTAAGGTCCGAAGGTGACAAAGGTTTAAACTAAAATTAACATTTTATTATGTATGTATGTATATACAGTGGAATCTCGATCGATCGTTTTCGGATCTATCGTTTTTCCGTATGTGTCGTTCATTTTATCCAGTCCCAACGATCATATTGCTTTGTTATGTTTCCGCATCTATCGTTTTCCCGCATTTATCGTTCATTTCAATCGGTCCCTTGAAAAACGATAGATCGAGATTCCACTGTATATATATATATATATATATATATATATATATATATATATATATATATATATATACAGTATATATATATATATATATATATATATATACAGTATATATATATATATATATATATATATATATATGCGTGTGTGTGTGTGTGTATGTGTGTGTGTGTGTATGTGTGTGTGTGTGTGTGTGTGTGTAAGTAAATATAAATCGTAACCAGAATCCCGTATAAGTGAGGTTTTTTTCTCTTTTCAAACGGAGAAATTTTTTAAACAACGGGGGTTGGAACCCCGCTTGAAAAAAACGGGGGAGGGAGGGGAGAAATGATTATTCCACTAAGAATTATCTTTTATTCAAACGCTTTTTAGGCTTCTAGTTGTTGTTTTCTTCAGGTTTATATTGAATGAGAAAGAGAGAGAAACCAAGTAAAACAATCGCTATTTACGAATTTAGAGGTTTTGGGAAAACCTTTTTTTTTTTTGGGGGGGGGGGGGAGGGGGTCCACGCGGCAGGTCCTAATGGTGAGAAAACGCGCGAAAGTCCGCGAAATCCCCACCGCGATTTTGTTGGCTACTTTATTATAGGAGTACCATATAAGTGAACCAACTCTGCTCCCTGAAAGGCCTTAATCGTCATTCCATGTCTTATTCGAGGTTCGAACTCGATCCCATTTTACGGAAGCTCGCGACGCCAGTCACAAGACGATATAGGCGACTTGGTTCGAAATCAGAACACAATGCTTGTGAAAATCGGAATAAATGGATACCTCTCAACATCCCCATCTCCCCACGAAGAGATTACAGATTATATATCAGTTTGTAAGGTTTTTAAGATAAAAATAATTACAAGATAAAAAGAACTTTTTATATATCATGTTTTTAAATTTTCTGTTGTATCATATAAACTTGACAATTCTATGTATTAATAAATACTTTAAAAAAATTTTTTTGCTGAATTATTCCATCAACTTGAAAGGAAATGAAGTTAATTGGAAGTTAACTCGTGTTTAACTTTTCGTTCCCGTCCCGGCCGATAGATGGCTGCATCAGTCTACAAAACAAAATTAACTGAAAATGATTTAAATTCTGCTTAAAGATGGCTAAAAGTATTAAAAGAATGTATTGTAAGCAATTTTCTATGTTAATACAGATGGCAGCATGTGACAGACCGCACAAAGAATGTTAGCGCATGTGCACTGCGATACTGTAAGAGAGAGAGAGAGCGATGTGTAATGAATGGCGGTCGCACGTTGACGGCCAGCCGCTAAGTGTTTTCTATATGTTTCAAATAAAACTGTTGTTATCGTTTTTAGAAGTATAATGTCATGTTGATATTCCGATCCAGAATCTTGCCTTGTTAGCAAAAGAACAGTATTGTCATCGTGTTTTGAGCCATTCTAAAAGTTTCAAATGACTAGCTAAAAAACGATAAAAGTTAGTTAAAAATCAATTGCAAGATTTGTACTGGACAAACACAAACACAAACAAACAAGAAAGCGAGTTAATAAAAACATGTAAATAAATGGCAATTAATCATCCCTTCATCTGTCATGTTAACTTTTATGCGTCGCCAGAGGGCGCCACTATCTCATCTTGGACGCGTTTCCAATTTCGAGGAGTTACTTCAGACCTAGTCTGAAAAGAAGGACAAAAAAAAAAAAAAAAAAAAGACTTTAACTGCCACCCCGATGTCTTTAAACGTCGTACACCCAGTAGTAAAGTAACGGCTAATAAATTTAGAAGAAAAAAAAAATCCCAATGTTTGCCGATGGTCACAAGTGCTAAATTTTTTTACGATTCTTTTAGGGAGGCAGCAAGTGTCGAATATCAATACATCCAAACGAATTTATAACGTTTTACTGTGGTCTTTAAATAAATTTTCCGCCTCGGGCCTTTTATAAAGTTTTATTGGCGCGTTTAAAAGGAAAAACATTAAAACGGCCGCGTTTCTAATGCCTGGTCCGAATTATGAGCGAGAGGCGCGCAAAAGCCCGAAAATTCGCCGTTTCCCATTAAAGCTCGCCTCACACTGAGCTGTCTTTATGATCATTCGGCTTTCACGCATTATTTGATTTCCAGCGCAAATAAAAGTGAATGTTGCGACGCATAAACGATTTATGAGGTGAGCATTTGAAGAACGGGGGGAAATACATCGGCATTGCAATTTCAAGAAGTGAGCAGCTATGTATCTGAGCTTGCAGCGTTATAATTTCCTATTTATGATAAAGATAACCTTCTCTGGGACGATTGAAGGTTATATTGAGTTATACGTAACACCCATATGCCTCCAAGCTCTATCCGATGCAAACAGTTTGAAATTTTACCAGTAAAAAAAAAAATTTTTTTTAACGATCAGTTATTTAAAAAGCAGTGTTAAAAAAAGAAATGGAAAAAAGAAGTCAAATGCGTTTATAATCTATATATATAAAACAGTTCCGTAACTGACTCACTGACTGACTCATTGACATACAACGCACAGACCAAACCGCTGGACCTAAAGGACTGAAATTTTGCATGGCGATTCTTCTTATGGTGCAGGGGTGCACTAAGAAAGATTTTTGAAAAATTCTTCTTGGTGCACGGGTGCACTAAGAAAGATTTTTGAAAAATTCTTCTTCGATTTTTTTAAATTATATTTTTAAGCTGTTTTTGTAACTTTTTTTAAGTTTA
Source organism: Dolomedes plantarius (assembly GCA_907164885.2). NCBI lineage: Eukaryota > Metazoa > Arthropoda > Arachnida > Araneae > Dolomedidae > Dolomedes > Dolomedes plantarius. Next base: position 137,629,302 of record OU015500.1, read on the forward strand.
CATTTAAAATAATAATTTGAGGGTTATAAAATTTATATCACCAGAAAGATCCTAAAAATTCCTTTAAAATGAAATCTTTTTCGAATCTTTACCTCGATTTTCAGATTTTTGGTGAATTTTTAAAGATTAACTTTTAGAATTTAATTTATTAAATGCTGATCACGTGATTTTTTTTCTAGTACTGTAAATAAATTTATCATCACGTGCATAACAACCAAATAGACCAAAAATAATTATTTCTTCTTTCTAATGCAGCAGACGATTGGATATTATCCAAAAAAATAAATATCCCTTACGATTTTTTTATAAATATATATATATATATATATATATATATATATATATATATATATATATATATATATATATATATATAAAACATCAATTGTATACACTGATCGTCGTATTAATTATAAATATATACATTTATTTTTTTTTGGCATTAATTGCATACATTGACCGTTGTATTTAATTTGAATGTACACGGTTTGCGAAGCGCGGGTTTTCAGCTAGTCTATATATATATATATAAAACAGTTCCTTAACTGACTCACTGACTGACATACAATGCACAGACCAAACCGCTGGACCTAAAGGGCGGAAATTTTGCATGGAGATTCTTCTTATGGGATAGGGGTGCACTAAGAAGGATTTTTGAAAAATTCTTCTTAGATATTTTTAAAATTAAATTTTTAGGCTGTTTTTGTAACTTTTTTTAAGTTTGCATTCAAAATAATAATCTGAGGGTTATAAAATTTACATCACGAGAAAGATCCTAAAAATTGCTTTAAAATGAAATCTTTTTCGAATCTTTACCTCCATTTTCTGATTTTCGGTGAATTTTTAAAGATTAATTTTTAGAATTTAATTTATTAAATACTGATCACGTGGTTTCTTTTCTTTTTGTGATACTTTAAACTAATTTTGCGTCACGTGCATAACAGCGAAATAAATTGACAAAAATGATTTTTTTTCTTGATAATGCGGCAGACGTTCGGACATTATCCAAAAAAATATTAAGATACAGTAAAAGGAATGTTCCTCAAACTGTACTATATTAATTGTGATTTAATTTGAATATTTTCATCTACATTAATCTATATATATAAAATAGTTCCGTAACTGACTCACTCACTGACTGACTGACATACAACGCACAGACCAAACCGCTGGTCCTAAAGAGCTGAAATTTTGCATGGCGATTCTTCTTATGGTGTAGGGGTGCACTAAGAAAGATTTTTCAAAAATTCTTCTTAGATTTTTTTAAATTAAATTTTTAAGCTGTTTTTGTAACTTTTTTTAAGTTTTCATATAAATTAATAATTTGAGAGTTATAAAATTTAAATAACGAGAAAGATCATAAAAATCCCTTTAAAATGAAATCTTTTTGGAATTTTTACCTTCATTTCCTGATTTTTGTTGAATTTTTAAAAATTAATTTTTAGAATTCAATTTATTAAATGCCGATCACGTGATTTCTTAAATATTAAAATACAGTAAAATAAATGTTCTACAAAGTGTACTACATTAACTGTACTATATTCTTTAGTATTCTTTATATTAGATTTAATTTGAATATTTTTTTCTACATTATTTTGTCTATAAAAATATCCCTTACGATATTGTGGCAATTTCCCCCCCTCGAGGCGAGTAGGAACACCATTAAAATCGCCGCTAGCCGTGAACTGATGCTAAAGAATGGCAGACCCCGCGAGCGGAAGAGGACCACAATGGGCACCTCTTCGGGACGCATTCCTGGGATGAAAAGAGGAGACAGTCTGGCGCCATATTTTGACAGTGGCCGACAATGACAGTTTACGCCCTGAAACGAGATCGCTAATGAGTGAGCGGGCGATGAAGATGTAATAATCGGCATCGTTTTTTGCGCACGGCTAGACGCTCAGCCTATCCGGAGCGAGCTATAGAGAGGAGGCTAGAAAGAATTCCGCCAGGGATCAAGTTTTTAAAATAAGCCGACGAGGGCTTGAAGACCAGTTTTGTGCGGAGAGTTTTTCCTTAGAGAGTTTAGGAGTGATACCTGATCTCCTAGCTCCACGCACTTTTAAGTGACTTGTTTTTTGTGAGGCTCTGCCCTCTACGTGAGAAGACCCTTTTTCACCGAGAAAGGTCGGGGAAACCGATCGGAACTTGATCTCCCCAATTGTGTTATTTCAGAGAAGCTGCTAGCTTCCAGTGGACGAGTGCGGGCCCTTTTTTCTGTGACCTGACCAGCAGTTCGTCGCCTCGTTTTAGCGACAGTGTGCTCCATCCTTGAGAGACAGATGACGATTCCTACTCCAACTTCTACGGACTGCTTTGTATATATATTATTCGAGATCGCGGCCTAACCGTGTTTATTAAATAAAACTGAAATCCTCATTATCTTAAAAGTCTCTATTTTAGTAAGCTGTCTACCTTACACGTAACCTGTGACGCTACCTAAGTGTCTGCTTTTGACACAAATCGCAGGAATACGTTACAGCTATACTAATAATAGAAGAATGGTGGCAGCGGTGGGATGAATCCAGCTTTAGAGAGTGATTTTACAAGACTGTGAGTGTGTGCGCGTACGATAGTTTGAACTTTCAAGAGTGCATAAAAACTGTGACTAGTGTGGAGCCATTCCTACTGAGCCAAGAAAGCCAACATCCCCGATTAGAGAAGCAAGCTTCGAGGACAGGTACTTGTTTTTTCATTCTCTAGAGGCAATTGTGTTTTTTAAATATTAACTCTTAAGTTAATTACCCGTCGAGAAAGTCGACATAATATTTGTGTTTTTTAAATATTAACTCTTTAAGTTAATTACCCGTCGAGAAAGTCGACAGAATATTTGTGTGTTTTAATATTAACTCTTAAGTTAATTACCCGTCGAGAAAGTCGACAGAATATTTGTTTTTTTTAAATATTAACTCTTAAGTTAATTACCCGTCGAGAAAGTCGACAGAATATTTGTGTTTTTTATAATTAACTCCTTAGTTAAGATAACTCGAGAAATTCGAGAAACGTTTGAGCATCAGCTCGTTAAGTATATTTTTTTGAGTCCGAGACATTCGAGACTTGTGGTTTTGTGATCTGGTTTATGAACAAGTCGCGAAGTGTTACCAATTTAGTAAAAGTGTATCGTAGAAATTTTTTGTTGCAAGCATATGTTATTGAACCTAAATTGCATATTGTGTTATAGTATCAAGTGTATTTGTGCTAGAAATTAAGAAAAGTGCATTTTTATTAATTATTAAGTATTGTATTAGAGTGTATTATTTTGGAGAATTGGGTTTTGATTAGTGTATTGGGGTTATATTGGGTTAGGCAAAATGGCTTTCTTAATGACCAATAAGAAAGAAGACCTCCAGGTTCTTTCAGATGATCTAGGGATTGATTTCGAGGATCATGATAGGAAATGTGACCTATACGACAGAATTTTGTCCAGTGCGAGATATGATGAAGAGAGTGTTAGGGCTCAAATAAAAATCATTAAGGAAGAGCGCGAAAAAACAGAACGTATAGAATTAGAACGCGAAGCTAGGCAATTAGAATTTGAACGAGAAGTGAGGCAGAGAGATTTCGAACTGCAAAAATTACGGTTGACTCAGGCAGCCGAAACCGCCAGCGTAGCTTCGTCCCAGAATGAGAGCGCTAGGCCCGTACAAAATTTCAAAGCCCTAATGCAAAAGTATGATCCGGAAAAATCGGACATTTCTCTCTTCCTAACCCTGTTTGAACGTCAGGCACGAAAAGCACAGGTTGAAGACGGGGAACGAATGATGCATTTGCTTTCATTATTACCCACGGAGATCGCTGAAATAATTATTCGCGAACCCGTTGAGGTAGCAGATGATTACGATCAGGTAAAGAAATTACTTCTGAGCCGTTTTAAGTTAAGTCCGGAGACTTTTAGAGTTAAACTAAATCAACACCAGAGGCGGCCAGGTGCCCTATGGAAAGATTTAATTTTCGAGCTGAGAAATTATTTAGAGGGATGGCTTGAAGGGGTAAGTGTAAAAGATTTTGAAGCCCTTAAGAATCTCATGGTTGCAGACCAGATTAAAAAACGCGTCCCGGCGGAAATCCGAGAACATTTTTTGGATGAATGGGGAGCTATAGTGGACCCTCACATCTTAGTGAAAAAATTGGACGAATATGAAGCGACAAGGCGCACTATCAGAAAACCCATTAATTTAAAGCCGTTGGAGAAAAAAGGAACGGAAAAATCTAAAACCTTTGAGAAAAGTGAGGATAAAAAAGAGGTTAAAGAGAAACCCAACTCTTCTAACGGGAGAGACCAGGGATCTGTGAGAAATAACTGGAGGAATCGTGAGTATGAAAGGAGAAGAGCCCCGGCTTGTTACGAATGCGGGTCAACTGAGCATTTACGCCCTCAGTGCCCCGAATTACGCCGACAGACTAGCGAGCGGGTGAACAAAGTAGCGACCGCAGAGAACTTCGAACCCGTTTTTAAGCCATACCTCAGCAAAGCGAAGGTAAATGGTGTGGAGACCACTATTCTTCGCGACAGCGGGACGAGCCTTGATGTCGCTCCTTTTAAATTAGTCAGCGAGACGGATTTTACAGGAGAGGTCGTATGGGTCCGCTCCGCGTTAGAAAACGAGTTGCGAAGCTTACCAGTCGCAGTAGTGCGGATAGAGAGTCAAAAATATGGGAATTTTGTGACGAAAGCGGCCGTGGTAGGTAAATCAGTAGAGATGGACCACTACTTAATGGGGAATTATACTCAGGAAATTGTTGATAATATTAAGAATGGACCCCAGTTAGTGAATAATGTTGTCACGCGGAGCCGATCGAAGGCAGAAGCGAAAAATAAACCTGAAGGGGGGAATCAAAATTCAGAAAGTGAATTAGAAACCCAATCCGACCTCGAGAGAGAAATGGACGGCGAAATTGAAGGGGATTTAGAATTGCCCCCGGTCGAGGGAAGTACCGAGACGGAATTAGCTGGGATAAACTCAGAAACCTTCCTCGCAGAACAAACGAAATGTGAGGATCTAGAACCTCTCTGGGAAAAAGTTAAAAGTCAGACGACTACAGAGTACATAGTTGAGAAGGGGTTATTGTATAGGAAGTCTACGGATCACAGAGGTGAGGAACGGAGACAATTAGTTATACCCAAGTGTCTCCGAGACAGAATGTTAAAGCTAACTCACGAGGGGTTAGGTGGGCACATGGGAATCACTAAATGCAAAGACAAACTGTTGAGGTATTATTACTGGCCGAATTGTACTAAAGATGTAGAAAACCATGTAAAACTTGTGATCCATGTCAACGGATAGGAAAGGCCAGGGAAAAGAAGAAGGCTCCCTTAAAATTGGTACCCATCATAAAGGAGGTTTTCTCCAAACTCTGTATTGATACGGTAGGACCCCTGCCCGAGACGAAAATAGGGAATCGGTACTTGTTGACAGCGATATGTGTAGCTTCGAAGTACCCTGAAGCTATACCCATCCCGGACATCCGGTCCGAGACTGTTACGGAGGCCCTCATGCTGATTTTCAGTAGGCTCGGTTTTCCGAAAGAGGTACAATGTGATAACGGCACTTGCTTCACGAGTAACTTGACGGAGACATTTTTTGAAAAGTTTAAAGTTAAGGTGACCCATAGTTCGGTTCGACACCCGCAAAGTAATAGTGTGGAAAGATGGCATCGAACTATAAAACGGTTAATTAAGGTTTTATGTTTAGAGTCAGGGCAAGATTGGGAGAGCATTCTCCCCGCCGCTTTACTTGCATTACGGACTGTGACCCACGAGTCAACAAATTTTAGTCCGGCAGAACTGGTCCACGGGAAAAATCTGAGAACCCCCGAGACTTTGCTCTACGAGCATTGGACCAATGCGGAAGATGAAGAAAGCGCTGTTACAGAGTATATGTTCGGGTTGTTAAACCGCCTAAAAAGATGTCAGGAACTCGCTTCAGAACGAGTTATAGAACAACAAGGGAAGAGGAAAAATTATTACGACCGAGACGCAGTTCAGAGAAGGTTCAGACCAGGGGATAAGGTTTTGGTTTTAGCAGCTTCCAGACCAAATCGACTTGCTGTACAATGGGTAGGGCCCGCGACAATCGAGAGTCAGTTGTCTGACACTAACTATATTGTGCAGGTGCCAGGTAGATCTGCGAAGTCGCAAATTTATCACATAAATTTGTTAAAACCATATCATCAGAGGGTGGAAAATGTAAATTTTCTGTTGAATGAAGAGGTAGGTCAGGAAAAATCCGATTCGGACTTAGAAATACCGTATCCTGTCGCGAACCCGACTCTTTTCGATTTCGACGAAATCGTTAAAGAGAACGACTTAGGAAATAGGTGTACGCCCGACCAAATAAATCAGCTGGGAAAACTACTAGGATCCCACGCTAAAATATTTTCTAATGAACCCGGTCGCACTAACTTCATCGAGCATGACATCCAGCTGATAAGCGATAAACCTGTTCGATCAAAGCCATACAGAACTTCTCCCCGACAAAACGAATATTAAAAACCGAAATAAAGCGCATGCTAGATCTCAATATCATAGAGATAGGTGAATCAGACTATACGTCTCCTATGATTTTGGTAGAAACTCCGGGTCGAGACCCCCGACCATGTATTGATTACCGGAAACTGAATTCAATGATCAGGGTAGAATATTTTCCGCTACCAAATATAGAGGAAAGGGTTGAAAAGGTCAGTGCCGCGAAGTACATCACGGTCATAGATTTGACAAAAGGTTACTGGCAGATACCCCTGAGTCCCCGGGCGCAGAGACACGCTGCGTTCGTGACAACTTTTGGGACGTATCGACCCTTGGTAATGCCATTTGGGTTAGTAAATGCCCCGTATAGTTTCTCGATGTTTATGTCTCGACTCTTACAAGGTTGCGAAGAGTTCGGGGTTCCCTATCTAGACGATGTGGCTATTTTCTCGGAAAGCTGGGAAGAGCATTTGAACCATATTGATATTGTGTTAAAAAAGATCGCGCAAGCTAAACTAACGATAAAACCTGCCAAATGCCAATTCGCACAGAACCAAGTGAAGTACTTAGGGCATATTGTAGGAGGGGGAAGCAGAACACCTGCTCAAGCAAAGGTCGAAGCGGTGTTAAATTTTCCTCCCCCGAAAACGAAGACGCAGGTGCGCCAATTCTTAGGACTTAGCGGGTACTATTCCCGGTATATAATGGGATACGCGCTTATAGCGGAACCATTGACACGCTCTTTAAAGGGTCGAAACCGGAAGGAAAGTATTGAGTGGACAGAGGAGTGTGAAAGCGCCTTCCAAGAACTAAAAACAAAACTAACGGAGAAACCAGTACTATACGCTTCCGATTTCTCTAAGGAATTCGTGATACAAACCGACGCGTCCGACAAAGGAATAGGGGTAATATTGGCACAAAAGGGACCAAATAATGCGGAACATCCCGTTTTGTTTTTAAGCAGGAAGTTCACTGAGAGTGAGCAGAAATATTGTGCGACCGAAAAAGAATGCGCCGCAATTATCTTTGCCTTAAAAAGTTGCGACATTATTTAGATGGACAGCCATTTACGATCGAAACCGATCACAACCCACTGGTTTTCCTGAAGAATAATGCCGGAAATAACCATAGACTTATGAGGTGGTCTCTAGCTATGCAACCATTTAATTATAAGATTGTTCATAGGCCAGGGTCACAAAATAAACACGCAGACTGTCTCAGTAGAGCAGACTGATTTAAAAATAAATTGAATTGAAACATTTTTCATTTTTTTTTCGTATTGTAATTGGAATTAATTGTATTGTTTTTAAATTAAGAAATTGTGATAAGATAAAGTTTTCTTTTTAGTTGAACCTCTAAACCTAAGATAGTGTTGTAAATATGAATGTTTTTTTTTTGTGTTTCTGTAAATATAAATGACATTTAATGTTTTAATTGAGGTATTGTGTTAGTGTAAAATTTTTTTTTATTGTAAATTAAGTGTAACATGAATAGTAAACTTAACCTAGAAGTTGATGCATAAATTAAAATTGTTAGGAATGCCTCTGGAGATGGAATACAAGTAAGATACATGTACCTAACCCTTGATTTTCAGATTTTGCAGAACCGCAAAATCTCTTCAAAGGGGGGAGGGGCTGTGGCAATTTCCCCCCCCTCGAGGCGAGTAGGAACACCATTAAAATCGCCGCTAGCCGTGAACCGATGCTAAAGAATGGCAGACCCCGCGAGCGGAAGAGGACCACAATGGGCACCTCTTCGGGACGCATTCCTGGGATGAAAAGAGGAGACAGTCTGGCGCCATATTTTGACAGTGGCCGACAATGACAGTTTACGCCCTGAAACGAGATCGCTAATGAGTGAGCGGGCGATGAAGATGTAATAATCGGCATCGTTTTTTGCGCACGGCTAGACGCTCAGCCTATCCGGAGCGAGCTATAGAGAGGAGGCTAGAAAGAATTCCGCCAGGGATCAAGTTTTTAAAATAAGCCGACGAGGGCTTGAAGACCAGTTTTGTGCGGAGAGTTTTTCCTTAGAGAGTTTAGGAGTGATACCTGATCTCCTAGCTCCACGCACTTTTAAGTGACTTGTTTTTTGTGAGGCTCTGCCCTCTACGTGAGAAGACCCTTTTTCACCGAGAAAGGTCGGGGAAACCGATCGGAACTTGATCTCCCCAATTGTGTTATTTCAGAGAAGCTGCTAGCTTCCAGTGGACGAGTGCGGGCCCTTTTTTCTGTGACCTTATAGAGATTCTATGCTCACTTCTACCCAGACTTGGGTGTATATAATTTGAAGTGGCACTCTATTTGAATTATATACAAACACAGTTTATACATGAAATAATGTTTATTGAATTCGCTGCACATATAATTGGCTTTTACAGCAATAAGCATGCGTACTACTTGTACGGAATGTAAATACAGCTTTCAAGAACAATATAATTTTATACTCACGAACAGTAAGTCAAACCAGCAGTACTGCCACGTAAACTTCTGGCCCGTAAAGCACTAGCGCAGGATAACACCTTTTCAACCTTAACAACAACTCCCTTTCTCCTTAATGACGCTGCGTGGTATTTATACTAAGCGCGTATGCCGAAATTAGCATATCTAAAGCAGCTTCTTTAATCACTCAAAAGTTCGATTCTTGTGAATCGAATCTTGTGTATACCTTACACTGGCCTCCCTCGAAAAAAAATTAGGTAACTGAGGTCTGAACGGCTTCAGTTAACTAATTGAAAACGCGTGCTGGTCTGACTTTTTACATAATGGGTGGCAAAGCCAAAAAACCTTCCACACGTTGTGTGGGGGAAAAACGCCACTACCATTTTACAAAACTAACCCCGAGGGGTCCAGGTGACACCATTACACAGTGGATTTGCAGAGTTGCGGATACTGGGCTGGCCAACTGCGCCCTAAAATATCTATTTTAATTAAAAGTGACAACACAATTGCACAGCATGACATTTCTTGACTGTATCTGCTCTCCCCCAATTTATAATGTACATGTGTTATGATTTGTGAAGTTAGTATGTTAGTTGTTTGTTATCTGTAGTTAGTATGTATTATTTTTTTTTCACTACATGTCCCCTTCAAAAATTTATAAAACAACAGTATACCGTTTTTTTTTCAGTGCCTCACCACTTCCCCTCAAAATGTTTACACAGTATATACACTGGGGAACTTCAAACCAATTTGGTTCGATTTTATTAAAGGGTGGGAGTTAGAATAAGAAAGTTGATACAAGACTTGTTCCTCATGAATGCAGCAACTTCACTGCACCAGTTTGTCCAATCCGCTGAACCTCTCTTGATGGTCGCAGTCCTAGTAAAGAGGTTCGTTGACCGTGTGGGCATCCTTCGTGCAGCAGGTCGCTGGTCCTGAGGCGCTGGTCCGGCTTGACGATGGACAGGAGGTCTCTTGGGAGGAGGCCAACCTTGCTGGGCGGCTGATATCTTGCGTTCCCTGTACTTATGCAAAGGAGCTTTAAAATTGTCATTCTTCCTTTTTATAACCTTGTGTACCTTATGTGTGCCACGTTCATCCTTAGATGGAGGTTTTGTAGTGCACACTTTACTTTTCTCCGTACCTTTTAGAGTATAGGCATTAGATTTTAATGCAGATTCTATTGTTTCAAATTTATACGCCGCACCAACGTGTTTAGTTCCTGGCTTTATCTCGATGCTTGTGTCATGTTTTTCAACAACCTGACTCTGTTTTTCGTATTTGTGCTTATACGACTTCTTTTTTACCTCCTTAATTACTTCAGTATTAGCAATTTTAATGCTGGAACCTGAAGGCTCTTTTTCACGTTTTTTATCCCCCTTAACTTTAGTTTTATTCTCTTTTGACAAAAAAGTTTCTTTGAAACTTGCGACATCAGAATCGTTATCATTTAAATTCTTTAACACTGCTTCAGTTTTAGGAAGATTAAGCTTTTCGTACTGGTGCGTATTAATGCAAACGACGTCTATAACTTCCGAAGCATCGGCTAAACTACTTGCAGGATAACTCTGTGTCAACTTTTCATCCTGATTCTCAGTCTGGTTTTCATGTACTTTATTTAAAACCATATTATCAACCTGGCCTACACAATCCTCATTCGGCTGGAAACTTGAAATAATATCATCATTACCTAGCGAGTTCCTACTATCGTTTAAAGAATTTTTATTGTCGTCAACTAATAAGTATTCACTAACTTCCGTAACGCATACTTCGTCATCTACTAAATTTCCTTCATTAACAGATGTGTGAATATCATCTAAAATATCAGGTATAGCATCAATAATATCAGGTATAGCATTAATAATATCAGGTATAGCATTAATAGAAGTGTCAGATGATTTATTTTCTAAACCACTAGCATTAGTATCGGCCCTATTTTCAGAAATTTGTACTGGAATTACCGCATTATTCCAGCTAGACTCACTTTCTTTATAAGCCACAAAAATACCCTGACTTTCACTATTCTCAAAATAATGATTACTACTCGGACAAAATAATACATTTGACCAAACAGTTTCAACAGGTTGAACCATATCATGTGAATCAACTTGCCAGTGCAAGTAAGGTGCTTGCATATTATTTTCTTTAGGTGCACTAATTTCATTATAACGCCGTGCGCTTCTATTATTTTGCCTGCGGTACTGCTTACGCTGCTGGTTTGAAACTCGCGAAAAATTTTGGCGCGGCTGTATAAAACTTCTCGTACCTGAATGACGGTGAGGGGTAGCGAAGAAATGTCTATTGTCATATTTAGCTAAAGCTTGAAGGAGGGTAACCTTGCTTGTAATTGTTTGATTATCTAAAAAATCTTGAACACTTGGCTTCAAACGTTGGATAACTATTTTTAAGATTATCGCTTCCGTCATTCCCTCTAAATATTCCTCACACTTGGAAATCTTTTCCGTAGCAAAATCTAATGCAGACTGACCTTCACGTTGCCTTAGCGAATAAATTTCCGCTTCAATTTCACTTTGATTAAAGGTCTTTGGAAAAACACTAAGAAACTGTTGCTTGAATGACAAATAGTCAAAAATCAGATTACTGCTTTGCATACACGTGTACCACTGATATGCACTACCTCTTAAAGCGGCTAGAGCAATTTTAAGTTTATCCCCCTCTGGGGTACATTGTTGCTGAAAGTAATGCTCAATTTTCTTTAGGAATTGGCTTGAGGGGCCGCCATTGAAGGTGGCTTCGAATGGCGCAATTTGCTGAACCATAATTACCCGAGGAAAATTTCCAGCAGGATTTTGTTCTACAACACTCATTTTTTAAATAGTATATAAGTACTTGCAACAATTTTATCAATATACGTACACAGTACACAGTTTTTAATTTCAATTATGTTCTTCGTTACAAATTTAACGCTAACTACCAGGGTATATATATTTTTCGGGCGCCAGTATAGAGATTCTATGCTCACTTCTACCCAGACTTGGGTGTATATAATTTGAAGTGGCACTCTATTTGAATTATATACAAACACAGTTTATACATGAAATAATGTTTATTGAATTCGCTGCACATATAATTGGCTTTTACAGCAATAAGCATGCGTACTACTTGTACGGAATGTAAATACAGCTTTCAAGAACAATATAATTTTATACTCACGAACAGTAAGTCAAACCAGCAGTACTGCCACGTAAACTTCTGGCCCGTAAAGCACTAGCGCAGGATAACACCTTTTCAACCTTAACAACAACTCCCTTTCTCCTTAATGACGCTGCGTGGTATTTATACTAAGCGCGTATGCCGAAATTAGCATATCTAAAGCAGCTTCTTTAATCACTCAAAAGTTCGATTCTTGTGAATCGAATCTTGTGTATACCTTACAACCTGACCAGCAGTTCGTCGCCTCGTTTTAGCGACAGTGTGCTCCATCCTTGAGAGACAGATGACGATTCCTACTCCAACTTCTACGGACTGCTTTGTATATATATTATTCGAGATCGCGGCCTAACCGTGTTTATTAAATAAAACTGGTCACAGGTTACCTTACACGTAACCTGTGACGCTACCTAAGTGTCTGCTTTTGACACAAATCGCAGGAATACGTTACAATATATTGATAAATATATATATATATATATATATATATTTATTTATTTATTTATTTTGGCATTAATTGCATACATTGACCGTTGTATTTACTTTGAATGTACTCCGTAGCGAAGTGCGGGTTTTCAGCTAGTTTGTCTAAAAATATTCGTTACGATTTTTTTATAATTATATTTTTTTTTTTGCATTAATTGCATACATTGACCTTTGTAATGAATTTGAATGTACTCCGTAGCGAAGCACAGGTATTCAGCTAGTCTCAATGTACGAGATAATGTTAGTGGGTAAATAAAAAATAATTTAACTCAATAAGAAAACTGGTGCAAATATTTACATTAGCAAAAAGTTATTTATCATGTAAAGAACTAATATGCTATGGTGTATCGATCTTATGGTAATATACTATGGGTTGTTCAGAAAGTATTTTTTTTTTTTAATGAAAGAGGATTTTCTTATGATGTATATAAATATTTTATTGAATTACATATTCTCCATTTTTTTCCAATACCTTTTGCCGTCTTTCCGGCAGCAGCATGATTCCACGCTCATAAAACTTCTGGCAAAAAACTGATCCAAGTTATTTTTTAAGTCCTCATTTGAAGTAAAGGTTTTGCGGTCTAAAAAAATTTGCAGACAAATTTGCAGACAAACGGAACAAGTAATAATCCGAAGGTGCCAGATCTGGTGCCAGAATATGGTGGGTGTACTAGTACATCCCATCCAGGCTGCAAATATTTTTGGCGCGTTACCAAACTTGTATGAAGTCTCGCAATGCCTTGGTGGAACACTATACCTTTTCTATTGATCAATTCTGGCCTTTTTTGTTTCAGTGAATCATTTAGTTTGTCCAGTTGATAAAAGTACTGTTAACCTTTATGGTCGTGATCCGACAAATCATTATCTTGTAGAAGTAATCATAACTGTAGCACCAACTCTTATTTACATCTGGTTTATTGACACATTAAAATCTTGTTTAAATAAATCATTTACAAAGGTTCGTTCCGACGAACGTTAATACACTCATGAGAGCAGGGCTCATTATTCAAAGTCCGTCCGAGACCCTCTCTCTCTCTCCTTCCGTACGCGTGGCGACCTTTCAACAGACCAAGTCTCTTGTCTCCCTCATTCGCAACACCGTCGTTATTTATGCATTCTTCTCAGCCCTTCCTCGAACCATCTCGAGCCATCTCGAATACCCGACCTTTTCCGGTTCTGCCCTCTGCAGACCACCTATGGTGAATTTCTTTCCTGCCGACTTCTCCAAGGGAAAATGGGTTTCACAAATCATTCTAAATGACTCGCGTACTTTTTCCCTATTGTCGCACATCTCCAAAGGTGTATATCGTTCGACACCTGTTTGCGTTTATTTTGGGCTTATTGAAGACGCTATTACTCACCTTCATCAATTCCACTTAAGAATGGGAGACGAGAGTCTGACAAGTACACATCAGAATTGATCGAGGTATTGTCCGGTAGAGGCTAAGAAAAAAAAAAAAACGATTTCCTTGAAATCCCACAGGACAGCATCACCTTTCTTTTATGAATATCGGTTTTCGAAGTGCTTTGAGCCGGTTCATCAGCGCGCCAATTATTGGAACACCAGCAGGCGCGCGTTGCACAAAGTGCAACGTCTCTTTCAAACTTGATTATTCATTTTGTAATAAACTTTCTTTTTTTTCAAATTGAAAATAATACTCCTGCGTTTTATGACAACATATAAAATGTTGATAATGTTGAGCTATATTTATAATTAAAAGCCAAAGAATGCCGATACAATCGTAATATTTCAAAACTGTCTGGTTTAATGCATCTAAAGACAACTTGCGAAACGATTCCTATTTTGTCCAAAATCCTAAAAAACAATGAGATTGTCTCTCTTCGTGATATGCAGAATACCGTGTAATAGCTGCACATTCGTTCTACTACATCAACTCATAATTTTTTGGTATTGCAATCCAGTATAATCGCTGATTTACCGCGGTTAAATCGCGACTAACAATGAATGAAAAGGAATACAAGGGTCAGAAAATCAGACCTGCATTAGAAAGGGTGTAGCTATAAATAGAAAGTGCTTAGAACATTCAAACCTTACTTGTAAAAACAAACCATTCAAAATTACGAAAATGTTGCACTTTATACACGGGTGCGCCCGCTGAAGGGTTAATATTGTTGTAGACCAGGGGTTCTCAACCTTTCATGCTCTGTGCCCCCCCTTTGAACACTGATGTGAGGCCACGCCTCCCCCCCCCCCCACCAAAATATGTGGTCAATACAACTAGTACAATCGAAATTTGAAACTGAGGCTGGTTATTCAATGAAAATAAAGAATAGATAATTTCATACGCAAATTTTAATATTAGTACACATATCTTAATTTGGAACCTATTATTATTAGAACATATGAAATCAAAGAATTAAATACAGATCAAATTTATTTGAGGTAATCAAGGATCTAGGTGAGGTTGGCATGTAATACCAGTCACTTTCATAGCATTAATGAGAAGGCTGGCACTGTTTGTCCTTGACAAGTTTTTGAATATTAGTTTGTGACTGTGACAAAGCACACCTCAGGTCACTTTCAACTTCCAGACGTACGACAATTATCGTGTTTTTACAATTACAACAATTATCGTGTACGACAATTATCGTGTTCGTGTTCATATGTCGAAAATAAATTAAGGTTACATTCTGACCGCAAAATTGAGTACAGTAAATTATTAGTTTTACTTTTTATTACCATGTTTTTATTAACTTGCTTTCTTGTTTGTGTGTATGTTTGTGTGTGTGTTTGTGTGTTTGTCCAGTACAAATCTTGCAATCGATTTTTAACTAACTTCCCGACTAGCTAGATATTTGAAACTTTAACAATAGCTCAGAACACGAGGACAATGCATTTTTAAATACTTTTAGCCATCTTTAAGCAGATTTTTACCATGTTTTTATTATTTCCAGTTAATTTTGTTTTGTAGATTGGTGCAGCCATCTGTCGGCCGGGACGGGAACGAAAAGTTAAAAGCAAGTTAACTTCCAATTAACTTCATTTTCTTTCCAGTCGATGGGATAATTCATCAAAAAAAAATTTTTTTAAGTATTTATTAAAACATAGAATTGGCAAGTTTATATGATTCAACAGAAAATTTAAAAACATGGTATATAAAAAGTTCTTTTTATCTTGTAATTATTTTGCCTTTTTTAACCTTCACGCCTCCCCTGAAATTCTTCTACGCCCCCCAGGTTGAGAACCGCTGTTGTAGACAACCCATTTCTTGTCCCCAGTGATGATTCGCTTCAAAAATGGATCATTTTCTTGACGTCTGAGAAGCAAATCACAGACGTCAATGCGACGGAGCGAATTTCTTTCTTCTGTAAGAACATGTGGAACCCATACGCCGAGTTTTGAAGTTAAACCAAGGCGTTTCACGTGATAATGAACGAATTCGATAAATTTAATCTCTCACGAATCTCACGAGTTGCTATTTGGCGGTTTGCATCAATCAATTCCTTTATTATGCCTTCATCAGCTTCAACTGGCCTTCCATAACGTGGTGCATCTCCATCATCAAAATTGCCGGAACGAAATTTTGCAAACCAGTTTTGGCACTGGCGTTCTGTCAATACACCTTCAATTTCTAAAGTTTTTTAATTCCTACTATTAGTTCACACTCTCTCTATATATATTTTGTTCAAATTTTCAATCGTTAATAAAAGTACTTTTTATTCATCCACTCAAGTTCAAATACATTTTTTTAAACTTGTAGTGGATGACACTTGATGTTAATACAGTTTTTTCAAATATTAATTCATTAATTAAATTTAATTAATCAATTTTAGTTTTAGACCTAGAGCGTCTCTTGCTCTTGAATAGTAATTTCCCTGTTGTTACTCTGTAAACGGTAGCACTGCGGTATCGCGGGCTTCTCCCGTCCTGTAGGTTGCGAGATCGAATCCCCAACCTGACAAACTTTTTCTCTCTCTTCCCCCCCCCCCCCACCTCCTAATCTAGCACAGTAGGCAAGGTTCTGGCAAGCAATCCTTTTTTTCAATTCCTACTATTAGTTCACACTCAAATTTTTCTTTGTTGACCTAAGTAGGAATTGACTTTAAAATTTTTTTTTTATATATTACTTGATTATTTTCCATTTCTAAAGTTTTGGTAGCATTAGTTTTCGAGTTCTACCAGGTCCCTTCATAGGTATTTTGATATTAGTTGTTAATTTACAATTTTCCCCTTCTGTTTGATTCATATCGAAAGTATTTGAAACTTTAAAAAAATTCCAAAAAAAAAACTTTTCTTACCATGTATTTCAATTTATAGATAGTTTATGAAACGGGCAAAAATATTTTTTGATAATAATTTTAATATTTTATTTTTCAAGCATTAGATGTTTGACATTATATAACATATCGCGCCAAGACGAGTCAACCATCACCTTCATGCAGTCAAAAAACAACTATGCTACGGATAGAGAGTTTACTTTCAAGTGAAGTTCAGAAAAACTTTTCAAAGCAGTGGGCGGAGATTATCGCGTGGTTATGAATACTGAATAAGATCGATAAAGTAATGGAAAATTAATATGTAAAGAAGTATAAATTTGTTGAGCTAATAAATAATAACACCTAACTGGCAATATTTTAAGCAGAAAACCTTGGATCCCATATGTTTGTACTGCCGATACTAATGCAGATCTAAAATATCAGCTCAGTAACATAGTTAATAATAATGTCAAACAGAACGCGATGCTGTGCCACTCTATTTTAGATTCAAGTGTATAAAATATATATTGTATCCCAACAATATATATTTTAAAATTCACGTTCATCTCTTCTACAGAAGGCGCAGAAAATCCAGAATTTTTCTTGAAAAAATATTTGAAACACACAGATTTCGATGTGTGCACCTTTTCTAACACGACTAACGTCAAAATGGTAATCCAGTTCTCTCCAAGTGTTTCGTGTCATATCAGGCGTTATTAGACTTTTATAGACTTCTATCATAGTATCACAGATTTCGATGTGTGCACCTTTTGTAGCACGACTAACGTCAAAATGGTAATCATGTTCTCTCTAAGTGTTTCGTGTCCTATCAGACGTTATTAGACTTTTATAGATTTCGATCATAGTATCACAGATTTCGATGTGTGCACCTTTTCTCACGACTAACGTCAAAATGGTAATCCAGTCTCTCCAAGTGTTTCGTGTCATATCAGGCGTTATTAGACTTTTATAGACTTCTATCATAGTATCACAGACTTCGATGTGTGCACCTTTTGTAGCACGACTAACGTCAAAATGGTAATCATGTTCTCTCTAAGTGTTTCGTGTCCTATCAGACGTTATTAGACTTTTATAGATTTCGATCATAGTATCACAGATTTCGATGTGTGCACCTTTTCTAACACGACTAACGTCAAAATGGTAATCCAGTTCTCTCCAAGTGTTTCGTGTCATATCAGGCGTTATTAGACTTTTATAGACTTCTATCATAGTATCACAGATTTCGATGTGTGCACCTTTTGTAGCACGACTAACGTCAAAATGGTAATCATGTTCTCTCTAAGTGTTTCGTGTCCTATCAGACGTTATTAGACTTTTATAGATTTCGATCATAGTATCACAGATTTCGATGTGTGCACCTTTTCTAACACGACTAACGTCAAAATGGTAATCCAGTTCTCTCCAAGTGTTTCGTGTCATATCAGGCGTTATTAGACTTTTATAGACTTCTATCATAGTATCACAGATTTTGATGTGTGCACCTTTTGTAGCACGACTAACGTCAAAATGGTAATCATGTTCTCTCTAAGTGTTTCGTGTCCTATCAGACGTTATTAGACTTTTATAGATTTCGATCATAGTATCACAGACTTCGATGTGTGCACCTTTTGTAGCACGACTAACGTCAAAATGGTAATCATGTTCTCTCTAAGTGTTTCGTGTCCTATCAGACGTTATTAGACTTTTATAGATTTCGATCATAGTATCACAGATTTCGATGTGTGCACCTTTTCTAACACGACTAACGTCAAAATGGTAATCCAGTTCTCTCCAAGTGTTTCGTGTCATATCAGGCGTTATTAGACTTTTATAGACTTCTATCATAGTATCACAGATTTCGATGTGTGCACCTTTTGTAGCACGACTAACGTCAAAATGTCTAATCATGTTCTCTCTAAGTGTTTCGTGTCCTATCAGACGTTATTAGACTTTTATAGATTTCGATCATAGTATCACAGATTTCGATGTGTGCACCTTTTCTAACACGACTAACGTCAAAATGGTAATCCAGTTCTCTCCAAGTGTTTCGTGTCATATCAGGCGTTATTAGACTTTTATAGACTTCTATCATAGTATCACAGATTTCGATGTGTGCACCTTTTGTAGCACGACTAACGTCAAAATGGTAATCATGTTCTCTCTAAGTGTTTCGTGTCATATCAGACGTTATTAGACTTTTATAGATTTCGATCATAGTATCACAGATTTCGATGTGTGCACCTTTTGTAGCACGACTAACGTCAAAATGGTAATCCAGTTCTCTCCAAGTGTTTCGTGTCATATCAGGCGTTATTAGACTTTTATAGACTTCTATCATAGTATCACAGATTTCGATGTGTGCACCTTTTGTAGCACGACTAACGTCAAAATGGTAATCCAGTTCTCTCCAAGTGTTTCGTGTCATATCAGACGTTATTAGACTTTTATAGACTTCGATCATAGTATCAGAGATTTCGATGTGTGCACCTTTTGTAGCACGACTTACGTCAAAATGGTAATCCAGTTCTCTCCGAGTGTTTCGTGTCATATCAGACGTTATTAGACTTTTATAGACTTCGATCATAGTATCAGAGATTTCGATGTGTGCACCTTTTGTAGCACGACTAACGTCAAAATGGTAATCCAGTTCTCTCCAAGTGTTTCGTGTCATATCAGACGTTATTAGACTTTTATAGACTTCGATCATAGTATCAGAGATTTCGATGTGTGCACCTTTTGTAGCACGACTTACGTCAAAATGGTAATCCGGTTCTCTACAAGTGTTTCGTGTCATATCAGACGTTATTAGACTTTTATAGACTTCGATCATAGTATCAGAGATTTCGATGTATGCACCTTTTGTAGCACGACTAACGTCAAATTGGTAATCCAGTTCTCTCCAAGTGTTTCGTGTCATATCAGACGTTATTAGACTTTTATAGACTTCGATCATAGTATCAGAGATTTCGATGTGTGCACCTTTTGTAGCACGACTTACGTCAAAATGGTAATCCAGTTCTCTCCAAGTGTTTCGTGTCATATCAGACGTTATTAGACTTTTATAGACTTCGATCATAGTATCAGAGATTTCGATGTGTGCACCTTTTGTAGCACGACTTACGTCAAAATGGTAATCCAGTTCTCTCCAAGTGTTTCGTGTCATATCAGACGTTATTAGACTTTTATAGACTTCGATCATAGTATCAGAGATTTCGATGTGTGCACCTTTTGTAGCACGACTAACGTCTAAATGGTAGTCCAGTTCTCTCCAAGTGTTTCGTGTCATATCAGGCGTTATTAGACTTTTATAGACTTCGATCATAGTATCACGGATTTCGATGTGTGCACCTTTTGTAGCACGACAAACGTCTAAATGGTAATCAAGTTCTCTCCAAGTGTTTCGTGTCATATCAGGCGTTATTAGACTTTTATAGACTTCGATCATAGTATCACAGATTTCGATGTGTGCACCTTTTGTAGCGCGACTAACGTCAAAATGGTAATCCAGTTCTCTCCAAATGTTTCGAAGATTATCAGGAGTTATTACACGAATTGTTTGAATGATATACTTCTTCAACTCATCCTCAGTTTAAATTTTTTTGTTTATACACCCCGGATTTAATAAATCCCCAAGCAAAAAAGTCTAATAACGCCTGACATGCCACGAAAAACTTGGAGAGAATTGGATTACCATTTAGACGTTTGCCGTGCTACAAAAGGTGCACACATCGAAATAGATGATAATATGATCGAAATCTATGATTGATATTAAAACTTGGTGAGATGTTCTTTCTATTTAAATATACTTTTTTTTAAAATTCTAATGGGTAGTTTGTAAAAGTAAGTCATGGCTTTAGGATACCTTTGCCTCGGACACCCTGTATTTGCGATAAAAAGCCGAGTCTATTTACAAGCAGTCACATATCTCAAATAGTTGCTCCATATCTATACTAATATATAAAGAGAGAGAGCGGATTTTGTATGTGGAGAGTAATCTCCGGAACCACTGCACCTATCTGAAAAATTCTTTCACTATTTGAAAGGTACATTATTCGAGATGGTCATAGGCTATATATTATGTATATCTGATCAGTAGAAAGAAAGTTAGGAGCCAAAATGTTGATCTGATGCTTCACCTTTACAACTTTTCCTTTGTGAACCATAGTCAAGTAATCATAGCAAAAAATCAAACTACATTTTCATTTATTATCAGTAAAACATTTAATATTTGAAAGATTCAAGTGGAGGAGGTATTGATAAATACAAAAAGGATTTTTGAAATTGGCAATGTTTAAGGGCTTATTGAAGAACATTACATTTAGAACTACGCTTTTTATTGGACATTTAAGGTAAAAATTACAATTTATTGGCTATCAACTAGAAATTTATTGGTATAATATACAGAACTTTATTTAACATA
The DNA here is from genome assembly GCA_907164885.2 of Dolomedes plantarius. NCBI lineage: Eukaryota > Metazoa > Arthropoda > Arachnida > Araneae > Dolomedidae > Dolomedes > Dolomedes plantarius. The sequence goes on from OU015500.1 coordinate 137,650,504, forward strand.
TACACTTTGTTTTTGAACAATTTATGCACAATTTGCGTAAATCGAACTTGCATACATTAACCGTTGTATTTAATTTGAATATACTCCGTAGCGAAGTAAGGGTTTTCAGCTAGTATTAAATAAAAAAACTCTCCTATCAAAATTCCTACAACACGCGTCTGAAACCTCACATTAAATTGACATAAACTGTCAGGAAACAATATCAACATCACTAACAAAAATGACTACACACGCAGAAACTAAGAGGGAAAAAAATTCCCCTCTCGTCTCCAAAGTCGTCATGGGTCGTAGTTTTTTCAAAACGATCTTGAAAAACGCCGAGACTAACAGCCCACTTTTCTGCAGAAACGCATCCGCGTTCGCTCTTCAGTTGACAGAACCCCTAATAAAATATCTGAAGTTCGCGAGGATGTGTTTCGTTCTTATCAAAACGTATATTAACCTTCAACTTACGGGGCCTGTTTTCTGATTTCCTCTTTAGAAATTTCCTACCGTCTTTGTAAGAATGGCCATTAAGATAGTTTCATATATGTATATATATAGACTTAAATTATTACCCTCCTAATCTGGAACTAATTAAAAGTAGCCATGATAATATTAATGTAAACTTTTTAGATATTAACATTAAATTAAACTCTCACAGCAAATTTACTTTTGACTTATACGACAAAAGATCTGACTATAATTTTAATATTGTTAAATTTCAAAAATTATCTAACCTGTTTACATAAATCTGTTTTTAATAACATTATTGTAAATCAGTTAGTTCGTATAAATAGGCTATGTTCTAAAGACAATAGGATTAAGCATATTTTAGACTTGAAAGCTGTGCTAACACGGAATAATTACCCCGAAAGTCTATCCATAAACATAATTGGTTGTTTTAGTTTTAATGAATAGTTTGTTCTGTTGCATTTAATAAGTAAAATATAACAATAAGATAAAATAGAAAAAATAACTTTTAAAAATAAAAAATAAAATAAAAATCATAAGTAAAAATAAAATAATAAATAAAAATAATAATTAAAAATAACTCTTAGTAATAATAATAATAAATTAAATTATTAAGGGTATAATAGTCCTAAAATATGGTAACCTTAGTAAGTATGTAACTGAGAATCCACTACCTCCATGGTTGCAAGTTTTGTGACGTCAGTCATCTTGCGGTTACAAGTACTTAACTTCCACTCTGTCTAGCGCCAGGCTTGTTGTTCTTTGGTTAAGTACTATTATTCAATCTTTATTCAATTTTTAATCATTTCTTCTGTTTTTCATGGATTGTACGGTGTCTGAGTGTGTTTATTGTATAGATCATACTCATCGGAAACAATCCATTGGTCTTTAGACAGCATTGACATCGCTGATGAAGAAATGTTGTCTAAAACCTATTTCATATTTTTCTTTTCATGTTATTTGTTCCTGGCTGCTCGTAGTTTTAGATCTATTACTGTTTTTCTCTATCATATTTATCTTATATATATTCATTCTTGGGCCCGTATTCTTGAGATACATGCCATCCCACCCCGTAAGGTAAGGGTTAACTACCCGCATTTTTCCGTGGGTGGTGCACTCATCGTGAAATATTTCTGAAAGGTAGCAGCCGCTCTCTAGCAGAGCATTCGTAATTTTTAGGAAGCAGTTAGCATTTTAACAAGTAGAAACTACGGAAATAAAGCGGAAAATGTAATATCCTGAATTTTCGATTGTCCGTGGGTGGAATTATCCGAGGATTTGAAGTAAAAAGCGTTAAGGCTGCTGTGTACAAACTCTGTTGGATCAGCCCACATCCATGTTATGAAGCAAATGTGCCCAAGGATTGCCGACTTGGATTGAAATTTTTTCATAAAAAATTATACTCCGTAATAGAGAAAGAAAATTTTCACCTTGGGGTGTTTTTCTATCCTTTTTTTTTAAATGCAAATAATATTTTTAAATTAAAATTATTCGAGTAAAAAAATCTGGTCTGGTCAGTTTTAAACGCTTCTAAATTCCTTTGGTGGACGAAATTTAGAAAATGAATCCCGTTGCAAGGTGCAGAAAAAATTAGGCTATCTGAAAATACCACTTTTACTATCAGCATTTATGTATCCGTAAATAGTAGACACATTTTCTCCATAGGTTAACATTAAAGTGAGCTAAATCAATAGGGCTAATGCACAGCAACCTTAAGGGTAAAATACTTATCACCAAAAGGCTGCCAGCTCACACGTAAAATAGTAGACACATTTTCTCCATAGGTTAACATTAAAGTGGGCTAAATCAATAGGGCTAATGCACAGCAACCTTAAGGGTAAAATACTTATCACCAAAAGGCTGCCAGCTCACACGTAAAATAGTAGACACATTTTCTCCATAGGTTAACATTAAAGTGAGCTAAATCAATAGGGCTAATGCACAGCAACCTTAAGGGTAAAATACTTATCACCAAAAGGCTGCCAGCTCACACGTAAAGTAGCTCACACGTAAAATAGTAGACACATTTTCTCCATAGGTTAACATTAAAGTGAGCTAAATCAATAGGGCTAATGCACAGCAACCTTAAGGGTAAAATACTTATCACCAAAAGGCTGCCAGATCACACGTAAAGTAGCTCACACGTAAAATAGTAGACACATTTTCTCCATAGGTTAACATTAAAGTGAGCTAAATCAATAGGGCTAATGCACAGCAACCTTAAGAGTAAAGTTCTTATCACCGAAAGACTGCCAAGCCAGCTCATACGTAAAATGGTAGACTCATATTCTCCATAGGTTAACATTAAAGTGAGCTAAATCAATAGGGTTCAGTTGCTGGGGAGGAATTGCTTTGTTGTCACTGCACATTGGCCGTCTAACAAAAGGAAAACATAAACAAAATATTCAGCCATAGAGCAATTACTCCTTTGAAAATATCATACCATGAAAAATGACATTCCACTCCTTCCCTGTATGTAGGGGTGGAAGGAGGGTATGAAACCACCTGATGATGCTCCTGAGGGTGCTCGGTCAAAATTGTGGTGGCACTAGGCAAAAAGTCATCCCCCCGCCAACCTTTGTGGTGCCCAATAGCCGTTGGCTAAACAGGTGCAGCATCTTCTTGCCTTGCATGCTTCAATGGATGTGGTTAGGATTTATCCGGAGGGGGGAGGGGGGAGATTAGTAACAACAGCCCCTTCCCTTATAACGAGGGGTACGTAAATTTCACATAAAAATATCGAAATTTCGGAACAACAAAACAATGCGATATATAAAATTTTGCATTTATTCGCAAATAAACAAAAAAAAAAAAAAAATATATATATATATATATATATATATATATATATATATATATATATATATATATATGAGGCGGTGAAAGGCAAAGTGGTGTAAGTCAGTAAGTCAAGTGGTGTAAGTCAAAAGAGTTTTATATCAAAAACTACAAAAAATTCCACCATAAATTGAACAAATTATAATTCCTAATAATTATTATAATAATACAAATAATAACTATTTGCAATTCCACTATAAATTGATCATGGAGATTGCATTTTTTGCCCTCAAATGAAAAAAGTTGAAAATGTGACTTACACCACTTTGCCTTTCACCGCCTCATATGTGTGTGTGTGTGCATAAACTTTTTTTTCCAATGCGGAGGCACTTGTTGTCAAACATTCACCTATACTAAGCCACAATTTTGCTGCCCATTTCATTGTGGGGGCACCATATAGGCGGACAGCATTACCCCCTATGAAGGGACGACACGAACGGAGGCATTTTTCGTGGCGCGACGCCAGTATTCGATCCGAGCACCCTCAGCACCGAAAACCAGCGCGCTGTACCACTGGGCCGCCACAAGCCTGTGTGTATAAACTGAAAAGTTTCGTACTTATTAAAAGAATAAATCACAAATTTACTTGGTTAGGTAAGTATCAAAATTCTTAGTTAAAAGATAACATTTTAGTAGTCACCTCATTCTCTTCTTAAGTCTTTAGCGATAAGTAATAAGCAAATTGCGAGAGTGAGATCTCATTTAAAGACCGTGGATGTCCTTATTTAAGTAATTATGTTAGTAAATCATTACTATTATTACCTAATTTCGCTTAAAAAACCATTTATCGAGTTTTCGGCGAAAAGTACTAAAAAAATAATTTTCGCATTTATCCGCTCACATCGACAAATTTCGCATTAATTCGCATCAATTTCGTAAATACGAAAATTACGCATCCCAAATTATAACTGAAACAGAAGAGGAACCATGTAAGTTGTTTATAACACTTTAGCATTTATTTGTATCATTTCTTTTGGTGATGCACGGATAGTACAAGGCATTTATCAGTATCTTTTCTCTTGCCGATAAACGGATAATACGTAAAACGGATAATCCACTAGCGGGGGTAATCAGGAGTTCAGTATTTAACAGAATTTTCCCAGAGGAAAAACTAAAATTGCATATAATTTTTATCATTATTTTAACTAAATTTTATTCAAATCCCTATGAGTTTGTCTAAAACCTTTGTGCAAATCATTTTCTGAAGTTAACAGGTCGCATTTGAACTATCTGTTTTTAGCCTGTTTTTCGTGGTCAACCGAGCATTAACGCGGAACATCGGTTGACTTTGTAGATCCTCAATCACCCTGTTAAATTATGGAAAATATTACTTTCACCATCTTTCTAATCATAGAGTAGCAAATGGATGTTTTTCATGTCTATTTTTAGCATTTAATAATAGGCCTTTAAATGCAAAGCTCATGTTTTTTTAAATCATTTTATTTCACTTTTGAAAACAAAAACTTAATCTCTCTGTGTTAAAAATTATTTTTAACAATTTTGATCATTAAAAGCAGAATAAAGAGCAGGTAGTTTTTGGCAACGTGCTTTATATTCTAAGTTCTACCTTCAAATGGAAAAAAAATTAATTCAAAAATATGCATAAAAATATACTGAAAGGAAATTCTTTATAGATAAACATTGGAATTAAAGGTCTGCTATGTCTAGCAATGCTCAGCCTTGATTCGAATTTGTAAACAGGAGTGCGGGGAGGCAAATCCAAATTAAATATTACTGGATAATTTTAAGTTTAATAACTCTAGATAAAAATTGAATCCAATACTCCTAAAACTCCCCCCCCCCCAAAAAAAAAAAATAAAGTATTTATGAAATATAGCTCTTTTGAAAGAAAATTATCTCTTTAAAGAATAGTTTTTCAGCATGTAATTAAAAAGGCAACAAGCTTCACGTTTGTAAAATACAGTGGTACCTTGACTTACGAGTGTCTCAACTTACGAGTTTTTCGAGATACGAGCATTCTCTCGGTAGATTTTTTGCTTCGAGTTACGAGCTAAAATTCGGGATACGAGCAAATTTCAGATATCCCACCGCTAGTTTGAGCAGCGAAAGCCATGTTACGTGCTCATCAAATGAGAACACGAGAAGCATATAATATTTACAACCTTTATGTATAATTATTATTCAATTGTATACATATTATTCTGAGACTAATATCCTGTCTTAAGCCGAGAGATTAACACTCAACAATTACCACCCGGGGCAGCTTGCTCTGCCCAAACTTGAGTCGCCCTCTCAAACCGAACTGCGCCCAACCTCTCTCACAGAGAGATAGCTTCAATTCCCTCCCCTACACTGAAACTCTCCATGGGGTCCAAGGGATGGGATGACCTTGGTCCTAGGATCGCAAGCTCTCCCCCTTTTACGGATTCTGAGACAACGTTCTTCAGATTCTCAGAAAGAAGAATCTGAACATTACAGCCACAGTGAACGATGCAACAATCGCCCAGCTTCCGTGTCTCACTCGTTCACTTTAAGAGAGTAGCTGGTAATAGACGCGAAAGTGAGGAAATCGGGGCAAAAATGCCAAAAATCAATGAATAAGATTTAATTTTTCAGTTCAGCCTTTCTCCTCCTCTTCCATCAGCATCTTCAAATCTGATCTCCAAGGTAAATGTAGTACATTACACTTAATAAAACAAATTTATTGCAGTACATTCTAATGAATTGCGTTTTGATACAATGTTCGTCGTTTATAAGCCCATTTTTCATATTTAAAAACACGTAACAAAAAATTGCGGTGTTTTGGGGGAGCCCGGAACGAATTAATGGCATTTCCATTCATTTCAATGGGGAAAATTGATTCGAGATACGAGTATTTCGAGTTACGAGCTCCGTCATGGAACGAATTAAACTCGTAAGTCGAGGTACCACTGTATCTTAAAACACATTTTCCTGACTTTTCACCTGAGGAAGATTACAGAAATGTGGTAAGTTATCTTTCTCGGATCTTTCTTAATAAAAATCCTTAATTTTTCCTTCCGTTACTTCCGTAGACCTGAATATACAGGGTGTTTCAAATAGAATCACCCGATTTGAAATGTATCTTATTAATAAAATCGAATGTTTACGCGCGCGTGTGTGTGTGTTTGGCCTCGAGATAGATGAATCTGTGAAACTTACAGCCATGAAATTTGGCACACGGGTAGTGAAGAGTCTGAACATGTGCATCTCGAAGCCCGAATTTTAAATTTTATTACCGTTAATTTTTAATTAATAAAAAACCAACAATTTTTGAATTGTGAGTCTAGAAAATGTAAGAGCCTCCCAGCCGCCATATTTGCTAATGTCAAAATCGATGCATTTTTTTTTCATGAAAGTACATAAATGTTACATATTTGGAAAGAGATTTAAAAAGTGATAATTTTTTCTGCTTACAGATATTCTGTTACTTTAATAGTTTTACAGATATTTTAATTCTAAAAGCACTCCACCGCTGAGACGAAAGAATCAAATCACCCATCTCCAGTATGGTGCAGCCATCTGTTGGCAGCGACGGGAATGAAAATTGACGGGAATTTAATACATTTGTATGGCCCTGAAAAGGGCCTTTTTTTCTTTTGTGGGGCCCGAGCATAGCCGGGCTTCGCCCCACTAGTATATTATGAAAAATGCTGAACATAGAAGCTTAAAATTAATTTTATATTACACGGCTAAATCATAAAGTTTATTTACAAACAAAATTAAAGGTGCTCAATATGCCCACCTTTGGATGTACGACATATGTCTATATGGTAGGCAAATTCGTCCCAAACTTTTGCGAGCATGTCTGCATGCACTGCTTCCACGGCTGTTATGCGCACGCAGACAACCCGTGTCTTGGAATTGTTTACACCATTGTCTAATGCTCTGAGAGGTAGGAACTTCAATCTACCAGGGTTTTGTCGACGGAAATCACGCTGAACAGTTGTTACGAACTCACACTTCGCAAAGCGTAGAACACAAAATGATTTCTGTTGTGCAGTCGCCATCTTTACAAACACTGAAGTGGCGGGCGAAGGAAGAGCGTTAGCGCTACTTGTCGGCAACTGCGTGAAACTTAAGATTTCCCTCTTTCTGCCTATACATTATTCGATCAAAACGGATTGAAAGATGAATAGTTATGATTTTTTAAAATCGGATCATTCTTTTTTAAACACCCTGTTTAATGTATACAATTATATTTCAAATTTCCTGTCAGCAAAATCGAATAATGTAATCGAATAATTCCTCCTTTCGAGTCCAAAATGAGAAAAGGAGAATTCGGTGCCACAAAACTGTTAAAATTAACCTTTTCCTTATGGGGATCATTTTTCCGATTCCCTCTTTAGAACGGGAAATCCCATACCCCTTTGTACGGAAAGGCATTAAGGGGGTTAAATATATATATATATATATATATATATATATATATATATATATATATATATATATATATATATATATATATATATACAGTCGAACCTCCATATATCGAAGTAGCAAAATGCCGGAAAAAAATTCGATATATAGAAATTTCGATATATAGAATTGATCTTAGTTTTATCATAATTCTCCTGAAACATTAAAATTAAAGCTAATTTTCGTATACGAAACTCCATTTCTAATTTATATGCGAATAACATTAAATGAAAGTTAATAACTAAAAAATGAAATAATACGAAAGATTTATTGAATACTATACACCTTTTATAAAAACAATAATCCAGACAGTGGTTACAGTGATCACAGTTACATTCTTTTAAAAAAAAACTATGAATATATTGCTGAACAGCCAGTTTTGCGGAAAGTTCATCAAAGAAATGCTCGCATTTATTCAGTCCACTAAAAACTTCATCAGGGACATTTTTCACGAATTGAAGTCTACGACGTATTGTTTCAAATGCCAAAAATTGGGAGATTTTATTCTAAAGTGGTATAAAATCTCCCAATATGTCATGAAAAAAATATTTCGATATATATAGAGATTTTTTCGATATATAGAAACTGTTTTTCTATGTAATGAACATGGAGATTTGCTAAGAGTTCGATATATAGAAAATTTCGATATGGGGAAGTTCGATATATGGAGGTTCGACTGTATAAATATATATATATATATATATATATATATTCTTGGGATACATGCTATCCCATCCCGTAAGGAAATGGTTAATACATACTGTCCTAAAATAGTGCTCTGTAATGCTATTTTGCTGACTTCTAGACATGAATGATTGAAGAATCATTAAAAACGGGCAAAAGACGTCAAGATGTTTGCTCAGTATAACCTAAGACCAAACACTAGAAATACTATCCTTGAACGCTACATAAATGTGACATGAACTGTCACAAAAAAAATGTCAACATTTCTAGCAGAAAAATCATCCTGCACACACCAGCGATGCTTTTTTTTTTTTCCTACTCATCTATGATGTCGACAGGGGCCGGAGCGTTTTTCAAAACGATCCTCTTGAAATTCCCAGAGAGTAACAACCTATTTTCTTGCAGTGCATGGGGCACGTATCCCCGTACTCCAGCTGACAATCTGAGGAAATAACTTAAAGGAGGCCAGAAAGTTTCAATTTTTAACAAATCGTAAAACACTTTCCCGCATTTTTTTTTTCGCGGACTGTATTTCTCACTGCCGCGAGACATCGCTGAAAGATAGCTGGATTTTGTCCAGGAGAAATTTCAGTAGCCTGTAGACGTATTCTTTTTGTATTTCAAAAGAAGAGATATGAAATACAAAAAGGTAATAATATCAAGTTTTAAATATATTAATATTTAAAACTTAAATGCAAAGTATGAATACCTCTTTTTAGAATAAGAGGTTACATAAAAATTGTACTCTTTGAAATTTTTAAAGGTCCTTGACAATATAATTCTTGTGACATTTTTTATAAATTTGGAGCATATCATTACAACCATCAAAATTTTTAAGAAGAAAGTGTATAGAGTATTATGCACTTCTACCCTAACTTTGGGTATGTATATCTTGAAGTGGCACTCTAAATAATTTCATTCAAACACAGTTCTTACATAACAACAATGTTTATTCAAATATTTGCATATGTAAATTTTGCTTTTTAACATAAAGCAAGTGCACTACTAGTACGAGATACATAATATTTATGCAAGGGAAATACAGTTCAATATATTTTCTGGTATAACTATATAGAGAAATTAGCTCACTTCTACCCAGACTTGGGTGTATATAATTTGAAGTGGCACTCTAAATGAATTTGATACAAACACAGTTTATACGTGAAACAATGTTTATTGAATTCGTTGCACATATAGAATTTGCTTTTACAGCAATAAGCATACGTACTACTTGTACGGAATATATATATTAACATTCAATGGAAACAGACATTTCAATACTCACAAACCAGCAGAGAGTCAAACCAGCAGTACTGCCACGTAAACTTTGGGCCCCCTAAGCACTAGCGCAGGATAGTACTGGAGCTGCATACCCTCGTAGCTCCCTCTCGCTTATCTATCAACCTTAACAACAACCTTTCTTATTAATGACGCTGCATGGTATTTATACTAAGCGCGTATGCCGAAATCAGCATATCTCAAGCAGCTTCTTTAATTCATTCACTCAAAAGTTCGATTCTTGTGAATCGAATCTTGTGTATACCTTACAACTATTCATGCAATGGCAATACAACTTGAGATACTCACAAATACTTCGGAAAGTCGACCAGCAATGCTGCTTCGTAAACTTCTCTGGGCCTAACAAGAACTCGCGTAGGTTTGAATCAACCTAGCTATGCCTCCAGTGGCTGCTTGCAAAACTCAACTATTATTAAACCAGACTCTTAGCTTAGCTCCAGCTCGATACTTCGTTTCGTCAGCTCTACTCCTCCTTTCACTTCCCCTCACTTCGTCAACACTTCGTCTCCCCTCTTTAATCTAGCTGCTTGGTATTTATAACAACCGCGTATGCCGCAATTGCATATCTTAAGCGGCTTATTTAGATTTATTCACTCAAAAGTTCGATTATTGTGAATCGAATCTTATGTAAACCTTGTAAGGTATACACAAGATTCTATTCACAAGAATCGAACTTTTGAGTGAATGAATTAAAGAAGCTGCTTGAGATATGCTGATTTCGGCATACGTGCTTGGTATAAATACCAAGCAGCTTGATTAATACAGAGGTTGAAAAAGGTTTTGTTAAGGTTGATAGATAAGCGAGAGGGAGCTACGAGGTAAGCAACTCCAGGTGCTATCCTGCGCTAGTGCTTAGGGGGCCCAAAGTTTACGTGGCAGAACTGCTGGTTTGACTCTCTGCTGGTTTGTGAGTATTGTAATGTGTATTTCTATTGAATGTTAATATATATTCCGTACAAGTAGTACGTATGCTTAATGCTGTAAAAGCAAATTCTATATGTGCAACGAATTCAATAAACATTGTTTCATGTATAAACTGTGTTTGTATCAAATTCACTGAGAGTGCCACTTCAAATTATATACACCCAAGTCTGGGTAGAAGTGAGCTATATACTCTATAACCTTACAAATTTAAAAACCATATATTATAAAAAAAATTTGCACATTTAGTAAAATGAATCAGTGGATAGAAGAAAAAAAATTCAGGTAGTCTCTTCTAACGAAACTACCGCGGGTTAATAACGTAAGATTACTTATCGTTGCTTACCTCTTTTTTTTCCCTTTTTTTTTCCTTTTGACGCATTTTGGTACTTTTCTGTTTAACTGTTTACTACTACTGGGTTTGGTGCGCTGCCAAAATTATAACTCGTGACTGACTCTGAATTTTTTCTTTCCGGAGGACCGTTATTGAGGAACGTAATCCTACGTTAAAACTTATTAATTTGCAATTATTAACGTTGAAAAGATATTATAACTTATTCAAAACTCTCGACAATTCCTTTTATTGTCATTATTGTGCAAATTGTTACATTTTGAAGGGCATTGTGGAATTATTTTTAGAATTTTCAAACCTATAACTAACGCGTGACTAAACGAGTTACAAATAGTCTTGTACTAAATAAAATTAGTATTTAAGAAACTTCCTTCAGTAAATACATTATTTTAATTCTTTTACCTCAATTTATCTATTATCAGAACTATTCAACATTTTCCTTAAATCAAGAATTGACTTAATTAAATTCAAAACGCTGGAAAAAATGAAAAATAAACGATGACTTTGAAATGAATGCTGATCAAGAAAATAAGAGCTTTGGTTATAATTATTGAATTACGTTGATATTAGTTTCACATACAAGTAATCTTTTTAGCACCTTTCCTTAATTAATTCTTAAATAGGGAATATTTGGTTGAATGTCATTATATGGCACGAAATCGCATAGGGATATACTGCGTCAATTTGGCAGTATCACTTCAATGAAAGAAAAAAAATATGTCAAATACATTAAGAAATAAAAACTATAAAAAAAAATTCAGATAGAAATTTTAAATAAGCATCGAAGTGTTATTGATTGATTCAATGAAAGAAAAAAAATATGTCAAATACATTAAGAAATAAAAACTATAAAAAAAAATTCAGATAGAAATTTTAAATAAGCATCGAAGTGTTATTGATTGAATTCGTTATTTTTCCTTCCTCTATTAAACGCCGCTAAGGTATTGCTATATTGCTTGTTTTAATGGATATTTTGGCGAACTTGTAAAAACTTAAGCATATCTTAAGCGGCTTCTTTAGATTTATTCACTCAAAAGTTCGATTATTGTGAATTGAATCTTATGTAAACCTTACAAATTTAAAAACCATATATTATAAAAAAAATTTGCACATTTTTAAAATTGATTATTAATAAGGTTATTGATTATTAATAACCTTATAATCTTATGTAAACCTTATGTAAACCTTACAAAATCTTAAGTTAAGAATGTTAACTTAAGAACTTTGAATGTCTTGAAGTTAAGAAGTTACAAAATCTTAACTTCTTTAAATCTTATGTAAACCTTACAAATTTAAAAACCATATATTATAAAAAAAATTTGCACATTTTAAAATTGATTATTAATAAGGTTATTGATTATTAATAATTAATTATAAATTATTATTAATAATTAATTATAAATTATTATTAATAATCAATAATTAATAATAATTTATTATTGATTAATTGATTAATTTATATATGATTTATTATTAATCATATTATTATTGATTATTAAGAATTAATTAATTATTAATTGAATATTAATAATCAATTTTATGGCAATAACGCAAAACTGATTTCAATAGTACCTTGGTGATGAAAAGGGCTGGTGTACAGCATTATATAAGAGATTAAACACGGGAGTAAATTATTATTAAACGCATGATAACAAATGCGGCTTTTCCAATGGATTCCCCTTCGTGTTTTCAAAAGCATACGTGCAAAAATCAATCACGGAGATGTGAACGCACGAGGAGAAAAACTTTTTAATTTCAAAATAAAAGCCAGTAGCACGGGATAAAATTTCTCATAGATAAACTTATTAATAAGTTAACATTGGCAATGTAGAGTTAAAAAATTTGTCGCGTAAATAGTTGCAACATAAAGTTAAAATATATCTAAGATGGAGGGAGATTTTGTACATTAAAAGCATTTTTCTTAATCCTTAAAAGTGTATTAATAGTTTTTGATGCCACAAAGCTTCTGGAAGGGAACAACACTTGAATTTTTCTTTAAAAAATACACTGCAGGTCCGAGACTCTTATTAATTAAAAAAAATTTTTAAATTCATGTGTATAATTTCTTCACACAATGTATGGTTCTGATAATAGATAATTATGACCGTAGCTCTTTATTCTTGATCAGCTTTCATTTCAAAGACATCGTTTATTTTTCATTTTTCCCGACGTTTTGAATAAATTTATCTTATGTCAATTCTTGATATAAGGAAGGTTTTGCATTGTTCTGATAATAGCTGTTCAAAGTTATTGCTGGATGATTTTGTTTAGTAGAAACATCGTTCATTACAGTTATGAAATTTCTTACATACACATCTCAAACAATATATACAGACTATCACAGAGCAAATCACAACAGCGGGCTCTCCAAAAATTTCTAAAGCGCTGGCAAGTTTTTTTCCCACTTGTCGCCGAATGCGTCACGTTTTTCTGAACGATCATCTTCAAAACCGCCGCTAAAAGCTCACTTGGCAGCAATGAGGCGTCTCCCGCTGAAATATGAAGGAACAATCTCCAATGTTTCGAAGCTTCAATTTTTAACAAATCGTATATTACTTTCCGCCAGGCGTGTTGCATTTGTTACTATTGTGAAATATTACCAAAACTCGGATGGCAATGGTCCAAAAGAAAAACTTATCGCACGTTTGTTGGCAAAAAGTTGCACTTGAACTGGGGATAAAAGAGACACCATTCCAGTTTTTATTACCATGTTTTTATTAACTCGCTTTCTTGTTTGTTTGTGTTTATGTTTGGCCAGTACAAATCTTGCAATCGATTTTTAACTAACTTCCCGACTAGCTAGATATTTGAAACTTTTAGAATAGCTCAGAACACGATGACAATGCATAATTTTATACATTTAGGCATCTTTTAAGCAGGATTGAATTAATTTTCAGTTAATTTTGTTTTGTAGACTGGTGCAGCCATCTATCGGTAGGGACGGGAACGAAAAGTTAAACGCAAGTTAACTTCCAATTAACTTCATTTTCTTTCAAGTTGATGGGATAATTCATAAAAAAAAAATTTTAAAAGTATTTATTAATACATAGAATTGTCAAGTTTATATGATTCAACAGAAAATTTAAAAACATGGTGTATAAAAAGTTCTTTTTATCTTGTAACTATTCTTTTATTGATTTTAAGGCTGTAATGGAGTAACAGTTGATGAAAAAAATTTAATTTAAATCATTTAAAACTGAATGAACACCAAAATTTGATGAATTAAGTATAAACTGTTATTTGACTGTTTTCTCCTTTCTAGCGGCTGAAAGGAAGCAAACAAAGAAAGCTGATCCATGAGATCCCACAAACAAAGGGTAGAATAAACAGAATCGGAGAGGTGGAATTTGGAAGTGGGCTTCAAGGGTAAAAGAAGTATGTTTAACCCTTTAGATGAAAGCTGGAGAGTAAGACCTTTTTGTTTTTAAGAGGTATTTACGGGTAAATATTTTTCAGGCAGCTGAAAATGATAAAATAGTCAGATCATTGGCAAAAACTACTGTATTCTTCGGAACAGAATACACACCTTTTTATATTAAAAAAAATCGACTTAAAATTGGGGTGTATCGTATGGTCTGAAGGTAACACTAAAATAAAATTAATATTTTATTATATATATATATATATATATATATATATATATATATATATATATATATATATATATATATATATATATGTATATATATATATATATATATATATATATATATATATATAAGAAATAGATGATAGAGACAACCAGTAATAGCCCTAAAGCTACATGCAGCCAGGAACAAATAACATGAAAAGAAAAGTATGAAAGAGGTTTTAGACAGCATCTCTTCATCAACGGTGTCAATACTGTCTAAAAACCAATGGATTGTTTCCGATGAGTATGATCTATACAATAAACACACTCAGACACCGTACAATCCATGAAAAACAGAAGAATTGATTAAAAATTGAATAAAAGTACTTAACCATAGAACACCAAGCCTGGCGCTAGACAGAGTGGAAGTTAAGAACAAGTAACCGCAAGATGACAGACGTCACAAAACTTGCAACCATGGAGATATTGGATTCTCAGTTACAGACTTACTATGGTTACAATATATATATATATATATATATACTTCCTTTTATATATATATATATACCGGGTGAGCCAAAAGTTCGTAAAAACTTCGTAAAAATTCATAAAAAAGTAAGAAATTATGATAAAAAAGTGCGGTTTGCAAGAAAGAGCTCACAAGGAAGTCGGATTTTTTTTAGGCAGCAAAAGTCTAAAAAGTCACTGGTCCATCTTTGGTAGAGTCACTGGTCTAGCTTTGCGAACACTGCTACTCTCCGTGGACGATTCCGCCGCCATATCATTCATAACGGTTTCCACCGAAGTAATGCGGCCCTCCGCCAACGCCGATCTTCTACTTTGGGGCCAATCCTACAAAATCCTCGTACATCACGGTCTTTTATTGCAAGATTGATTTGCATAATTCTGCTGAATCTCTCGCATGTCAACGCCATCTACGGTGCATTTTTAAACTTTTTTTCAACTTAAAAAAAAATTTTACTTAAAAAAATTTAACTTTTTTTGACTGCTAAAAAAAAATCCGACTTCCTTGTAGGCCCTTTCTTGCAAACCGCAGTTCTTTATCATGATTTCTTCTTTTTTTTATGAATTTCTAAAGTTTTTACGAACTTTTGGCTCACCCTATATATATATATATATATATATATATATATATATATATATATATATATTATACATTTTTTATCAATATTAAGAAAGAAATTGAAAATATTTTTATATACCTAACAAATTACAAAATATTCTTTTCTAAAAATCCTCCCAAAAATTTGAGGTGCGTCTTATCGTCCGAAAAAGTACGGTAAATTGCATAAATAGCAAATTTTCCTGGAAAATCTAGTTTGGATAATTTTAGCATAGGGAATAATTTTACCGCCTTAAAATCTAAATATACAGAATTATTTCCTCTTTTATGCATGTATCAAGGGTACGTTTGGAACCCTTGATACACGTAGTGAGATTGATCTCGATAAGAATAACTGCAATCTTTATTGTGATATTGATTATAAAAATAATATAAAATAGATAATAAGAATGATCCGGATTATAAGAATTATAATCTTTATTATAAGATCCGCAAAGTATCTCATGATCAAGATATCTTGTTCACACTAAAGAGATTGAGGAATGAAAGTTTTCATGCGAGGATAACGAACTTATTAATGGATTTGAATATAACTTTAAAAAGTATTGATATTTTTTTATTTAACCTTTAGGTTACGGGGCCCATTTTTCCGATTCCCTCCTTAGAGCGGGAAATTTCATACCCCTTTGTAAGAATGGACATTAAGGGGGTTTATATATATATATATATACACAGTGCGTCAAATAAGTTTTAAGACTGGGTCTATAAAAAGAAATGGAAACAAGAAATTAATACCTGTTTTGGTTTTTTATTCAAAATAGGACCCTCCGGCTTCAATGCACTTTTTACAGCGATTTAATAATGAATCGAAAGCCTGTTGTAAATCACTTTGTGGAATGGCCTGCAAAGCACGCGTCGAAGCTTCTTGTATGGTCGAAATATCCTCAAAATACTTTAACCCTTTTAACTTCATTTTAAGTTTTGGGAATAAGGAGTAGTCACAGGTTGCTAAATCAGGTGAATTCGGTGGATGGTTCAACACGCAGACATTATTTTTTGCCAAAAATCGACTAACAATAAGGCAGGTGTGACTGGGTGCATTGTCGTGTAACAAACACGAACTGCTTTCAGTCCTATAGTCTGGACGAATGCGACGATTTCTGGCCATCAAATGCTTTAACAGCTAAGTAGTATTGACCTGTAATTGTTTGTCCAGTTGGAACAAATTCTTTGTGGATAATACCTTTACTATCGAAGAATGTAATGAGCATTGTTTTGATTTTGGATGGAACTTTTCTTGTTTTTTTGGCTTGTGGTGAATTTGGTGACTTCCATTCCGCACTTTTTCGTTTTGTTTCAGGATCATACTGGAAACACCAGGTTTCATCACCTGTAACAATGGACTTCAAGAAGTTTGGATCGTTTTCAGCGGCTGAAATAATGTCTCCGCAATGTGCACTTCTCATTGCTTTTTGCTCAGGGGTTAAAGTGTATGGAACAAATTCAGCACACACTTTTGTTTTGCCAAATCTTCATGCAGGATGGTTCAAATTGTATCTTTGTTGATGTTTAAAGAGTCTTCCATCATTCTCAGTGATGCACAGCGATCGTTTGTCACGAAATTTCGTACTTTCTCGATAACTTCAGGTCTCCTAGATGAAATTGGTCTTCCACTACGCTGATCATTTTCTACCGTATCTCTTCCGTCCAAAAAACGTTTGTGCCACACAAAAACATTTCATCTACTTAAACAACAGTCACCGTAAACTTGTTTCATGAGTTGGTATGTTTCCGAAGTACTTTTACCAAGTTTTGCGTTAAATTTAATTACAGCTCTTTGCTCCATCTTAAAAAATCAACATGAAAAATACTCACTTCTGCAATAAACGCTCGCCTTCTCTCAACTACTTAACGAAATGCGCACAATTTGTTAGCAGTGTGCCAGCAGACGATGGACGTTATGACGCATGCGGATTTACACTCACAGCGCCTTTACAATCTGTGCTCTGGTACGAGTCTTAAAACTTATTTGACGCACTGTGTGTATAAAAGAGCTTGTCTGTTTGTTTGTCCGCTATAGAATCCTAAACTGTTTCACCCACCGGGACCAAATTCGGCACAGTTAATGTTTAGGACCCGAGAAACTTAGATCATGAAAAACGAAATTTGAGGCTCAATTAGTTTTTTTTTTAATTAATTGTTTAATGATTTTTGTGCCCCTAAGCGCACCTCTTAAATGTGGATACTTCATTTGGTCAAATGTGGTCCCTTCACCACAACCAGTCTAATTCGATACGCGGGGGAAAAAGATGTTTGTTCTGAGGGGTGGTTTGAGAGTTGGTCTGGGGGTGACGGGAGGGGGGGAGGGCGAAGTGTTTATTTTGCGGGGGGTGCAGCCCAGCATTTTTTTGATGGAATGCATGAAAAATTTTATATAAATATATCTACCTGGGCAACGCCGGGCAATAATGCTAGTATATATATATATATATATATATATATATATATATATATATATATATATATATATATATATATATATATATATATATATATATATATATATTGTTGCTTATGCCACTTGACGGACAGCAACATCAGATCAAGTCTCGAAGGCTATGGGCGATGAAGGTGCGGCTCCTGTTATGAATTAGCACCACAAGGGTCGGAGTCCGACTTGACTAAATGCCCGGTCCCGTAATTTTGAACCGAGTCAAGTGACGCGACCGGAACACTTGACCCAACACCTCCAGAGGTAAATTTGAGAACTTGGAGGGCATTGCAGCCATGGCCTACTTTACGTGCCCCGGCCACCATTAGTGAACACGGCGGTGGATTTACAGCGACGAGCATCGAACCAGGGACGTTCAGATCTCTGACCCGCTGCTCATGCCAACTGGGCCACCACGTCCCTTATATATATATTATATATATATATATATATGTATGCATGTATGTATGTATGTATGTATGTATGTATGTATGTATGTATGTATGTATGTATGTATGTATGTATTATGAAGACGTTGCCCATAGCGACTCAAACCAATCTTAGTGAAACAAGTTAAAACACGAAACGGAATAATTCGAGAAGGAAACTTGTTTACAACTATACAAAAGGTTTTATTAAACCTTAATATTTACAAAAATAATTTATTACAAAAATTTCCCTGGCTAACACAAGCCAAATATCTTTATCCACGGTCTCTGTTCAGAGCAAACCCGTGCAATCTCTCAAGAGATTAATAGGCTTTCCGCCGTCACAAGACCCGACGCACTCCAGCGCTGTCTGTCTAACCAGTCGATGAGCTAAAAAAGGTCCCCCAGACAAAGAAGGGGAGTCCTTTTATCCTTTTTTTCAATTTTCTAGAAGAATCCAGAAGACTCCACAAATTGCTGGAACAGCCTTGACTTCCGGGCCGATGGGGGTCACTTCCGCTCGTGCCGACCCTTTCAAGGAAACCTGAAATCCATTTGGGCCCGGGACATACTTTATTGTTATCTCAATGGATGCCGTCGCTGATCTGCAACATACGTGCTGACTGCGGGAAGAAGAAAAGAAAGGTTATTTGGCGACTTTTGCACATTAGAGTTTCTTTTGATGTGCCTGCAACACATGTGGAAAACTCATCAATTCCACCGGCTGTGTCGAATAAGAGGAGTGTCGATGTCCACGATGTGACAGTATGTATGTATGTATGTATGTATGTATGTATATTCAATCTTGGACCCGTATTCTTGGGATACATATATATAAAATGCATCCTATTTAATACATCCTATCCCTTAAGGAAAAGAGAATTACAAGGTTGGGGAAAATGGAAGAAATTCCAGCTTATCATAACACTGGGATTTATTAAACGGTTAGGAAGAATACTCCACTGGAAAAAAAATTCTGCGGTTTAATCTGTAAACAAAGCGTCGAATCCTGTACTGATAGCCAAAAATTTATAAAATTAATTTTGGAAATACGAAATTCGGCATTCATGATTATCCTCGTAACCTGAAATGTGATGGACGTAACACATATATGCATTTCATTTGTATGCAGAATTATGAAAGGTTGGGAATAATAGCATGCCATCATCATCAGAAGAAAAAACACGAATGCTCGAAACAGTGCCTTAATAGCAGAATTTCAAGAAAGATCTTATTCGTTTAAAGATAGGAAATCTCCCCTCAAAATGGCGCCATCACTTTGCTCTTATCGCGACATATCATGGAGTTTTATGTAACTCTCCCTAAAATTCTGGCAGCTTCTGAAAACTATATCTTATATCTCCACCACAACACGCACCAGACGTTTGGAGTTCCGCCCATCTTTTGTTTTGTTTTCTAAAGCAGGAAAAATCAGATTTACGTTGAAAAATGTCTTTACGCTGCAAACAAGAACTGCGAGTTTACTCCAGGTGCAAACGTGAAGTTAACGTATTTGCCAATTAATATAAAGGCTGTAAACATTTGATTGGAAGAACCTTAAGATGTCTAAAAGAATTTTGTTGGAGAAAATTTGTTAAAATATTACAGCATTCTTTTTTCAATACTGATTTCGTTTGTTTTCAACTGAATAAATTTCGTAAAGGGGGGAAACGACTGTAGATCTAACCAACAGGTATAAAGACTTCACCAAAGGGGGAGTCCCTATCTTTTAACGGAGAATGGAAAATAACTGCGGGACTAAAGGAGTTAGTGAACCACTGAAGTGCAAAAACTTGTATGATAAATTCTCTCCAATAATATAAAGGTACTAGCCGGTACTAAATTAGAATAAATTAGAAAGATGGTCACTAAACCAAAGTTCTCTTGAACAGAAAAATTATTTTATTATTTCATAGCAACGGTTATTACTTATGTTAATGTAGAATTATCAATTCCATTTGTTGAATTATAAATGTTACAAACGGACTGGCACATTTAATTATATCGTCTCAAAATAAATTTATTTCGGTGCAGCATCGAAATTAGATAAAATTTTTCATACCAATAAACCACTAGTTGTTGTTGTTGTTGGTAGTGGTGGTGGTAGTGATGAGGGTTTCGGTATTGAGATATCTTCATAACAATAGGCCACTAGTTGTTGTTGTTGTTGTTGATCGTGGTGGTGGTAGTGGTGGTGATGGTGGTGGTGTCACTATTGAGATATCTTCATAACAATATGCCACTAGTTCTTGTTGCTGTGTGTGGTGATGGTGATTGTGATCTGGTGGTTTCACTATTGATATATCTTCATAATAGGCCACTAGTTGTTGTTGGCGGTGGTGGTGGTGGTGGTGGTGGTGGTTTCACTATTGAAATATCTTCATAACAATAGACCACTAGTTCTTGTTGTTGGTGTTGTTGTTGCCGGGGTTGGTGGTTTCGCTATTGAGATATCTTCATAACAATGGGCCACTAGTTCTAGTTGTTGTTGATGGTGGTTTCGCTATTGAGATATCTTCATAACAATAGGCCACTAGTTCTAGTTGTTGTTGGTGGTGGTGGTGTTGGTGGTGGTGATGGTGGTGGTGATGGTGGTGGCGGTGGTTTCACTTTTGAGATATCTTCATAACAATAGGCCACTAGTTATTATTGGTATTGGTGTTGTTGTTGTTGTTGTTGTTGTTGTTGGTGGTGGTGGTAATGGTGGTGGTTTCGCTATCTAGATATCTTCATAACAATAGGCCACTATTTTTTGTTGTTATTGGTTATGGTGGTGGTGGTTTCGCTATTGAGATATCTAGTCTTAAAAAATTAAAAATATCAAAAGAGAAACCTGACAAAAGTAATAGAGATAGTTAACTGAACATTTATTGTTCATACATTTTCTTTATTATAATTATAATACATATTATAGGATAAAAAAATATTAACACCCACTAAATTGCTGTAATAGTTGAACTGTCACTCTCAGAATAAGAAAAATGAGGGCGTGAAATAACACATTTCGCTATTGAGATATTTTTAGTTTTCAAAAACTAGATATCAAACGAGAAACTGACAAAAGTAATAGAAACATTTTGTTAAACTTTCATTGCACAGGCCATATTTCACGCTGAACAAACATTTCGAGACATTTCAACGAGAAATACTACTAGAAATCGCTTTGCATTACTTTTGCAGATTTTCGGTATATCGTGCAAGGCGCGCAATTTGTTACATTACGGATTCATACAGGTTACGACATGTAATTTAATAAAACACTCTCCGAAGTTATGTCGAATCTCCCACTGAGGACTTTCATTCCCTTCTACTTTTATTTAATTATTCACCATTCGTAGTTCTTAATATCTGTCAGAACAATTTGTTTCCTTTGCGGCACCTTCAGAAATGAACTGTGGCATTCTAAGTGGAATTTCACGCGTAAGAAGAAATTTGTGTGAGATATTAAAGGCGAATGAAAAGAAGTACAACAGAAGAAAAAAATCTAATTCGAGCGATTTTGTAAAAATGAATTAAAACCAACTATCATGACAGTCTTCTCAGAAATATAGTGAGTAGTTTTAGATTTACAGACTAATATAGCTCTTGTATGAGTGAAATTTTAATTTCCATATTTTTTTATACGGTAATTAATTGAAAAGACCATAAGAAGCACCTTTTTACATTTAAAAAAATCGACTTAAAATTGAGGTGCGTCTTATATATGAATATACACTGAAGTGCCACTGAATTAGGGATAGCAAAGCCTATGCAAATTGTGTACCGCTGCGCATCATGTATGCGCAAGTGAGGGCGCTGTGATAACTGCATATATAGCGCGTACTGTGGTTGTTCTGAATTAGTTGTTGGAATTGCCAGTATGGGTAAACTGCCTGATTTAGACGCCTTCGATCGCGGACAAATCGTAGGTGCGCGACGCATGGGCCATTCAATTTCCGAAATCGTCAGATAGCTAGGATTTTCAAGGTCGACAGTGTCAAGAGTATACCAAGAATACATGGATGGTGGGAAAAAACTAGCGATCGGGCAAACTGCAAAGGACAATTAGCCTTGACAGTGCGTGGTGAGAGACGGCTCAGGCGTATTGTACGTAGCCAGCGAAGCCAAACATTAGCTCAAATTACCACGCAGTTTAATGACGGTGCCAGTCATACAGTCAGTAAACGGACTGGGCAACGCTCGCTTCACCGTATGGGTTTCGGGAGCCGTCGACCTACGAGAGTACCATTGCTCTGTACTCGCCATCGGGCTGCACGTCTTGCCTGGGCAAGAGAGCACAGAGACTGGAAACGAGTAGGATGGAGTGATGAGTCTCGATTCCGACTACTTAACGCCGACGGGAGGCTGAGAATATGGCGTTAGGCTCATGAAACCTTGGATCCTGTATGCCTGGCTGGAACTGTACAAGGGCATGGTGGCTCAATCATGGTCTAGGGTGTTTTTTCGTGGCACAGTTTGGGATCTTTGGTGCGTATACCAACCTCCCTCAGTGCAATTCGGTACGTAGAGTTGCTGGGTGATCACTTCCATCCGTTTATGCTGTTCTGTTATCCGCATGGTAATGGAGTTTTCCAGCAAGACAACTGTCCCTCTCACAAGTCCCGGTTGGCTACTGGCTGGTTGGATGAGCATTCCTCTGACTTCTCTGTCATGAATTGGCCACCTAGAAGCCCAGACTTAAATCCTATTGAGCATCTTTGGGATGTTTTGGAACAAGGCGTGAAAGTCACACAGCACCAAAGAACCTTACTGAATTATGGACAGCTTTAGCCAATATTTGGCAAGCCATTCCCGTGGAACGTTTCCAGAAACTTGTTGAATCTATGCCTCGTCGTGTAGCAGCCGTTATCAAGGCCAGAGGAGGCCCAACTCGTTACTAGGTAGGTATCCCTAATTCAGTGGCACTTCAGTGTAGAATATATGATAAACATGAAAAATACCAAATTAAAATTAACAGATTGACAGATTGGCGGTCTGCTGTGCACAGGTCAATTTTTAGAAATGTAATTTTTAACCATCTATTACGTTGTGAAAATTTATATAGCGAGTAGCTGAAAACCCATACTTTGCTACTGAGTACATTCAAATTAAATACAACGGTCAATGTATGCAATTAATGCCAAAAATATGTATAAATATATTTATAATAAATACAACGATCAATATATGCAGTTGATGTAAAACAACTGAAAAAATATTTATAAAAAAATCGTAACGGATATTTTTATAGACAAAATAATGTAGAAGAAAATATTCAAGTTAAATCTAATAGAACATACTAAATAATATAGTACAGTTTATATAGTACAGTTTGAGGAACATTTCTTTTACTGTATATTAATATTTTTTTTGGTTATTGTCCAAACGTCTGCCGCATTTGCAAGAAAAAATTATTTTTTGTCTATTTCGTTGTTATGTACGTGACGCAAAATTAAAAGACAAGAAACCACGTGATCAGCATTTAATAAATTAAATTCTAGAAATTAATATTTAAAAATTCCCCAAAAATCAGAAAATGGAGGTAAAGATTCGAAAAAGATATCATTTTACAGGAATTTTTATGATCTTTCTCGTGATATAAATTTTATAACTCTCTGATTATTATTTTAAATGCAAACTTTAAAGAATACTACAAAAACAGCTTAAAAATATTATTTTAAAAAATCTAAGAAGAATTTTTCAAAAATCTCTCTTTCAAAAATCACCCCTACATTATAAGAAGAATCGCCATGCAAAATTTCAGCCCTTTATGTCCAGCGGTTTGGTCTGTGCGTTGTCTCTCAGTCAGTCAGTCACAGAACTGTTTTATATATATAGATAATGAGCTAAAACGATATAGTATTTTTACGTTTTTAAGGTCATCATTGGATTTCCAAAATCCGTTTTATTTCGTGCTAAATAATGTATGTAAATTTTTAAAAATATCAAGGGAAGAGTTCGTGAAAAAAATTGAAATGCAATATTTTATATTGTAAAACGCAAGTGACGCAAACTACAGTGAAACGCAATATTTTTTATTTCTTTTAGATTTTTAAACCCTGTTAAAGTAAAAAAACAGTGTAAGAAATAATCGGTTCTTTTTCTTAGACCGTGCTATTTTAAAACCGTGAGAAAATAAAAAAGAAGAAAAAGTGCAAAAATGGATTCGGGTGTATAAATTTATTTTTCCATTTTAAGCTCTCTTAAATTTTAATTTATTATCTTTACAAATTCAGCAATGTAAGTTTTGAAGAAAAAAAAAAGGTATAATTTTATAACCAGATACATAGACAATATATATACTAAAACGAGAAGAATTACGCAAAATCCATATGAACAAGTAATATATTAAAAAAAATTTTTAAAGTCAATTCCTATTTATGTCAACAAAGAAAAATTTGAGTGTGAACTAATAGTAGGAATTGAAAAAAAGGATTGCCTGCCAGAACCTTGCCTACTGTGCGAGATTAGGACTGGGGGGGGGGGGGGGGAGAGAGAGAGAAAAAGTTTGTCAAGTTGGGGATTCGATCTCGCAACTTGCAGTACGGGAGAAGCCCGCGATACCGCAGTGCTACCGTTTACACAGTAACAAGAGGGAAATTACTATTCAAGAGCAAGAGACGCTCTAGGTCTAAAACTAAAATTTATTAATTAAATTTAGTTAATTAATTAATATTTGAAAAAACTGTTAACATCAAGTGTCATCCACTACAAGTTTAAAAAAATGTATTTGAACTTGAGTGGATGAATAAAAAGTACTTTTATTAACGATTGAAAATTTGAACAAGATATATATAGAGAGAAAGTGTGAACTAATAGTAGGAATTGAAAAATTGTTTGAAGCATCGATCGCTGTCTCCTACCACTCACTAAGTAGCTTGACCTGTCAAATCCTCTCGGTCTGTTTGCTAAATGAAATCGTCTAAAGGCACGAACTTTGAGGGTAGTGTAAGGATGAAAATCCGGATTTTTAAAACTTTTTTTGGTTCACTTTAAAGTAAAAAGACATGGAGTGTTTCAAAGTTTTGAAAGTATTTCTCAGAGAGGAGAAAAAAATGTCAAATATGGTACAAAAGAAAACGTACAGTGCTGTTCCTATTTGTTGTTCTATTGAAATATATTTTAAACTGTTGCGTTAGTTAACATCAATAATTATTTATTATTTAACTATGTTTATATATATATAGTTAGAATCGAGTAAAAAGTTTTAAAAGATATGAAATTTTTTTTTCGTATTATCTTAATGAAAAAATTAATATATTAAAAAATGTAATAGTTTATCTTTTTTTTTCTAAAACTTTCCGCTCATGTTTGTATTTTTATCTGTGTTATGAGAAATTTACGTGCAGAATTTTTATTTTCAATTTCTCATTTCTTTTAATTGTATCTGCAATCATGTTCAGAAATGGTGCCTGGGGTATTATTTTTCATAGTAGATATTTCAGGGGATAGATGATGTGGAAAGTGTTCTCCTGTTCCTAATTTAAACCAATGAACAAAATAAACTCAGAAGAGGTATTCTATCCCATTCCTCCTGAACAGCTTTCCAGAGTCCTGTAAGGGTTTTGGGACGACGTTTGGATAATGCAGATTTTAAAAGTCCGAAAGCACAAAAATCCATAGGTGATAACATCGGGAGATTTAGTAGGGATATCAGTGAAGGGTATGGCCTTGATAACAGTTTTTTGTTCCATTTCTTTTAGGAAATTTACAGTGGATTTTGATATGTGACTGCTAACTTTGTCCTGATGGAGTCTCACAGATTGATGGCACTGTGGGTAAAGCGATGGTATTTCATTCAGAAAAATTGGCGATAAAACATGTTCCTGATAGTATTTGGAGTTAATCTTGACATTTTTTCCCACTCTCTTTATTTTTAACTTGCCATTATAAGAAAAACCAGCAACAATCATGAATCCCTTAGAAAAACTTTCTTTCGATTCTTTGAACCATGTACTTAAATTTTTTTCTTCCCTTTTATGATAATAAATGGCTCTTTTTTTGTTGCAATCATTTAAATACACCCATGATTCATCTATTGTGACAATTCTTTTCCATTTTTATTTGGATAAGTGTTTCTCATATAGAATTCTGCAGCGTGTCCTGCGTTCAGCGATATGATTTGGAAGAAGACGATGCACATTGCGTTTTTTCGCTTTCTTAAGATTTAAATCAACGTTTATCATTTTGTTTACAGTGGACACCGAGCATTTTAATGATTTTTGCAACTGTCCTTTGACTCGGGGTATTTTCTTTTAACATTAAAAGACGTACCTTTGCAATAGTCGAAGATGTCCGTTTTTTCCTTGGATACTTGTTTGGAATTTTTGTCCCACTTGAGGCTCCAATTGGACGTTTTTTTCCTTTCTTGTTGACGATATTACCTATCGACGCTTTAGATATCACAAAACCATGACTCTCACATCGTTTTTGGATAACGGAGTATGCATATTTCTCTTCGGAAAGAGCATAAATGTAGCCTTCGAACCACTACTTTGTTAAAAGCGCCATTTTGAATAAAAACAAAACTTTCAAGCCGCAGACGATAATTTTGACTTTTAAAAACATAGTACAATTGCAATTATTTCTTTTGCAGCAAACGATTTTTTATTACCGCTTACCAAAATCGTCTAAAAAATTTGCGAACAGCCTCTGTAAATTTAAAAATTTCGCATTTATTAAAAAAAAATCACAAATTTACTTACTTGGATAGGTATCAAAATTCTTAATTAAAATCTAACATTGTAGAAGTCACCACATCATGTTCCCTATGTCTTTGGCTTCTGTCATAAATTACTATGCTGTACATACTAAAATATCTTAGCATCTACTCTGTTAACGGGACTATAGAGGCTATGTATCGGGACTACAGCTGCCTTTGCAAAGTTACGGTAGCAGCATTTCGTTGCAATGAAAATCTGTATAACATCAACAGGAGTCTCTTGGTTGAATACTGTAAGTAGCTGAAATACCTTTGAATTTGACGCTCAAGAGACGTTCTTGAATCTACTAAATTGCTCCACAAAACTTGATGGTTGATTTTTACAGTTATATTTTTAGGTTCGACGCAAACTGTCAGGGCAAACTGTCAGGGGGAAATTCGGAGCAAATTCGAAGGAGAGTGAGATTCCTCAGTTAAGGACCGTGAATGGTCTTAATTAAGCAATTATGTTAGTAAATTATTACTATTATTACCTAATTTTGTTTAAAAAGCCGTTTACCACCGAGTTTTCGCCGAAAAGTAGCAAAAAATAATTTTCGCATTTATTCACTCACACCGGTAAATTTCGCATCTATTTCGTAAATATGAAAATTACTTATCCTTAGTAATGTAAAATACCTTGCTTATTACGTTTCTTTTAGGTAAAAGGAGAATTTTTTTAATGCTCTTTTTTCAGGGCCGCCCAGAGACTTTACGGGGCCTGGGGCAAACTTCTGTTGGGGGGCCCCAAGACTATTTTTCAGAAGACTATTTTGTAGTAAGAGAAATCTGCTTAATCGAAAAATTTTTTTTTATTTTTTGGGGGGCCCCTTTTTTCAGGAGATTATTTTAAATTTTGAAGTACGGTACAAGTTTCAGAATTTTCTTTCGGAGTAAATCTAATAAATAATTTTTTTAAAATTGTTTCGGGGCCCTTCCGGCAGTTGGGGGCCTGGGGCAAAGTGCCCCAGTTGCCCCCCCCCCCCCCTCTGGGCGGACCTGCCTTTTTTTTGCAACTGTTCTTTGGAAGGAAATAAATAAAAGATCTATAAAAATAAAAGTTGTCAATGAATGTGAGAGATTAAAAAAAAAATTCAAATCATGCACAATACATAGTGCTATTATTTTTTATTTTATTTTTCAAAATAACGTGATGACAAAATATTTTGAAAACACATGTGGCTACTCATAACCCGAGGAAATCAGTCGAGACAAATATTAATCCATCAATGTATATGGTTCTGTTTCTTATTTACCCTGTGAATCCTCTAACGGTTCAGGCACACTATAAAGTAATAGGCATAAATATAAATAATTCCTTTATTTTCTACGTAGAGGTAGACTAACATAGACCGACTTGGGGCTTCAAATATTAACACAACAGTACCGCAACTTGCGGTACTAAGAAACTGAACTTTAAAGTCGTAACGAACCTTTTCAGGCAGAATATACGTTCACTAACAATACCCGTAACCATCGGGCTCTGAAATAACTATCGAACTCTTGCAGCCACCTAGGCTAAATACTAATACGTGCTCTATCAGTTAAATACCGCTATCACCTTCAATCTAACTTTTCTCGACTCTTTCGTATCTGTACTAATAGCGTAACGCACTACCGTACAAATCTCCACTCCCTTCTTGGGCTCTTGCCAACTCAGCATGTGTCACTTAAATAGACCAGACACCTGCTCCGAACTCACTTCGGCTGGCCTGCACTGCGCAGCTACCAGAAATTTGCATCTGAGCAACAAGCGAACCCTACAGATGATAAAGATAATATATATCTATTAACTGGAGAAAACAATGAATTATAACACAAAAAAATTAGGCGTTGAAAGGACAGTGAGAAACAGAAAAGAGTACCAAGCAGCAGTATCGTTATTCACCCTCCTTCTAACAGCTCTGAAAACACTTGCAGAGTATAACATTTTTGGATATACCGGGAACAAAATCCAGTTTTCTAATTAGCTATGGTGGTCTAAGTAATGGACATGCATGGATGATATATTAGATGCGGAGCCGACGTAATTTTCCCCAAAGGTCCAGACATCTAGCGCAGTTCTTTTTGGGAATAAATAACTGAATGAAACCTTAGAAGTATAAATAGAGCACATAACTGATTACTTTTGCTCTAAATCAGGGATTTCCAACGGGGTCCAGGTGGACCCCTTGGGGGTCGATGGAAGTTTAAAAAGGATCTACTGTCGAACCCCGTTATAACGAACTTCAAGGGAGCAAATGTTTTGTTCGCTTTATCCGGTGGTTCGCTGTACCCGAACCGTTAAGAAAAATGCCAGAGTTCGCAAAATGTATAACTCATTAGTTGCAATGAGTATTCAATAATGATGTATTAAAAAGATGATAAAATCTGTTAAAAATGATCATTAATAAATTAAATTGCCCAAAATCAATTACATTAAACTGACACAATTCTTATTAAATTGCGTACAATAGGAAAACGGTGGGACCAAAATTTTCGTTCGTTATATACGCGAGTTCGTTATATACCGGGTTCGCTATAACGTGGTTCGACTGTATAGTATTCCAGGGTCTTGGGGGTCGATGATAAAATTTTCTGTTTTAAAATTTAATTTAATTTTTTAGGAATGTAATTATTAGATAATAATATCCTTTTTAATATTTATAAATATATATTTATATTCGTTATGTTAGTTATTGTGACTATACAATGATAAAAAATTTCAGGCCAAACATTAAACAAATTGCATCAATG
Source organism: Dolomedes plantarius (assembly GCA_907164885.2). Taxonomy (NCBI): domain Eukaryota; kingdom Metazoa; phylum Arthropoda; class Arachnida; order Araneae; family Dolomedidae; genus Dolomedes; species Dolomedes plantarius. The sequence goes on from OU015500.1 coordinate 137,680,439, forward strand.
CATCAAGCGCGACCACCACATTAATTGAAATCTTTTGTGCAATTACAATCCGTGTTTCTGAAATCTTGTATAAATTTGTGAAATTAAAAATGAAAATAGTACAAAAATAATAAAACATAAACCTATTGAACCACTTTTTCTAATTTTCCCCCCATATTTTTAGTCTAATTGTTATGTTTAAGTGCTTTATGTGCAATTATTAGCAATATAATTATGTTGTATGCTGTATATTATAGAGAAAAATGTGAGGGGGTCGAGGAAGAAAATCATTCTTTTAAAAGGGGTCGATGCAGGAAAAAGGTTGGGAACCCCTGCTCTAAATAATATAACAACTTCTTATTATTACAAATTTAATTCTGGTATTTTATTAATATTTCAAATCCAAAAAAATTCCATCCGAATCTTCATTTTTAATAATAAAAAAATTAAATGTAATTTAATGTAATTATTTAAATTTTAGCTTACTCTTTCCAAACAGCTGATCTAAATTTTATACTTTTCTTGAAAACTGTTGCCTAAGACTTTCTTTTTCATTGCTTAAACTAGACAGCTGCCATTTATATTCTGTATGTTTAAAATTTTTCATCTTTTTAAAATTGAAAACAATCAGCACTACCTTGTTTCTAATTTTCCATCTATATCCCTAATCTGATGACCAACCATATCTGACACCAGGTACCGTTTTTAAGTTTGATTGTCCGGAGTGGCCACCAAAGTTCCATTAAATATATATATATATATATATATATATATATATATATATATATATATATATATATATATGAAATATTTCATTGTATATATATATATGAAAATAATACACATTATTTAAAATATTGATATCACTTAGAGAAGAAGACCAAAGACCGGAAAAAAAATATTTTTTGTCTGATATAACAGTGCTTATATTTATTATCTACATTTACTCAATGAATTGCCGATTGCCAAAGAAAACCAGCATTTGTTAAACAAAAAGAAAGAAAAAGAAAGCATTTTCTGTAATAAAGAACATTAGATTTTCGCTGGTTTTTAGATCTGAACGCAAAAGTACAATACAAGACAAATATCATTTCGTAATATAAATGAAAAAAATAAGAGGATAATGTACTTTTGAAACGAAATATGGTTTCCTTTGTACATTTGCAGATTTTCAAGCTAGAAGGATGCACACACACACACACATATATATATATATTCGTTCCCTATATACACATTTAATTGATCGATCATTTTACCAGTGCCTCCGCACCAATTTTCCTAACGACATCTCTTGCTACATGCCCCAAAAAACATGTCTCTGCAAAACTGGGGATACTGGTGACCTTGATTTTATTTCGTTTTCTAACCTTTAACTCCTACTTCAACTACCGTACCCATATAGGCCTTTGTCGTAGCATCAAGGTTCTTTTTTACACTTTTATTTTCGTTTTCGTTTCTGACAGGAACATCTCCCAGTATCTACTGGCTTGAAGAGAACGGGAACCAAATCTATAGCGATTGGTCGGCGACAAGAAACCTGGGGGTCTAAACACAAACGGCCGAACATGCCGGTCACTTCAAGGTCGGGTTGAAGGCCACGAATTCTGGCTTTCCACTAAAGTTTTGAGGAGCGAACTACCCAGATAACAGGGGTCCTGTTTACCAACAAAGAACCCCAAGAAACTCTCCCAAGGTCACTCTGACATGATGAATGTAAACAATATTTAGTGGACCAGTGGCACCCCTCCTAAATATTGCTTCACCAGAGCCCCGACAATGATTCTTAAGGCATTATTTCTCTTTTCCGTACTTACATTTTATGTCGTTTTGTTTGCTTTTTTAGAGGTTATTCCATTTGTATATTTCAAAATATTATCCTGAGAGATTTTTGTTGAATATCGACCTTGTCAGATTAAAATCTTGTCATCGAGTTTTTCGCAGATATCAGAATTTTAAACACTAAAAGGTTTACATTCTGAAAAGAGTAAATAAATAAATAAATGGAACCACAACTATGATAATTTCATTAAAAAATCTCCTTGTAAGGGAGGAAGAGTAAATAAATAAAGAAATAAATAGAACCACAACTACGATAATTTCATTAAAAAATCTCCTTGTAAGGGAGGAAGAGTAAATAAATAAAGAAATAAATAGAACCACAACTATGATAATTTCATTAAAAAATCTCCTTGTAAGGGAGGAAGAGTAAATAAATAAATAAATAAATAGAACCACAACTATGATAATTTCATTAAAAAATCTCCTTGTAAGGGAGGAAGAGTAAATAAATAAATAAATAAATAAACAGAACCACAACTATGATAATTTCATTAAAAAATCTCCTTGTAAGGGAGGAAGAGTAAATAAATAAATAAATAATTAGAACCACAACTATGATAATTTCATTAAAAAATCTCCTTGTAAGGGAGGAAGAGTAAATAAATAAAGAAATAAATAGAACCACAACTATGATAATTTCATTAAAAAATCTCCTTGTAAGGGAGGAAGAGTAAATAAATAAATAAATAAATAGAACCACAACTATGATAATTTCATTAAAAAATCTCCTTGTAAGGGAGGAAGAGTAAATAAATAAATAAATAAATAAACAGAACCACAACTATGATAATTTCATTAAAAAATCTCCTTGTAAGGGAGGAAGAGTAAATAAATAAATAAATAATTAGAACCACAACTATGATAATTTCATTAAAAAATCTCCTTGTAAGGGAGGAAGAGTAAATAAATAAATAAATAATTAAATAGAACCACAACTATGATAATTTCATTAAAAAATCTCCTTGTAAGGGAGGAAGAGTAAATAAATAAATAAATAATTAGAACCACAACTATGATAATTTCATTAAAAATCTCCTTGTAAGGGAGGAAGAAAAACTATCCTAGTATTACAATAAGAGTAGGAAATTGCATTTAATATATATATCCATAGAGAATGATACCTTTCGTTAAAATTGTTACCGTGCTATGATCCATGTCCACCAGTAGAATAATTTTTTTTCACTAATTATACTTCCCATGAGAGTAACCAATTTTTTTTTGTTTCTCAGATATTGCAACCACTTTTAGGAGACGAAGGTTTTGCGGCATGACATATATTCTTCATGCCGCCGCCCACATATTATAGTGGTTAGCATTCTGAGCTGCCACACTGTGGGCTTGGGTTCAAATCCCGAATAAGGCCTGATCGTTTCCGTGCTGTCCCCCCCATAGGGAGCAATGCTGGCTCATCTATAGGGTGCTCCCATAATAAAGTAGCCAGTAAATAGCGGTGAATAACAGAAGGTGAATGTCTATACACATATATGTATGTCAAAATTTTGACGCATTTTGGTACTTTTCTGTTTAACTGTTTACTGCTTGTCGAAGCGATACAGATTGGGCTCAGCATGCTGCCAAAATTATAACTCGCGAGGGCGGATGGACGTACAGTTTTAGCGTCTGAAACTTTGCTTTCTGAAGGACCGTTATGGAGGAACGTAATCCTACGTTAAAATGTCACTGATATTTAAATTGAAATTTAAAAAAAAAAATAAATTAATCATATAGAAATAAAGTTCTAAATTCGAAATCCATCTATACCATTTTTATTTAACCTTTAGCTTACGGGGCCCATTTCTCTTATTCCCTCTTTAGAACGGGAAATTTCATACCCCCTTTGTAAGGACGGCTATTAAGGGGGTTATATATATATATATATATATATATATATACATTTTTATATATTATATATATATATGTACGCATGTATATATATATATATATATATATATATATATATATATATATATATATATATTTATATATATATATATATATATACATATAATATATATATATATATTATATATATAAATATATATATATATATATATATATATATATATATATATATATATATATATATATATATATATATATATATATATATATATATAAATATATATATTCATTCATTCATTCTTGGTCTGTATTATTGGGATACATGCTATCCCAACCCGTAAGGAAAAGGTTAATCATTTTGTTATGCATTAGATAAAGATCAAATCTCTAACGCTATACGAAAGCTAAAATCCAAAAATCACCGTTAACGTTACTTATTCGAGATTATTCACAATTTTCTTTTTTTTTTTTCCCCTGTTCGGCCGTTACACGCACTAGCACACGCACAGCCTTCAATCTCCATATAAATCTGCATTAATTAGATTTGGCGACAAAAACGCTATTTTGGCAACCACGACTATCTGTAACTCATCCTAACAACACTATAAAGCATTTCCCACGGCTTGCCGGTGACAAAGGCCTCCTCCACCCTAAGCCTGGCACGCGTTCGTATTAGGTATACAACCGACGGGTGGTGGGTTTTTTTTTTAAGAGTGCATGGTGCAGTTTGCAAGCATTTGTGACATTTATGGGACTCGACATCGGCCAGAGCATCGTTAGGGAAAGGGTCCGAATTATTAGTTGCCAGGATTAGGGGTCCTCCAACAACACTGAATTTCTTCCTGGGTGATTCCACCGCCGCAATGAGTTGCCGTTTCATTCTGCTGTAATCAAATGCAAGCGGTGTCGTGGATGTAATAACTCAAATGAAACTCAGAATTATAGTGTCTCCATCATAGGCATTAAAGATAACTCTCATTTGAATTATACGAGTTTAAAATTCACTCTAAATTTAATTTATTTAAACCCTAGTTTATATTTGCTGCATTTTGTCTTCTCGTTTTATACGTATGGAATTTTTGTTTTTGTTTTGTAAGCCTTCTGATGAATTTTAAACAACTAATTCCCGATAGAAATTAATAATCAAGAAATAATATCCAAAAGCATTATTATATTAATTTTTTTAATATATATATATATATATATTACAATATACTTTTTCATATATTTCAATATATCTCATATACAGGGTTCCCACCTATAGCCATTATTCCCCCTTAATTTCTAAACGTTGACAGCTTAAGCCATAAAGTTGGTGTCTAGGTGTAGTAAAAAGGCTATGCGCTACTCGATGAGACAACTTACAACGCCATCTATCGGCAAATTTTGGAATTAACGCTTTTATCTTAAAAACGGAACAAGGTACGGGAAAAAAGTCAACTACAAAGTTGTTCAGCATCGTCGATTTAGTAAGAAAAGACACCTTGCGCACACTAATACTCAAAACGGAATGCAAAAAAAAATGAAAATTTGTCTGATGCTTGTGCCTCCATAACACCTGCCATGTTGCACAATGTGCAGCGAGAAATCCAGTCCAGAGTGCAAATGTGTATAGTGGCTAATGGAGAGCATTTTCAGCAACATAAATAAATGATCCTGAAGATAGGGAAGTGTCTCAGTTTCTTTCTTCCACTCATTATGACATGACAGTTTTTGAAATCGTGATCAAACGAATGTTCATTTTCTATATTCAATTTTAAGTGTTAATGTGCGCAAGGTGTCTTTTCTTAGTAAATCGATGATGCTGAGCAACTTTGTAATTGACTTTTTCCCGTATCTTGTTTCGTTTTTAAGATAAAAGCGTTAATTCCAAAATTTGCCGATAGATGGCGTTGTAAGTTGTCTCATCGAGTAGCGCATAGCCTTTTTACTATACCTAGACACCAACTTTATGGCCTAAGCTGTCACAGTTTAGAAGTTAAGGGTGAGTGTAACGGATATAGGTGGGAACCCTGTATTTTCTAATTTTAATGTATTAAATTTTAATTAAAAATTTTAATGTATTAATTTTAATGTACTTAATGTTCATGTATTAAAATTACTTTCCAACTTCAAATATTCAAAATCAGGGCGAAAGAAATTTACAGTCGAACCTCCATATATCGAACTTCCCTATATCGAAATTTTCTATATATCGAACTCTTAGCAAATCTCCATGTTCATTACATAGAAAAATTGTTTCTATATATCGAAAAAATCTCTATATATCGAAATTTTTTTCAAGACAAATTGGGAGATTTTATTCCACTTTAGAATAAAATCTCCCAATTTTTGGCAATTGAAACAATACGTCGTGGACTTCAATTCGCAGAAAATGTCCCTGATAAAGTTTTTAGTGGACTGAATAAATACGAACATTTCTTTGAACTTTCCGCAAAACTAACTGTTCAGCAAGATATTCGTAGTTTTTTTTTTAAAGAATGTAACTCTGATCATTGTAACCACTGTCTGCATTATTGTTTTTTTTTTTTAAAGATATGTAGTGATCAATGAATCTTTTATATTAATTCATTTTTTAGTTATTAACTTTCATTTAATAGGATTCGCATATAAATTAGAAATGGAGTTTCGTATACAAAAATAGCTTTAATTTTTTTGTATAGGAGAATTATGATAAGACTAAGCTCAATTCTATATATCGAAATTTCTATATATCGAATTTTTTTCGCGCAATTTGCTACTTCGATATATGGAGGTTCGACTGTATTTCCTTTCTGACACTTCAAAGGGCATTATTATCCTGGAAATTGCGGTGTCGAAAGATAGTTCAGAATAAGGGATGTCAAATAGAACATTCAAAACACAAGAATTTTATGTAATTTAGTTTTGTGAATACAATGCACATCGTCTAAAAAATGTGTGAACAGCCTCTGTGAATATTTTTTTGCAAATAAATGCGAAATTTTATACATTGTATTTTTTGCTGTTGCGAAATTTCGATATTTTTTATGCGAAATTTGCGTATCCCTGGGTATTTTACATTATGTGTTTAGCAACGTAAACTACAAACAAATGGGGAGAGCAAAATATCTGCTACCCCTTCGGCCACAACAGCAACCGAAACCGAAACGCATTGGCGCCATGCTGAGTTGCGCTCGACCGCCAGGCGTTTCAACCCCCCCATGTTTCAGAACACCGGATAGGGCCACTATTCCGCGCGGAAGTGTCTTCTAATGTCCAGTCGGGTGAGATGGGGTGTGAAAACTGCACCAGGCCATAACCGGTTATGGACGACTCTACATGACAGACACGCGAGGGGCCGGCAAAAAATTCTAATCGACCCAAACCCAAAACTATTCCATCTATATTATGTGATTCGGTCTCTTCCACCGTATCATATAACTGGCGAGGTAAATCGTGGTTGTATCGTTATCAACTGACTATAATTAGGGGTATGTAAATTTCGCATAAAAAATATCGAAATTTCGCCAAAAAATTAACAATATATAAAGTTTCGCATTTATTCGCAAAAAAAATAAATAAATAATTATATATATATATATATACATATATATATATATATATATATATATATATATATATATATATATATATATATACACACACATATATATATATGTATATATATATATATATGTGTGTATATATATATATATATATATATATATATATATATATATATATATATATATAAATTATTTATTTCTTTTTTTTGCGAATAAATGCGAAACTTTATATATTGTTAATTTTTTGGCGAAATTTCGATATTTTTTATGCGAAATTTACATACCCCTAATTATAGTCAGTTGATAACGATACGACTACGATTTACCTCGCCAGTTATATGATACGGATATATATATATATATATATATATATATATATATATATATATATATATATATATATACAGTCGAACCTCCATATATCGAAGTAGCAAATTGCAGGAAAAAAATTCGATATATAGAAATTTCGATATATAGAATTGATCATAGTTTTATCATAATTCTCCTAAAAAAATGAAAGCTAATTTTCGAATACGAAACTCCATTTCTAATTTATATGCGAATCCCATTAAATGAAAGTTAACAACTAAAATATGAGTTAATATGAAAGATTTATGAAAACAATAATGCAGACAGTGGTTACAATGATCACAGTTACATTCTTTTTAAAAAAGACTACGAATATCTTGCTGAACAGCCAGTTTTGCGGAAAGTTCAAAGAAATGTTCGTATTTTTTCAGTGCACTAAAAACTTCATAAGAGACATTCCGAGAATTCGAAGTCCATGGCGTATTGTTTCAAATGCCAAAAATTGGGAGATTTTATTCTAAAGTGGAATAAAATCTCCCAATTTGCCTTGAAAAAAATTTCGATATACAAAGATTTTTTCGATATATAGAAACAATTTTTCTATGTAATGAACATGGAGATTCGCTAAGAGTTCGATATATAGAAAATTTCGATATAGGGAAGTTCGATATATGGAGGTTCGACTGTATATATATGTATATATATATATATATATATATATATATATATACATATATGATTCTTTTTGAAACACCTTGTATAATCAATCCTGCGATGAAAAATGAAAAAAAATATCTTAAACTGTAAAAATTACTTCAAGTTATAATAGTGCAACTTAAACAGACAGAAATGAAAATATAATTTATTACATTGATGAGAAGTGAAAGAGAAAATTATTTTGCATCCACATATCTATGACAATATTTTATTACATAAATATTTATAATTAATAGATATATTTTTGTAAATAAATAGATGTTCCCGAGGTGATACTGGTAACAATATTTTAACAGAGCTAAATTTGTAAGCAATAAAGTAGTATTTCTAGCAAATAAAATTTTATAAAGTAGAAAATCCCACTCTCCAGAAACAAGTATGAAATTATACATAATTCGAAACGAAAGAAAAAAGAATGATAAAATAAAATTTTCGCAGACCAAAAAATATAATTTTCATAGTTAATTTCAAAGTAAGATATACAGTCGAATCCTGTTATAGCGAACCCGGTATATAACGAACGAAAACTTTGGTCCTGTCGTTTTCCTGTTGTACGTAATTTTATTAGTATTGTGTCAGTTTATTGTAATCGATTTTAGTCGATTTAATATGCTAATAATCATTTTTAATAGATTTTATCATTATTGAACACACTTTGCAACTAATGAGTTATACATTTTGTGAACTCTAGCATTTTTCTTAACGGTTCGGATATAGCAAACCACCGGATAAAGCGAACAAAACCTTTCGTTCCTTGAAGTTCGTTATAACAGGGTTCGACTGTACAAGAAGTTCTAAATTTGGAAAGTTGTATGTATTTTTATATTGATATAAAAACAAAATTGATATAAATACAAAATTTGCCATAGTATGTAGACGAATTTTCATGTTTGTCATAAGTTAACTTCATTTTTTTGGAGCACAAAGTCAAATCAGAGTACACCAATAAAATATCCCAGTGCTTTCACATTATTCCTCTAAAAATAACTTCAATTTCAGATAAAGGAATTCAAAGTCTGAACACTAACAGAATTCTGGTAATTTAAAATTATTTATTCATTTCTATTTCAATAAAATAAAAAATGAATGAAAACCGAACAATCTTAACCTTTTCCCTACGGGGTGGGATAACATGTATCCCATGAATTTGGGCCCATGAAGGTATATATATATATATATATATATATATATATATATATATATATATATATATATATATATATATATATATATATATATATATATATATATATATATATATATATATATATATATATATATACATATATATATATATATATGTATGTATATATATATGTATATTTATATATATATATGTATATGTATGTATGTATATATATATATATATATATATATATATATGTATATGTATGTATGTATAAATGTATATATGTATGTATGTATGTATATATATGTATATATATTTATGTATATATATATATATATATATATATATATATATATGTATATATATATATATATATATATATATATATATATATATATATATATATATATATATATATATATATATATATATATATATATATATATATATATATATATATACATTCATGGGCCCGTATTCTTGGGACACATGCTATCCCACCCCGTAAGGAAAAGGTTAATCTAAATGAAAAATTCAAATGCTTTATCATCTGTTAAAACTATTAAGGAGGTAACAAAACACATTCCAACAACAAATTTGGAATGATTGGCAGAAGCTCATTCGTAAAATTCAGTCAAAAGAACCAAATTATTCAATAAATAAGATTGCTGATAAAAGTACGTATAAGCTTTTGAGATAGTATTAGGAATCGATCATATATCTATCAACATTTTCCATTCAGGTCATCACCCTTATGCACTTCTATTTAAAAGGTCAGTAAAAAGTACGTTAAGGGGTCAAATTTCAAGTCACTTTGCAAAAATGTTTTCAACAATTTCAACCAGAGAACGCAAACGTAAAGAAAAATCAACAACCGACATTCTTCTGTAATAAAGGTAATTTGGAGATTCACCTGAACAAATTATAGTGTGCAGAGGCTTTTATGAGGAAATAACTCCCTTCCAGCTCCATTTAAAATCGTAACAGATACCTGGAATGGGGTATATATATTCTTTACCTGGTTGCCACTAAAGTGGTAAGCATCTGAAAGTTGCCACTTTAGTGGTAACTTTGCCACCTGGTACTAAAAAAAAACTGAAAAACTTTATGGGGCGTTCTTCATCTTTTAAATGGCCAGAATGAGCATTAAACGTGGAATAGTTTAATCATGACTTTTCTACCACAGAGTACAAATTGATAAATTCCCTTTTAACGTAGGATTACGTTCCTCCATAACGACCCTCCAGAATGCAAAATTTCAGATGTCCTGCGTCGCGAATTATAATTTTGGCAGCGCGCCAACCCCAGTCTGTATCGTTTGGACAAGCAGTAAACAGTTAAACAGAAAAGTACCAAAATGCGTCAAAATTTTGACATACATATATATGTACATACGTACATATATATATATATATATATATATATATAGATAGATAGATAGATAGATAGATACATAACACATACATACATATATATATACAAAAGAGGTAAGCAACGATAAGTAATCCTACGTTAATAACCCGCGGTAGTTTCGTTAGAAGGGACTACCTGAATAATTTTTTTTAATGCAATACAGAGCGGATTACATCTAATGGTAAAGTTTTTATCCGTTTTAAGAAAGCTTCATTTGATTGTGCCAAATAAGAAAAATAATTAAAATAATCGTAAAAATTGAATCCTAAGGAAAAGTTGTTATCTTGTGTGAAGAAGCACATGCAAAAACTATGCAATGAACAAACTATGCAATGAACTACTATGCAATGAACTACTATGCAATGAACAAATGCCATTTTCTAGAAGTCAATTTTTTATAAACAGTTTAATATACTGCTTCTTTTCAGATGAGATGCTATTGGTTGCCTCCATTTTCCAAGAAACTTCTTTAAATCCTGTTTTCCTATTTCACCACTACTCTATCTTTAACTATTTCTCTCCTAGTATAATTACTTTGTATAAATAATTGTAATAAACTAGCTGAATACCCGTGCTTCGCTACGGAGTACATTCAAATTAAATACAACGGTGAATGTATGCAATTAATGCCAAAAAATATATATATACATATATTAATAAAAAATCGTAACGGATATTTTATAGACAAAATAATGTAGAAGAAAATATTCAAACTAAATACAACAGTCAATGTATGCAATTAATTTGTATGTTTAATATCCATAAAAAATACTAATCTCAATTAAATTCTTAAAAAGCTTCCATCTCAATTAGTCTAGTGGTTAAATTTTATCTTTTGCCGTATTTTAATTTTTTTTTTCAATTTGTTTCATTGTTATGCACGTGACGCAAAATCAATTTAAAGTATCACAAGAAAGAAAAGAAACCATGTGATCAGCATTTAATAAAATTCCCCAAAATTTCATTTTAAAGGACTTTTTATGATCTTTCTCGTGATATAAATTTTATAACCCTCAGATTGTTATTTTAAATGCAAACTTTAAAGATTGTTACAAAAACAGCTTAAAAAGTTAATTTTAAAAAATCTAAAAAGAAATTTTCAAAAATTTTTCTTAGTGCACCCTTACACTATAAGAAGAATCGCAATGCAAATTTTCAGCCCTTTAGGGCCAGCGGTTTGGTCTGTGCGTTATCTGTCAGTCAGTCAGTCAGTTACGCAACTGTTTTATATATATAGATAATGAAATATAATTTCTCCAAAGATTGTACAGTGGTTAGTTTTTTGATAATGCTTCCAGGTTTCTCTAACACTCTGAGCACCCGAAAAACTGTAAATACTAATTTAATGTCATTTCGCAATTAACAACTAATATTTAAAATAGTTTAAAATTAATCACCATTCAATATTTTGATCATGCGTCCAGATTTCTCCGATACTCTTAACAACTAAAAACTATTAATATTGCCATTTTCTGATTTAAGTTGACAGGGGACCTTCAACCACGATTTTTTTAATTTTTAACTCTATATACAAAATGAGAATAATTATTTTTCTTTTTTAATACATTGAAGATTCCTAGAATTTAAAATAAGGATTTTTTTTGGCAGAATAATGTCTGTTTTTCCATTTTTTTTCAAAAATGCTAATATTTTTCAAAATGCTCCATGCGCATTCCATATCGATTAAAATCTTTAAATTGTTTATTATAAGTTTACCATATTGGTATAAATATAATTGCGCATTTAATTTTTTTTTTTGTTTGAATATGAAGTTTTAAATATTTTTTTTTTATTTCGCCTGTTATTTTCTCTGTATTTTTGCATGTTTGCACTTTATTTTAGGGTCTTTAAATTTGAAAATTATTTGTGGTTTTAAAGAATTATGCAGAGTTTTGAGACAAACACTTCAATAAACAAACTTGAGAAATTTGGAAGAAATCAGGAGGAAATAAATGCGCATGGAACATTTTGAAAAATTCTAGGATTTTTGAAGAATTAAAAAAAAAAAAAATACAGGTCTTATTCTTACAAAATACTTATTGGGAATTCTAAGTGTCCTCAATGTACCAGAAAATAATATTAATGGTTTGCCTTTTGTATGTAGAGTAAAATATTGGATATTTAAGAAATCAAGGCCCCTTGTCCCCTTAAGGGGACAGTGGACTTTCAAAATTGTGAAATTTGTCCAAAAATTCAATTTTTTTATTTTATTGAACTGTGAAACTACGGATGAGTAGGAATGTGTTGCAAAAAGAATTTTTTATTTCTGTGATTACTTTCCTAGTTATAGGCATTTGTATTTAATTTAGATATTATGTGGTTACTAACAGCAATAACTTTAAATGTGTTTTTCTCAAAATAAAAATTTTCATGTCATACGAATATTCAAACTGCTCCAGGCGCATTTCTAATGATCGTATTGCTTTGAAATTTAAGTTTTATATACTTAACTGTATATCGAATAAATATTATTGAAAAATTATTATGCTTCGTAGCTCAGAATTTCTAAATTTTGTACTTGAAAAGATGATTTATAGGTATTTTGCGTAATAAAAAGGGTGTTTTCACTATTATTTTTTTTTTCTTAATTTTTTTAATGAATGCTTAAAATAAGCAATAAGTTTCATTGTTAGTTCTATAAGGTATCCTGTAAATAAAAATTACCATATTATATGGAAAAGAAACGCGCATGGAACATTTTTAATTAGGCCAATTTTTTATATAATTAATAATTCATCATTCATAAATTATTAATATTTCATCATTAAATTTGAACCACTTTTACATATCTATGGTACTAATCACATTCAAATTTCAAGCAAATCCATTCAAAACAAAAAAAAGTTAGGTTTGAAGGTCCACTGTCCCTTTAACAGTTAAACTATTTTCCTGTTAATTATTTCCTGTTAAACTATTAATTATTTCCTGTTAACTATTATATATTCCTGTCAAACTATTATATATCCCTGTTATATATCCCTGTTAACTATTATATATTCCTGTCAAACTATTATATATTCCTGTTATATATTCCTGTCAAAATATTCCCTTAAACTATTAATTACTCCTGTTAATTATTTCCTGTTAACTTATTTCCTGTTAAACTATTTTCCTGTTAATTAACTAGAAAATGCGATTCCCGAACAGTGCAATGAACCATATATAAACAGAGCGAATAAACATAACCTACAAACAACCCCCAGAACTGAGCAGACATCCTTCATATCCGACCGGCTACGCCACTGACCCCCGCCGGACGTAACGATCCCTTTCTTAATGAGGGCACGAGCCCCCCTTTCAATCTGCCGGACCCATCTCTTGCAACAACCCATCGCCAATTATGACACAAGAACTTGGCGGAAAAGGCATTGTGACCGGCTGGATATATATGGCCCCATCCATGGGCGCCCATTATGGAATGGTTATGGGTTATGGTCACTACAGGCGGGCTATCGGATGGACAGCAGGGCGCGCATTATGCGGCGCGGACGATGTTAAAAGCATATAGATTGTGAGTTATACAGCGTTACTAATAATGAATACACATTCGGCGCCCGTAAACTGCGGCCGCGGAATAAGGTGCGGTCGTTTTGTGCTCTAATGACGTGGGGATAAATATTGGAGAGGACGGATTGAATTTTATGCAATGGGGGCCTTTTTCTCGCCTGGTTAGACAGCGAGTAATCAATGGACGTATATTATCCGGAAGTTGATATCCCCTTTTGCATCGTTTTCAGAGAAAAGGGGTGAGTTTAGAAACGGTAAACAGATCACATCGTTCCTCTGCAGCGAAGATTCCTTTTTATTCAGTTTTATAGAACGTTCGGAGTTACAGTGAGCCAAGTCATTTTTTTTTTTTTTTTTGTTTGGTCATTTCGTACTAACACTGGCATGATACAGTATAAATATATTTTTCGATGCTGTAGTCTGCTAGGTCCGTAGTATAAATTTTATGTTATTAAAGTAGAAACAAGTAATCTATATATATAAAACAGTTCCGAAACTGACTCACTGACTGACATACAACGCACAGACCAAACCGCTGGACCTAAAGGGCTGAAATTTCGCATTGCGATTCTTCTTATGGTGTAGGGGTGCAATAAGAAAGATTTTTGAAAAATTCTTCTTAGATTTTTTAAAATTAAATTTTTAAGCTGTTTTTGTAACTTTTTTTAAATTTGCATGTAAAATAATAATTTGAGGGTTATAAAATTTATATCACGAGAAAGATCATAAAAATTCCTTTAAAATGAAATCTTTTTCGAACCTTTACCTCAATTTTCTGAGTTTTGGTGAATTTTTAAAGATTAATTTTTAGAATTTATTAAATACTGATCACGTGATTTCTTTTTCTAGTACTTTAAATAAATTTATCGTCACGTGCATAACAACTAAATAGACAAAAAATATTATTTTTCTTTCTAATGCAAGAGATGATTGGATATTATAAAAAAAAATAACTATCCCTTTCGATTTTTATATATATATTTTACATCAATTGTATACATTGATCGTCGTATTTATTATAAATATATATATATATATATTGGCATTAATTGCATACATTGACCGTTGTATTTAATTTGAATGTACCCCGTAGCGAAGTGCTGGTTTTCAGCTAGTATATAAAAAAAAATTTTAAAGTCAATTCCTATTTAGGTCAACAAAGAAAAATTTGAGTGTGAACTAATAGTAGGAATTGAAAAAAAGGATTGCCTGCCAGAACCTTGCCTACTGTGAAAGATTAGGAGGGGGGAAAGAGAGAGAAAAAGTTTATCAGGTTGGGGATTCGGTCCCGCAACCTACAGGGCGTGAGGACCCCGAGCTACCGCAGTGCTACCGTTTACACAGTAAGAAGGGGGAAATTACTATTCAAGAGCAAGAGACGCTCTAGGTCTAAAACAAAAATTGATTAATTAAATTTAATTAATGAATTAATATTTGAAAAAACTGTATTAACATCAAGTGTCATCCCCTATAAGTTTAAAAAAATGTATTTGAACTCGAGTGGATGAATAAAAAGTATTTTATTAACGAATGAAAATTTGAACAAGATATATATATATATAGGGAGAGTATGAACTAATTGTAGGAATTGAAAAAGACAATAGGAATCAATAGATAATATAGTTGTTCAATTTAGAGATCAGTTTTCTCAAAACTAAATCTCATAGACTTGGATCACTATAACTATGAACCCTCCATATGCTACTTCGATCGTATTTGGACTGATGGACTGATCGATTGCAACTAAGGTAATCAGCTTGCATCTGAGAATACACTATCTGGCCAAAAGTATCCGGACCACCCCCTAAAGAAGTGGATCAGGCAGGTGACGTAATTTGGTGCGTAACCGAAAGCTATAAAGTGTTGGTAGTGGTTTTTCAGGTCATATTTATGCGTTTGTGAGACAATGAGCAAGTCAAAGGAGCTTAGTGGCTTTGATCGTGGCATTATAGTGGGATGCCACCTTTGTGGGAAATCAGTCCGTGAAATTTCGAACGTTCTACAGAAGCCAAAGTCCACTGTGAGTGATGTAAATGTGAAGTGAAAACATCGAGGCAGTGAAAATGCAGAAAAATGAAGTGGCAGGCCGAAAAAAATTAGTGAACGCAGCCGTATATCTCTGAATAGGGTAGAGAAACAAAATCGCAAGTCCTCCTTGATTGAAATCACTCAGGAATTCCAAAGTTCATCAGGCGTTCGTGCTAGTAGCAGGACTGTTCGTCGAGAGTTTAAAAACCTGGGATTCCATGGTCGTTTAGCTGCTTGCTCACAAGCCGAAAATCACTCCCCAGAATGCGAAGCGTCGATCGCCATGGTGCAAAGCTCACCGTCATTGTACTGTGGACATGTGGAAAAATGCTCTTTGGAGGGATGAATCTCGCTTTACAATCTGGCAGTCCGATGGACGCGTCTGGGTTTGGCAGATGCCCGGCGAGCGCATCTTACGTGACTGCATTTTGCCTACTGTTATGCTGCGTTTGCATTCATGCGCTCTGCTCTGCTGTGCATTGGGAAATCCAGTGATTGATGTTCACTCCGTACTCTGTATATGCGTGGATCGCCTCCCCTCGCTGTCCGGATGCAGAGCATCAAAGAACCCGGGGTCCGGGGGTCAAATAGTGACAATGGGGGCGGGGGGCACTAGATCAAGAAACACGAGGGACCTTGGGGGCTTACCGTGACTAATGTGACAAATGTTACCGTGACTAATGTGATGACAGGAGTCGGGGGTTTGCATGCAGAGAACTCTGCACCAATGTGTATGCACCATTAAGTTTGGTGGTGGAAGCATTATGGTGTGGGGGTGTTTCTCATGGTTTGGCCTGGGTTCCTTAGTTCCTGTGATTGGAAACATGAACTCTGATATGTATGTGGACATTCTGAACAATTCTGCTCTCCCAACTCTATGGCAATATTTCGTGGAAGGCCCATTTCTCTTCCAGCAGGATAACTGATCCAATCACACATTGAGACTTGAGCAGGCATGGTTTGATGAAATGGGTGTTCAAAATCTGGACTGGCCTTCTCAGAGCCCCGATCTAAATCCCATTGAACTTCTTTGGAACGAATTAGAACGCAGATTACGTAGCCAGCCAAATCGACCATCCTCACTGCCAGCACTCACTCCATCTGTGATGGACGCCTGGAAGTCAATTCCTATGGACACCTATCAAAAACTGGTGGAAAGTCTCCCCAGACGTGTGCAGGCTGTCATCGATGCAAAAGGAGGACCAACATCATATTAATATATGCCTCCAGACTCTCCGAGTCCGTACCACTGGGCGTCCGAATACTTTTGCCCAGATAGTGTATACCAATATAAAATTATGGATTTTCCATCACTTTTTTTCTTCCTTATATATATATATATATATATATATATATATATATATATATATATATATATATATATATATATATTATATATATATATATATATATATATATATTATATATATATACATATATATATATATATATATATTATATATATATATATATATATATATATATATATATTTATATATATATATATATATATATATATATATATATATATATATATATATATATATATATATATATATATATATATATATATACAGTTGGCTCTCTGTTTAACGACTTTCAAGGGACCGTGAAAAATCGTCCTTAAGTAGACATCGTCCTCAAACAGAATTTGTGAAAAAATAACATTTCCCTTCACACTTTACAGGCTTAGGACTGTCAATATATTTCTTAATATTTGGGCGTGTTTATAAATGTTATTATTATTACTCGTATTATTATTTTATTCGCAAAAAGTTATTTTAAATTACATTGAAAGAAGGGTATAAACAATACAATAAATTAGGTTTTTAAAAAAGTCAAAAAGTGTTGATGGCTTTCTTTTTCGCCTTGTTTTCGTTATTCTCTTTTCCAGATTTTCTAAAATGTTAAATATATCATCTTCCATATTCGATGTAATATAGCGTCGGAGAACATCTATAGATGTTGCATCTGTGTAAGACGGTGGCAGTGTCTTGTTTTTCGTGTCTTCACCTTCTTCGTCTGATACTGTGTTTTCGTTTACTATATCTTCATAAATATGTCCTACATTTCTGTAATCTGTTGTTAAAACAGATTCAACACAATTGTAGAAATCTTGAATTGAAACAATCTGATCTTCAACAAGACTTCTCCATTCTTCAGGGGTAATGTCATCTTAGGTGATTTCTACATCTGTACTTTGCAGTTCCATTACAAGTTCTTTTGTGAATTCCAGCAATGCGAAAGCAGTTTTTTATTCTAGATGAAGAAACTCATATAAGAAAAATCGTCGTTAAACAGAAACAACGTCGTCTTTAAATAGAATATTTTCACATCGGAAGGGCCGGGACTGGGAAATATCGTCTTTAAATAGAGATCGTCGTTAAGTAGAGTGTCGTTAAACAGAGAGCCAACTGTATATGTATATATATATATATATATATATATATATATATATATATATATATATATATATATATATATATATATATATTTACTTTATTATATTTACAATTCATTTATCTTATGTTAAATAAATGACAATTTTAATTCATTTAATATTCTTACAAGCCTATAATCTATTTATAAAATTTCGTGTATCAGAAAATGATATTTCTAATTCAGATTTACCTAAAAACTATGCATTATTTTTTTATTTTTTTTACATAATTATACATACCTGTGATGGATATATATTTTTTTTAGGCGGGGGGGGGGGGGGAAAGTTGAATGCGAATGTGCTCGCTAAATTGGATTTTTTTAAGTTAGAACTACAATTTCGTAACTGAAGCTCTGACCTGATCTAGTTCAGTCAACCTAAAGTTTAAAATATTACAAAGTTACTCGAAAAGAACAAAAACAAAATTAATTTCTCTTTGACCGCAGGAATGTCTGGAAAATACTTTATCGCTGAGAGCTTCCAAATAAATCTAAGAAATGCATTTGGTGTTTGAAAATAAAAATAAAAATAAAAAGAATTTTGCGAAACCCCCGACGAGTAAGTTCTCACGCTATTAATAGAACGTTCATCCCCATTCTCGTTGACGGAGCTGTTTCAAGGTACGTCCCATGCTTACTTTAACAGAAGCATTAGATCTAAATAAAGAAAACTGTATGACACCTCGTTGACATCTGATGCTCAACAAGCTATAAGGAATGTGGATTTCTTCAGTGAATATGTTTAAATCGTGCCAAAGAATCCCCAGGTTTCAGGCTTTATGCCTCTGAGATTATTAAGAGGTTATAGAAATGCCTTTGATTTGCTAGTTCCGCTTCCAACTGGTTTCAGGCTTTGTTTATAACCCTGTGACAATCAACACACAATAGACAATCTAAATACAGGTGCCATAGCCGTTGATTTTCTACAATAAAGAAAATCACCCGCGATACCGCAGTGCTACCGTTTACACAGTAACAAGAGGGAAATTTCTATTCAAGAGCAAGAGACGCTCTAGGTCTAAAACTAAAATTGATTAATTAAATTTAATTAATGAATTAATATTTGAAAAAACTGTATTAACATCAAGTGTCATCCACTACAAGTTTAAAAAAAATGTATTTGAACTTGAGTGGATGAATAAAAA
>OU015500.1:137702812-137722812 GCA_907164885.2 Dolomedes plantarius
ATTGAAGTTGCAAAGGAATTGGGCTTTCTTTTTTTAAAAAAAAGGCAAATTTACCTTGCTATTTCCTTCTGATGTGGCAAAGTGAAATCATAGCATTAAATTTGCTTTTTTCTGTAATTCTGAAGTTTTGGTTCTTTTATCGGAAATCTACAGGCTTAAAGCTGCTGCGTACCAACCTTGTTGGATTCGCACACCAAAATGTTAACCTATGGAGAAAAGGTTTTCAAAGATTTCCGGCACAGATTGAAAGTTTTTTTTTTTTTTTTTTTAATTTTACTCAGTAGTAGACAAAGAAATTTTAAACCTTGGGACATTTGTCATTCAAAAAAATGCTAATAATATTTTTTAATTTAAATTAATCGGGGAACAATCGGTTAGAGTGTTTTAAATGCTCCCCAAATCTTTTGGTGGAGGCAATTTATAAAACGAATCGCGTTGCAAGGTGCAGAAAAGTTCAGACTATCAAGAAATACCATTTTTATTAGATTATAGGTAGGGATACGTAATTTTCGTATTTACGATGCGAATAAATGCGAAAATTGCCGAAATGAGCGAATAAATGAGAAAATTATTTTTTTTTACTTCTTTACGGCAGAAACTGGGTGATAAAAGGATTTTTTAAGCGAAATTAGGTAATAATAGTAATGATTTATTAACATAATTGCTTATGTAAGACCACCCACGGACTTTAACAGAGAGATCTCACTCTCGAAATTTGCTTATTACTTATTGCTAAAGACTTATGGAAGAGAATGTGGAGACAACGTTAGCTTTAACTAAGTATTTTGATACTTATCTAACCAAGAAAGTTTAAATTGTGATTTTTTAAAATAAATGCGAAATTTTTGAATAAATATATATATAATGCGAAATTTTATGCATTTTAATTTTTTTGCAAAATTTCGATATTTTTATGTGAAATTTATGTACTCCTAATTATCAGTATTTATGCAGCTGTCAATGGTAAACACATTTTCTCCATAGGTTAACATTGATATGAGCGAATCTAATAGGATAGTACACAGTAACTATCCTATTAGACTTATTTTCTTAGACTTATTGCAACTTTTTCAGAAAGATGGCGCACCCCCACACTGGGGATCTTTAGTGCGTGATTTCCTAGACGAAACATGTGCTGTGTGTACTGTAACAGAAGACATGTTAAATAACACTTGGCGGGAACTGGAATACCGCTTCGACATTCTCCGAGCTACCAAGGGGGCACACGTTAAAATTATTGCGGTAAATGGTCTTATAAAAAAATTATAACTGTACTTACAATATATCCAAACAAACATAGGTCTAATTATAATAGTCTGAGCACGATAAATATTTAAATATTTATAATCAGGGCAAGACTTTTGGTTCACCCTGTATATACAGTCCAACCACCATATATCGAACTTCCACATATCGAAATTTTCTATATATCGAACTCTTAGCAAATCTCCATGTTCATTGCATAGAAAAATTGTTTCTCTACATCGAAAAAACCTCTATATATCGAAATTTTTTTCAAGACAAATTGGGAGATTTTATTCCACTTTAGAATAAAATCTCCCAATTTTTGCCATTTGAAACAATATATCGTGGACTTGCCAATTCGCGGAAAATGTCCCTGATTAAGTATTTAGTGGACTGAATAAATACGAACATTTCTTTGAACTTTCCGCAAAACTGGCTGTTCAGCAAGATATTCGTAGTTTTTTTTTTAAAGAATGTAACTGTGATCATTGTAACCACTGTCTGGATTATTGTTTTTTAAAGGTATGTAGTACTCAATAAATATTTCATATTAATTCATTTTTTAGTTATTAGCTTTCATTCAATGGGGTTCGCATATAAATTAGAAATGGAGTTTCGTATACGAAAATTAGCTTTAATTTTTTAGGAGAATTATGATAAAACTAAGCTCAATTCTATACATCGAATTTTTTTCCGGCAATTTGCTACTTCGATATATGGAGGTTCGACTGTATATTCATTCTTTTACCCGCATTCTTAGGATACATGCTATCCCCCCCCCCCCCCCCGTAAGGAAAAAGTTAACTCCCCAATTGGAAAGAAGAACCTATAAGCGCGATATTGCAAAGAGAGTTAAAGACAGCACCCAAATAAATCCGTCTACAAGCCCTCAGGAAGTGTCCATAAAGGGCTCTAACATTTTTAGCATGCGTTCCTTATCCAAATAAACGCCACCGCGTTGACCGGAGGGTGGAGAGAGGCAGGGGAGGAAAAGGGCCTCTTTGTGAAGCCTTTGGCCAGGAGTTTCCCACGCTAAATATAGAAATCTTCAACCCCATCTTTATACCTCTGCTCCTTCGGAGCATCTGGATTCAGTCTCGGAATTGGGAGAAGCTCAGAAAACTCCCTCTCTAATAACGCCCGGTAACTTTGAGGACGTCTCGGAGATATTGGACGGTGATAGACCAATGGCTGCGTGCATGGGAAACCCGGGGGAATTGTTTTCGTTTCTGCCTAAAATAGATCATGTAGAACAAGTCATCGCTGGAGATCGGACCCTTGACGGCCTCTTAATAGGGCTGAGAGCGCTTAAATCAAGAGGAGATAAATAGCCTTCCTCGACAGATGACTGAAACGATTACGCGGGAAGGCTGACTTTATGTAGTTATTTCGTAAGGGAACTGAATCCAATAACAGCCGCGTGCGATAACATGTTCTAGAAAAGTTGTTAAAAGTTATTCTGTCCTTATGTCCTTCTGATGATTACTACTTTAAGCTGCTGTTTTAAGCAGTTTCTTAACTTTAAGTCTGCTGTGTACCTATTGGATTCGATATCCTATTGGATTCTATTCGATAATAATATCGAATAATTATATTCGATAATAATATCGATTATTATTATTAAATAATTATAATATTTATTATTAATATGATTATATTTAATACATAATATATATAATATAATATATTATATTTAATTATATTTATTACTATCTGAAAACCCGCGCTTCGCAACGGACAACATTCAAATTAAATACAACGGTCAATGCATGCAATTAATGCCAAAAATAAATAAATATATATATTTATAATAAATGTGACGATCACTGTATACAATTGATGTAATATTTTATATATATATATATATATATATATATATATATATAGAACAAAATCGTAAGGGATATTTATTTTTTTTGGATAAAATCATCTGCTGCATTAGAAAGAAAAAAAAATAGTTTTTTTGTCTATTTAGTTGTTATGCACGTGACGATAAATTTATTTAAATAAAGTACCAGAAAAAGAAATCACGTGATCGGCATTTAATAAATTAAATTCTAAACATTAATCTTTAAAAATTCACCAAAAATCAGGAAATGGAGGTAAAAATTCGAAAAAAATTTCATTTTGAAGGAATTTTTATGATATTTCTCGTGATATAAATTTTATAAACCTCAAATTATTATTTTAAATGCTAAATTAAAAAAAGTTACAAAAACAAATTGAAAATTTAATTTAAAAAAATCTAAGAAGAATTTTTCAAAATTCTTTCTTAGTGCACCCCTACACCATAAGAAGAATCGCCAAACAAATTTTCAGCCCTTTAGGTCCAGCGGTTTGGTCTGTGCGTTGTATGTCAGAGAGTCAGTTACGGAACTGTTTTATATATATAGATTATTACATAATTATAATATTATTACTATTATACATAATTATAAATTATCGATTATTATATATTCGATAATAATATCCTATTCGATATTCCATTGTATTCGCTCACATCAATGTTAACCTATGGAGGAAATGTGTCTACTATTCCCAGCTACATAAATGCTGGTAATCCAATAGAAATGTTATATTCAGATAGCCTGAAAATTTCGCCTGAGGCTCAAAATGACGGGACTGGTCCTTTGGCCAAGTGGGACTCCGACCCTTGTGGGGCCAGTCAAAACAGGAGCTGCATCTTCATCGCCCATAGCCTTCGGGACTTGATCTGATGTTGCTGTCGGTCAAGCGGCATAAGCAACAGCAATAAGGCATAAAGAAAAATACTAAAAAGCATTTTCCGTAATTTAAATTCCAATTAAATGCTTAATTCTTTTTTTAATGAAATTTTTAAGAAATGGAGACTTGGAGAAATATTCATCCCTCGGTCAAAGGTGTGTGAAAAAAAAAATAGAACAGAACCTCAAAAAAGAAAAAATGATAATAATGCCTCTCCGTATTAATTCAGAATTATTTAACAATCTCTCTCTATTCTAAAAAAAAGTATCTCCCGCTGCCGCTGTCAAAAGCTTGTCACGCTATCTCCTCCGAAACCGCTGGGAGTATGGGGGTCGAGAGCGATACCAATGGATGCAGAAAAATGGGGGGACAAAGTAAGACATGTCTCATCTTCGTCGGACTTTAAATTTTTTTTATTTTATGTTTTGTGGGAAAATATTGACTTTTTCATCTTCAGATTACGATAACTCGCCAAAAAATGATCGTAGAATTTTGACCTTTTTACAATCTAAGACTACAGACATTTCTCTTTCAAACTAGACCTCATTTGTTTAAAATATTTTAAAACAGACTAATATTTTCATCAAAAAATGAAACACAGTTTTTCAAGAAATATCGTCCCCTATGTGGATGTATTATCGATGCTCCTCGAGTTTTTATCTTACATAGAAAATATTTACATCATATGGAAGCTGGAAGCTTTCTTATTCATATAAACCTCATTTCAAGTCTATATCTTAAATTTTCGATTTTTAGTTGAATTTTAAAGCTGATAATTCAACAGTGATGAAAAGCCCTTCGCATTAAGGGTGACAACAGTAAATGGATCGAAGCGGTTACATTGCCCGAGAATCACCCCTATGTATCTCGCTATTAGCCATAACAGAGGAGCGAGCGTAGCGAACCTAGAGGCGAAGCCCCTAGTAAATATAGAAAAAATTTTATCTATATAAAATTGGAGAAACTACAATAGTGATGGCCAAAATTGACAGCACAGACAAACTGACGTTGGAATTTGAGCCCTGTACGTAGTAAGCAACTGCGTTTTTTTTTTTTAAATACCCAATAAAGGCGGTAGATTTCTAAAGAACTAGGTTTGAGTTTATAATGAGTATTAAACCATTAAAAAACATCACTGCTTTACAGTTCCATGGTAAATAAACACTGACAAATATTTTGATGAAATTCGTAAAAAAAAAATTATTTTAATAGGATAAAACCATGGTAACTTCCCAGCAAACACTTCGCGACCCCCCGTGGGGATGGTGAGCGACAGATTGGGAATCACTGCTTTAGGGTGTTACTTTGTACCAAAATTAAAAGAAATCCTGAATATTATTGAAGGCTGAATTTGATAACAGCCAGGGAAAAAAAAGGAAAAAATATTAACACAACCGAGAAGAATTTTAAACAGATAATCTACACAAATACAGAGAAGGAATTCTACACTCATGTCCTTCTGATAAACGCTACTTTAAATTGTTAGTTTTGATCTTTTAGTTGTCATTTGATACGTAAAGTCAACAAAGATGTTGAAATTATCACTAGGGACTGAATCTGTTTACTAGCGATCATAAGTTTAACCCAAAAATTTATTTACAAATCTTTTTACACTCTTCTCCACACTAATGCACTCATGCGTACTATTTCACAACGATACTCTTTATTTTTAAGTTGTTGTTGGGTTTATGGAAACAAAAGGGAAGTTTTTGATATTATCACTTGGGACTGAATTTATTGACAGCCGGGAAAAAAAAAATACTTTCAAAAAACTTCTTAACACTAGAAAGACAGGATTTTTTTTCTTCCTAAAAAGACCGAACGCCGTCATTTTGACGGTTAAAAACAAAATCAAGAATTCAAAACATTAAATTTTTTAAATGGTTAAGTACTTTACATTTTGAACTATTTCACACCAATCTATATATATAAAACAGTTCCGTAACTGACTCATTCATTCATTCATTCATTCATTCATTCACTGACTGACTGACATACAACGCACAGACCAAACCGCAGGACCTAAAGGGCTGAAATTTTGCATAGCGATTCTTCTAATAGTGTAGGGGTGCACTAAGAAAGATTTTTCAAAAATTCTTCTTAGATTTTTTAAATTAAATTTTTAAGCTGTTTTTTAAACTTTTTTTACGTTTGCATTTAAAATAATACATTGCGGATTATAAAATTTATATCACGAGAAAGATCATAAAAATTCCTTCAAAATGAAATCTTTTTCGAACCTTTACCTTGATTTTCTGATTTTTGGTGAATTTTTAACGATTAATTTCTAGAATTTTATTTATTAAATGTTGATCACGTGATTTCTTTTTCTGGTACTCTAAATAAATTTATCGTCACGTGCATAACAACTAAATAGACAAAAATGATATTCTTTTTCTTTCTAATGCAGCAGACGATTGGATATTACCCAAAAAAATAAATCCCTTACGATTTTTTTATAAATATATATATATATATTTTGGCATTAATTGCATACATTGACCGTTGTATTTAATTTGAATGTACTCCGTAGCGAAGCGCGGGTTTTCAGCTAGTATATTATAAATTAGTATATATTTAGATATATTTTTATGCAGATATGCCAAGCTGACGACCTGGTATGGTTTATCCGCAAAAGTATATGCGTGGTTTGTGCAGTCCTTAATTTTCATTATATTTCCTTAGTATTTTATCAGTCCTTATATTTCCTTAGAGTCAAACCAGCAGTACTGCCACGTAAACTTTGGGCCCCCTAAGCACTAGCGCAGGATAAAACCTGGAGCTACTTACCCCGTAGCTCCCTCTCGCTTATCTATCAACTTTAACAACCTTTCTTCAACCTTAACCTTTTTTATTAATGACGCTGCATGGTATTTATACTAAGCGCGTATGCCGAAATTAGCATATCTCAAGCAGCTTCTTTAATTCATTCACTCAAAAGTTCGATTCTTGTGAATCGAATCTTGTGTATACCTTACATACTGCTTTAAGTTGTTACCCTACAACTTTAATTTCCTATTTGTTACGGTAACTAAAGGAGGTTATAGCTATAATTATTGCAGGAATCTAATAACAACTTCAAAGAAATAATAATTTCAAGACAATTTGCGTCAAGATATTGTGCTAATGACTTTTCGATAAATCTCTCAATTTATACGAGTAGTTGTTGTAGTTGCTAGGGATGCGACATCGGCAACAAAACATCGATGTTTTGAAACATCGATATTCAACATTAAAACATCGATGCTAATAAAACATCGCCCCAAAACCATCGATGTTTTGAAACATCGATATTCAACATTAAAACATCGATGCTAATAAAACATCGCCCCAAAACCATCGATGTTTTTAAACATCGATGTTTATGAACTTTCGTTTTTTAAAACTGGTTTAGTAACATCTAAGATTAATGTTACTTCGGTTAGTCATGGAGGGTTGGGGGGGGGGGGGGGGATTTTTTTCTCAGATCGGACTGACACAAATGACAAAAACTTGGTTGCTAGAGTCAGCGCATATCGCAGAATTTCCATTACACATTTTATTACTTTTACCAGAAAATTGTGGAAGAATTTATTGCAATTTATTAACAAATCTTTTATTTTCAAATTAAATAATACAAAAGAAAATTACATATATTTACACCAATTTAAAGTACTGATGCAAAACCAACGTATGGGGGGAAACTGAACAAGGTTATTTTTTCTTTACTGTAAATAACAATTATTGGGGCTATTGGGGCATATAATTATTATTCCTTGGTTGTTCATTGCCATTTGTCTCTTATCGTTCACCCTTTTGTATTCGTCCTTTTCAGAATTCAGACTTACAATTACTGAGTGGGAAAATTATGCTACGTGGTTAATTTTTTTTTAATTATGGTACATTTTAATTTTAAAAAAAACATCGAGACAACGTAAAACATCGAACACAAAACATCGATGTTAAAAAAATTGGCTTCAATAAATCGATGTTTTTTATCAAAACATCGATGTTTTGAAAACATCGACATCGATGTCGCATCCCTAGTAGTTACCTTGTCCATAAATGTGCACTTCTTGATAAATAAAAATAGAATAATAATAAATAAAAAAAAAACTTGAAATAGTCCAGAAGCCTTGGCATGCACGACCTTGGAGATATAGACACAACTTTGCCGCTGTAAATGAGATCTGGTAAAATGATTTCTATTATTTGGTAATTGATTATTAAAATATCCACACACGATAGGCAACATTGTTGCTAGAAATACTTTGTGGTGAAATTTTTTATAAACGTTTCAGTTTGTAAGAATTAGCTTCTGTTGTCGCCAAACGAGAAATACAGCAATAATGCAGGGAGCACGTCTTTGAAGTTTCAAGACGCCGAAGTGGGCAGACGGCCCTAAAGAGATCAGAAAGAGGGTCAGTGGACAGAGCAGACGTGCTCCGGCGGACATGCCATAAGTTTCCTTATAATTAGATGTGTTTTATGCATGTTCGCCAGTGGTGTAATAAATGTCGTAGTGTGTTAAAGAAAGTGGACAAATTTGAAGAGTCAGAGTCAATTTATGGAACTATTAATTACTTTTCTTATTTTTTTCTTTCCCTTATGGACGTTAACACTTCCCTTGAAATAAAAATTTTAAGCATTACCAACTTTTCAACAACTAAATTTTCAAATATTGCCAATAATTAACGAATATAACATAAAAGTACAATAATAACAATATTAGCAATAAATTAATATTATACAATTAACATAATGCAAAATATTTCGATTAT
Source organism: Dolomedes plantarius (assembly GCA_907164885.2). Taxonomy (NCBI): domain Eukaryota; kingdom Metazoa; phylum Arthropoda; class Arachnida; order Araneae; family Dolomedidae; genus Dolomedes; species Dolomedes plantarius. The sequence goes on from OU015500.1 coordinate 137,711,542, forward strand.
GTAACTGATATATTAACAATATTACCAATCATTAACTGAATATTGCTAATATTCAGTTGCAAACGGAGTACTACAAGAGCAATTTATTTCTAGCAAATGCATTTTGTGTATGTGATCTAACAAACATAAAGGGCATCAGGCAACATTTGCAATCTAGAATGTCTTCATATTTTTTTCTTTATTTTAAAAGACTAGGGGCTCCTCTGTTATGGCTAATAGCGAGATACATAGGGGTGATTCTAGGGCAATGTAACAGCCATTTCCTGTTGTCACCCTTATGCGAAGGGGAATCACTGATGAATCATCACTGTTTCACTTTAAAATTCAATTAAAAATCGAAATTTTAAGATAGAGACTTCAAATGAGGTTCATATGAATGAGAAAGCTTTCATCTTCCAGTTGATGTAAATATTTTCTTTGTAAGATAAAAACTCGAGGGGCATCGATATTACATCCATATATGTGACGAAATTTCCCGAAAAAGTGGGTTTAACATTTTGATGAAAATATTAGTCTGTTTTACTTATTTTTAAACAAATGAGGTCTTGTTTGAAAGAGAAATGTCTGTAGGTTTAGATTGTAAAATGATCAAAATTCTACGATCATTTTTTGGCGAGTTATCGTAATCTGAACATGAAAAAGTCAATATTTTCCCACAAAACATGAAATTAAAAAAAATTAAAGTCCGACGAAGATGAGACATGTCTTACTTTCTTCCCCGCATTTTTCTGCATCTATTGGTATCGGTCTCGACCCCATACCCCCAGCGGTTTCGGAGGAGATAGCGTGACAAGCTTTTGACAGCGGCGGCGGCGCCAGTTACTTTTTTTTAGAATAGAGAGATATTCAACAGTTTGCGTTATTTCAGTACAACTTCTTCTGCAACAAACAATTTAAATTGTAGAAATATTTTCAGCTGTTCTCTGTTTTTTCTAGTTGTTCATATTTCCGATTGAGAGCACTGTCATCGATATATTTTTTTCTTTTTGTACTTTTTAAAAGGACGATAAATGTATTTAAAAACATACAAAAACTGTCGTAGGTATGCCTGAAAGGATCAAAGCTCGATAAATGGAGAAAAAAAACCAAACTTGAAAACCGAATAAAGAATATAAATCCTTTAGAAAATACCACGGGAAAAAGAAGCGTTTCTGCAAAAAACTCTAAATACATCTTTTATTATTATTATTTTTAATTCACTCCGCTTATTTGCATACTCCAACCAGTGGCGTAGCGAGGGGGGGGCAAGGGGGTCTATCATGCCCCGGGCGCCACTTGCAGGGGGGCGCCAAAATAATGTCTATATATTATATTATTATATGTTTTTCGGGGGAGGGGTACCAATATAAGGTCTGTATACTATATTACTATATGTTCTTCGGGGGTGGGGCGCTAATATAAGGTCTATATATTATATTATGTTTTGCGGGGGGGGGGGTGCCAATATAAGGTCTATATATTATATTACTATGTTTTTCAGGGGGGGGTGCCAATATAAGGTCTATATAATATATTAGTATATGTTCTTCGGGGGTGGTGCGCCAATATAAGGTCTGTATATTATATTACTATATGTCTTTTTTTTGGGGGGGCGTCAATATAAGGTCTATATATTATATTACTATGTTTTTCGGGGGAGGGGTGCCAATATAAGGTCTATAATATAAGTATATGTTCTTCGGGGGTGGGGCGCCAGTATAAGGTCTATATATTATATTACTATATGTTTTGCGGGGGAGGGGCGCCACAAAGGTATCGTGCCCCGTGCGCCAGTTATGCTCGCTACGCCACTGACTCCAACGACTTACGCACACAGGCATTTGTCTAACATCTTGTTAAGGCATTATGCCTACGTTGAAATGACAGTTTTGGTGCAACATTTCGAAATTATTTTTGAATTGCTCTATTTCAAAGACCAATCTTTTAGGATTCTGAAACTGCTTTACTTTAATTCCTACGGTCATTGAATGAGAACTTATGGCCCATTTACTAAACCGAAAACTATATTAAAATGCCGGAAGTAGCATCTTTAAATGCATTTTTAGAAAACTCATTTTTCAGTTACTTTTGTAAACAGGAAAGGCTAATCATTTAAAAAGTTTTCAATCTATTTCAATGAAATTTTGCAATAGTGTTTTACATATTTGTAACTAATGTTTTGACCTAAAAGCTAAGCTATATGTGTTTGAATCATTCTACAGATTGAATCATTCTACTGATGATTGAATCATTCTGTGAATTGAATCATTCTACAGATACTTGTACTTGATAAAAAATAATTTTTTTTAAAAATTAGTGTTTTTTCACTTTTTGTGGTATATTTCAGTGATTTTTTGAAATATAGTAAAACTTTTAGTCCAGAACACAGATAAGTGTCGCAGTAGTATATAGTATAAAGGAAATTAAAATCTATTGAGTTGAATGGAGTGTAGTTCATTGGCGTAAGCACTCAATTGTACTAAAACTTTAAAAAAAATTTCCTTTATTTTAAAATGTTATGAAATTTTTACCAAAATTGTATTTCTTTTAATGATTTTATATCCCATTTGAACTAAAAATACATGTATTTAATCAGTATACTGTATATTTATGAAAAAAATTGCTCGAACGTAAGTTGATACCTTAAATAACTTTCTATCTTTCTAAATTATTGGAAGACACGAGTGGATGAAGGTATTACATCACATTTTTTTCAAAAATTGTTTGTTTTTTTCTAAAGAATGAAGATATTATATTATATACCTCACATAACATCATTGGATATCTAATAAGTACTAGTTCTCAAGATTTATCAATGGATATTCAATGATTCTTTGTAAGCGATAGACACATAACAACTTCATCCATGGAAAAAAAAAAGCTATTTTTGAAAAATTGTGACAATGCCTTCATCCACTTGTTCAATTTCGAACAATATGAGTAAAAGCAAATTCAAGTTATTCTAGAAATGATCTCCACTATATTCAGTCAGTATAAAGTTTAATGGTTACATATTTCTAAGCCGTGAAATTTATGAAGAAGATCACAGACATTCAGGCATTTTTTTTTATCTCGCATAAAAGCAATCAATTTTGAAAAAGGAGACAAGCTTTTCTTCTTGAAAGCGCATCTTTAGAAGCTATATCCGTATAAATTCCGGAAAAGATTCTTTCTCTAAATCTATATTCGAATAAAACACAAAGTCCGTTTAATTTCTGTGGTAGTGCGCTGCGAATTCTATAATGACAGATCTGCATGCTTAAGAATATTAGAATGCATTAAATTTTCCTCCCATGCGCTTTGCTGTAACTCATTTGAAGACCCTTGTGATGCTAGAAATGCATAAATAAGCTTTAAAGCATTGTTTATGGACGGATTTTTGTCTGAGAGAAAGAGGTGATATTCATGACAGAATGAAATGTATTTAGATTCAGTTTTGCATTCAGTTGAGAAGATAACTTCTGCATGATTCAATTTTTCTTTTAAAGTAGATAAGGAAATGCCCTAAATTCGTGGATATAAAAAAAAAATATCAGCATGTTGAATATTTAGAAAAAGAGGCAATAATCTATGTTTAAGAAATGCTAGAACTGTTAGTGTCCAGTTCTAGCATTTCTTCAAACGTTAACACCGATATACGCGGAATATGCAATCCCCCCCTCCCCTGAAATATCTGGATATTTAAGGGAACATCTAGAATTGAGTTCCAATGAGTGACAAAATCTTAGTTAAGCAATTATGTTAATAAATTATTACTATTAATACCCAGACCTGCCAACTTTCCGGATTTACCCCGGCAATGCCGGATTTTTAATGCATCTTCCGGGTTACGGGAATGGATACTATTATTGCCGGATTTTTAGTTACATAAAAAAAATATCTACTCAGTTCACGTCATCTATGTCAAGGGAAACCTTAGAAAATTTGCTAATAGGCAAATTGAACCCACAAGGATACTGTTATGAAGTCCAATTTAACAATGAATTTTTAAAAAAGAGCAGAATCAGCTACAGTAAATGCTCCAAAAGTTCCAAGATTTTCTACAATTAATTAAAACAAACATTATAAAGAAATAGAAGTACTCAAAATATAGACTGCTGGGGTCCCTGTTAGTTAGTGTAAATAAGATGTACTTTAAAATGTAGTATAACTAATTCCAAATATATAACTTTTGTTTAATATTTTAATTTCAAGATGTGCTGAACAGTAAGGAAATATTTTGAACTATGTAATATTATTAAAGAGATCCTATAAACTATAAGTAAGTATCTATATATATAAAACAGTTCCGTAACTGACTCATTCATTCACTGACTGACTGACTGACTGACATACAACGCACAGACCAAACCGGTGGACCTAAAGGGCTGAAATTTTGCATGGCGATTCTTCTAATAGTGTAGGGGTGCACTAAGAAGGATTTTTCAAAAATTCTTCTTAGATTTTTTTAAATTAAATTTTTAAGCTGTTTTTTAAACTTTTTTTACGTTTGCATTTAAAATAATACATTGAGGGTTATAAAATTTATATCACGAGAAAGATCATAAAAATTCCTTCAAAACTAAATCTTTTTCGAACCTTTACCTTGATTTTCTGATTTTTGGTGAATTTTTAATGATTAATTTTTAGAATTTAATTTATTAAATGTTGATCACGTGATTTCTTTTTCTGGTACTTTCAATAAATTTATCGTCACGTGCATAACAACTAAATAGACAAAAATGATATTCTTTTTCTTTCTAATGCAGCAGACGATTGGATATTATCCAAAAAATATAAATATCCCTTACGATTTTTTTATAAATATATATATATATATATATATATATATATATATATATATATATATATATATATATATATATATATATATATATATATATTTGCATTAATTGCATACATTGACCGTTGTATTTAATTTGAATGTACTCCGTAGCGAAGCGCGGGTTTTCAGCTAGTACATTATAATTCTTTTATGATTTTTTTCTATAATGTCGATTATTTTATGCACGGTAGAATATTGCAGGATTTTGCTCTTACTGAGGTCGGCAGGTCTGAATACCTAATTTGACTTAAAAAGACGGTTATCATCAAGTTTTCGCCGAAAAGTAGTGAAGAAATAATTTTCGCGTTTATTCGCTCATATCGGCAAATTTCGCATTTATTCGCATCTATTTCGTAAATACGAAAATTACGTATCCCTAGTGAAACCCAGTTCTCCTCGACATGTTGCTGTTGCTAAATTTAGACTTTGGATGAGCCATGATTGACTCCAGGCTCACCCACATCGTATTGGGTTGGCTGGTCGTATTGGCTGAGAGTTTTATGTTCTTCTCGACAACCAACGACGGCTAATCAATTGGACGAGTATTCTGCATACTAACTCATCTTAACTGTATAGTTCAAAAGTTTGGGAGAGCTGGCGGTCTGATGACCTAGTGGTCAATAGACTGGCTATTGTAAAATAAAAAATAATTTTTAAAACAAAATTTCAAATTGTTAAAATATTGTTAAATGTATAATTAATCTATATATATAAAACAGTTCCGTAACTGACTCATTCATTCATTCATTCATTCATTCACTGACTGACTGACATACAACGCACAGACCAAACCGCTGGACCTAAAGGGCTGAAATTTTGCATGGCGATTCTTCTTATAGTGTAGGGGTGCACTAAGAAAGATTTTTCAAAAATTCTTCTTAGATTTTTTTAAATTAAATTTTTAAGCTGTTTTTTAAACTTTTTTTACGTTTGCATTTAAAATAATAATTTGAGGGTTATAAAATTTATATCACGAGAAAGATCATAAAAATTCCTTTAAAATGAAATTTTTTTCGAATCTTTACCTCCAGTTCCTGATTTTTGGTGAATTTTTAAAGATTAATTTTTAGAATTTAATTTATTAAATGCTGATCACGTGACTTCCTTTTCTGGTACTTTAAATAAATTTATCGTCACGTGCATAAAAACTAAATAGACAAAAAATAATTTTTTTTTCTTGCTAATGCGGCAGACGATTGGACATTATCCAAAAAAATATTAAAATGCGGTAAAAGAAATGTTCTAGAAACTGTACTATATTAACTGTACTATATTCTTTAGTATTCTTTATATTAGATTTAATTTGAATATCTTCTTCTACATTATTTTGTCTATAAAATATCCCTTACAATTTTTTTATAAATATATATATATTTTACATCAATTATATACATTGATCGTCGCATTTATTATATATATTGGCATTAATTGCATACATTGACCGATGTTTTTACTTTGAATGTACTCCGTAGCGAAGTGCGGGTTTTCAGCTAGTTATCTATATATATAAAACAGTTCAGTAACTGACTCACTGACTGACATACAACGCACAGACCAAACCGCTGGACCTAAAGGGCTGAAATTTTGCATGGCGATTCTTCTTATAGTGTAGAGGTGCACTAAGAGAGATTTTTGAAAAATTCTTCTTAGATTTTTTAAAATTAAATTTTAAGCTCCTTTAGTAACTTTTTTAAAGTTTGCATTTAAAATAATAATTTGAGGGTTATAAAATTTATATCGCGAGAAAGATCATAAAAATTCATTTAAAATGAAATCTTTTTCGAATCTTTACCTCTATTTTCTGATTTTTGGTGAATTTTTAAAGATTAATTTTTAGAATTTAATTTATTAAATGCCGATCACGTGATTTCTTTTTCTGGTACTTCAAATAAATTTATCGTCACGTGCATAAAAACTAAATAGACAAAAAAATATTTTTTTTTCTTGCTAATGCGGCAGACGATTGGACATTATTTTGTCTATAAAAATATCCCTTACGATTTTTTTATAAATATATGCATTTTTTTCTACATCAATTGTATACATTGATCGTCGTATTTATTATAAATATATATATATATATATATATATATATATATTTATTCTGTTTTTTGCATTAATTGCATACATTGACCATTGTATTTAATTTGAATATACTCCGTAGCGAAGGGCGGGTTTTCAGCTAGTCTTCATATAAGGCTAAAGTTGTAGGGAAACAACGACTTTGAAATGAGTACAAATCAAAAATCTGAGACCCCTTTAATCACATTATTTACGACACCCCAGGTGAAAATCTTCTAGAAACTACTAAATCCTGATATTATGACCTTCTCGCTTTACAATATTGTAGCATTATAGAGGAAATAAATAAAAAATGCTGTTTCAAAACAGCATGATTCAGATAAAAGAAGAAAGAAAAGATAGATAGAGAGAGAAATCTATCTGTTCTTCATGCTTTGAACTCCATTTCCTGTAATCTGGAGTTATGCTTCTTTATTAAACCTCCCACTGATTCCTGATAAATACCCTGCGGAAACTGCAATATGTCTAATCATACCACATTCAGAATTCTCCCACAGTCTAAAGGAGCTTTTGTCAGTAACCTTATGCCTGAACCTTCCTTTTTGCTCTATCGGTGACGTATTTTTTTATTTTTTATTTTCAAAATCTCGACAACGTTACGCGGCCGAAAAGTCGAATCCAATTGTACTGTTCCTGGAAGCTGGTTATATATCCCTTATCTTCAGGAACTTGGTTAAAAAAGATAAAGCATTGTTCGAGCGATGCTACAGCTTGATTTATCGAGACTTTGAAGAGGTCTGGACTGGAGGGGTGGAAGGTGTTTGTAAGAATTCATAATCTCCGCTAAGTACGCGGAGGGGGATAAATGTTTATCTGATACAGACGCCGCTTACAGCAATTAATGGGGTTTAAGGCGGCGATGTCGTTAGGTGACTATTGCGGCTTCTATGTTTGTCGTTAGATGGGTGAAAGATAATTTTTTTTTTCTTTTTCAATAATTCAGAGAATGAATAAATTTGAAAGTGATTGTACTTCATTATCTTCATTATTATTTGAACGTCAGTTGAAAAAAACTCCTTACGAATGGCTCAGAACCGGATTGAGAAATTAGGTTTGGAGAAACAAAACTAAAGTTGGTAAATATAGTGGAATTCATTTTAAACTAGCCCAGACTTTTATAAATAAAGAGTTAACTAATATTACGGGGGAATATATATATATATATATATATATATATATATATATATACATACATATATATATATATATATATATATATATATATATATATATATATATATATATATATATATATATATATATATATAGATGTATGTATGTATGTCAAAATTTTGACGTCTTTTGGCACTTTTCTGTTTAACTGTTTACTGCTTGCCCAATCGATACAGATTGGGTTTGGCACGCTGCCAAAAGTATAACTCGCGACGACGGACGATTTTAGCGTCTGAAATTTTGCTTTCCGGAGGAACGTAATCCTGCGTTAAAGTATTATTCGCGTTTACTTTAAACAATGAAAAAGAAACCCCAGTAAAAAAAGTTTCTCTATTACAGTATACAATAAGTTGCTCTATTACAATAAGTTTCTCTATTACAGTATACAATAAGTTGCAAATGCTGAATTAGTACAAAATAAATAAGAAGATTGGTATACATTATCCACGGCGCCAAGCTGCTCGCAAAAATGTACCATATAAGAGATAAAAATACAGTATAAATAGGATACGGAATGAAAAATCAAAACTGCACGGAGCTGAGCTGAAAGCAAGAACAGATAGAATATCCAATAACAACAGATTATGAAGGCATTGCAGTTAAAGACCGGGGGAGTTGTGACCCCCCACTCCGGTTAGAACATGTTTTTACGCCCAGGCAACACTCCCGGAGGTCGCTGCAATGCACAAAACCATACTTATGAAGTTAAAACAATAATAAAATAGAACAAGAAAACATAACTACCAAAACGGCTACCACCCTCACAGTAAAACATCTAAAAAATCAAAAAAAGGCACATTACCCAAGACAACGAACAATATAGACAACACACTCACCCTACACCAGTTGAAGCCATTTTATTCCCATTACAGTCACAGTTATAAGCACCAAAAAACTTAGTCAAAATATCCTTCAGAAATATACTAGGATATACTCTATCACGTGCTCTTTTCATGTATATATATATATATATATATATATATATATATATATATATATGACGCCCAGAGGCGTAGTGGTTAGTGTCAAGCTGCCAGACCACAGCTCCTGGGTTCGATCCTGTGAGTGGACAAGGTCGACTCAGCCTTTCATCCCTTAAGTAGGTCGATAAAATGAGGACCAAGCATGCTTGGGAACTAAACTCTGGGGGTCCCAAGTCAGGTTGACCACCTGACTCAGACATATGCTGTATGGCACCCCAAGTCCACGGTCAAGAAAGCGGAGATGGGCACCGCCGGCCTTGGACCACAGAGGACTGTTGCGCAATGAGTTTAGTTATATATATATATATATATATATATATATATATATATATATATATATATATATATATATATATATATATATATTATTATATATATATACATATATATATATATATATATATATATATATATATATATATACATATAAACACACATATACACATATATATTGCCTTCCTCCGAAGAGAAGATCCCCGAGAAACAGGCCGTAAAATCAGTGCCAGGTCTCTTCTGGCGGGACGTCGACTATACATAGGAATGACGTCATCTAGGAACAAATTTTTATCTTCTGAAATGTTCTTTACCTTTTTTTTTTCAATGCGGAGGGACTTGTCAAACATTCGCCTATACTACACCGCAATTTTACTGCGCATTATATTGTGGGGGCACCATATAGGCGGACAGCATTACCCCCTATGAAGAACCGACACGAACAAAGGCATTTTTCGAGGCGCGACGTCAGGATTCGATCCGAGCACCCTCAGCACCGAAAACCAGCGCGCTCTACCACTGGGCCGCCACAAGCCCCTAATATTCTTTACCAGTTACAGCCCAAAAATATCGTGATGACATCCTATTTTTTCCTTTAAGAGTTCCTTTAAGTCCTAATGTTGATAAAGGATTTGTCAAATGGAAGCGAAATTTCTTTCAAGTGATATAAAGATATTTTTGAAATTATTATACCTAAAAGTTAAATACTTAAAATCACATGACTGATAAAAGAAAACTACTGAAAAATAGTTTCGTCAACATGTTTATTGGGGTAAGTTTCATCAAATATGACTCATGGAATAAGTATTTTGATAACACGGACAAGGAATGTTCTCACCATTAGGTGTTTATAACTGAAACTTCTTTACACCTGTGAATCACTTGAGATACGAATTATCAATACTTTATGGTATTTAAAAAGACAAACAGATATGTAAAAAAACACACACATACGAATTACCGTTAAGCTCAGTGAATGACAGCTTACCTTTTTTGTAACGCTGATTACAAGTCACAAGAGTCGGTTATCAAATTCTTTCCCACGCACAAAATCGCGATAGCGTCGATTACGTATAAAAATCTATATTTCAAAGTCTTGTTATTGCTTTAAAAATTCAATTATTCATTCAACATTTGATGGTGTTTACTGTTGTTTTCAACCTATTATCAGCTTGCAGCTGTGAGGCCACGTATTATCGTTTGTAAAAAATTGCCAAATGGATTATGACCTCACATACACATGACCTATCTATATTCAGGGTTCGTACTAAATTTCGGGAGATCAAAAATGAGGAGTCCGTAAGATCTTTTTAAGAACCTGCAGTGGCATTTTTAAGGACATCGAAAAGGATTTAAAATGTTTTATTTCTAAAGTTAAAAAATTTTTAATTATTTTGAGCTTCAGGATCGCAGTGAACCTTGCGATAATTTTTCCTAAAATGGCAACTTCAAAATATTAATGACCATTTTTGTTGTTTTTGTTCCAATCCCCTTGGTGTAGGAAAGCCTACACCAAATCCAAAGGACCTAGGTCCTCAAATCCTAGGTCCTTGGCGAAGGGTAGTAAGCAGCTTCACTTCAAGGCTAGGTACCACTAGGGCTGAAGTCTGACTTGACCTCGAAGAACATCGGTCCCGTCATTTTGAACCGAGTCAAGTGACGAGACCGGAACACTTGACCCCGCACCTCCAGAGGTAAATTTGAGGACTTGGAGGACAATGTAGCCTCGACCTATTTTACATGCCCCCGCCACCATTAGTGAACACGGCGGGGGATTTGCAGCGACGAGCATCGAACCAGAGACTTTCAGATCACTGGCCTGCTGCTCTTGCGAACTGGGCCACTTGAATTTACTTTTACAAGTTGCAATCTGTTTGGTCTTCCCTGCATTAAAGTTGATAAATTTATATCGGTAAGCAGTGTCATAGCGAGTCATTAGAAAAATAAGCAGGAGTT
>OU015500.1:137727812-137777812 GCA_907164885.2 Dolomedes plantarius
TTTTCTGGGAGGTAGCTGTTTTCCATAGGAACCCCTAATGGATATGCCGACATTGCTCCCTATGGCATAGACGTGCTTCTAACTTTTTTTTTTTTTTTTTTTGGGGGGGGGGGGGGGGCATGAATCGAATTCAGTTAGGGCCCTCTTCAGGGCATTGACTACCGATGCTCCTTAAAATATGAAATATTAGGATTTTGAAATTGAATAACAATAGAATTGATGTTTGAGTAGTATTCAAAAGTTATACGATATGAAAAATAAATATAATATAAATAAAATGAGAAAAATTATATAGCATCGAATTTTTTCTGTGGATCATATCATTGTTAAAAACTAAAAACATAAGCTAAAACATTAGCTAAACATTTAGCTAAAGACATAATCGGAATGCACAATTTCACAGTTTAAAAAGGCGGAAAAACCAACTTCCTTAAAAGTTTTCTACAATTTTCTGATTTTAACTGAACTTCTATTAACATTTTAACTTATATCAAGTTAAGTTTGGGGGGGGGGGGGCAGTTTCTCCCCCGTAACTGACTCATTCATTCACTGACTGACTGACTGACTGACATACAACTCACAGACCAAACCGCTGGACCTAAAGGGCTGAAATTTTGCATGGCGATTCTTCTAATAGTGTAGGGGTGCACTAAGAAAGATTTTTTTAAATTAAATTTTTAAGCTGTTTTAGTAACTTTTTTTAAGTTTGCATTTAAAATAATAATTTGAGGGTTATAAAATTTATATCACGAGAAAGATCATAAAAATTCCTTCAAAATGAAATTTTTTTCGAATTTTTACCTCCATTTCCTGATTTTTGGTGAATTTTTAAAGATTAATTTTTAGAATTTAATTTATTAAATGCTGATCACGTGATTTCTTTTTCTGGTACTTTCGATAAATTTATTGTCACGTGCGTAACAACTAATTAGACAAAAAAAATATTTTTTTTCTCTTTCTAATGCAGCAGACGATTGGATATTATCCAAAAAAAATGCATATCCCTTACGATTTTTTTATAAATCTATACTTATATATAAAGAGAGAGAGCGATTTTGTACGTGGAGGGTAATCTCCGGAACCACTGCACATATTTGAAAAATTCTTTCACTGTTTGAAAGGTACATTATTCCAGATGGACATAGGCTATATATTATGTATATCTGATCAGTAGAAATAAAGTTAGGGGGGATACTCTAGATTTGTGTGCACGGCCGCCATCTTGGATTTTTCCGCCAGGGTTTGGCGCATTTCGCATGGCGATAATTATTGCGTTCTGGTAAAAATAACCCAATGTCAAATTCTCTAATTTTAAGATGAAACAGTTATTTCTGGTGTGATCTTTTAATTACAGTATAATAATTTTAGGTCAGATCTTGGCCTTGACCTGGAAATCTGAGTCAAATTGACTATACTCAAAAGAGTAAATTATTTTAAAACTAAGAGTCTTTTTGTTGAAAATTTTTGAATCCATTATCAGTTTTTCGTTAACTTATTAAATTTAAGTTGCTTTTAATTTTGTTTATCGATTGTCAATTAGTATACTATAATGATACACCATTTCATTTATTTGAAGTAAAAATTATCTGCCATCATTTTTTCGTAAAATGTAAAATACAGTATACATTTTAAATACAATATATTTTAAAATATTTTATAATTCCAAGTTGTAGTGGATTACAAATAAATTTAAATAACTGAAGTTCAACTTCTCTCTCCCCAGGAACCTAAGTTAAAAAGTTAGTCAAGGTTAAGTTATTGGTTTAGGAAAAGGGTTTTTTTTCTTATTTCCAACACAGCAGGATAAATGGTCAAATAATCCTTGTCCCAATTTTATTGTATGCACCAAATATTTGGTTAAGGTCAAATCTGAAGCAAAATTTCATTACCACAATGCCCTAACCAAATAAATAAAAAAAAAAAAAGTGCATCTGGTTACTCACCATAAATTTATGGGTTCATAATTATTTTACATTTTTCAAAGCTGAATTTTAGATAATTTTTAAATTGCAAGTTATTTAGGTGGTACGAAAATGCTGTATTTTTTTCTAATTAACAATATATTGGCATAATATTTTGGTGATTCATTGCTATTAGTCAAAGAGTTAGGGCAAACTGAATAGATGGCATTGAAATTTTATCTGTAAGTAAAATTCATTTGACCAAATTTTTCATATGGATCATAATTTGAAAAGGTAGTTTTTAATTAAAAATGACAAAAAAAAAATCTCAGTCCAACAATTAAATGATTTTTCAAAAATATTTCTAAGTTTCACAATTTAAAAAGGTCGTTTTTATTAAAAAAGCTAAAAGAAAACCCCAAAATTTCCAATATTTGAGAATGATTTTTTCAAAAAAGTGGTTTTTATCAAAAACCCAAAAATAAATCTAAGTCCAACGTTTAAATGATTTTTCAAAATTTTTTCTAAGTTTCATAATTTAAACAGGTGGTTTTTATTAAAAAAGCTAAAAAGTCCAGCTTTTTGAAAACACCGCTTAAAACACATTGGCGAGAAATTTTCGACTCCTCAAAACACGGTAAAATTGCCAAGTTGGCGCAAAAAAATCCAAGATGGCGGCCGTGAACACAATTATTAAGTAACGTACTATTAATTTGAATATTATTTTAGGTGCTTAAAATTAAAAAAACATTCTTTACTTAAAATTCTTTTTTTATTTTTGTATTTTTATTTCATCTCTTACTCTAATTTTGAGATACCAATGTGTATCTACACTTCTATAATCTATATATATATAAAACAGTTCCGTAACTGGCTCATTCATTCACTGACTGACTGACTGACTGACATACAACGCACAGACCAAACCGCTGGACCTAAAGGGCTGAAATTTTGCATGGCGATTCTTCTAATCGTGTAGGGGTGCACTAAGAAAGATTTTTCAAAAATTCTTCTTAGATATTTTAAATTAAATTTTTAAGCTGTTTTTTAAACTTTTTTTACGTTTGCATTTAAAATAATACATTGAGGGTTATAAAATTTATATCACGAGAAAGATCATAAAAATTCCTTCAAAATGAAATTTTTTTCGAATTTTTACCTTCATTTCCTGATTTTTGGTGAATTTTTAAAGATTAATTTTTAGAATTTAATGTATTAAATGCTGATCACGTGATTTCTTTTTCTGGTACTTTCAATAAATTTATCGTCACGTGCGTAACAACTATATAGACAAAAAATATATTTTTTTCTCTTTCTAATGCAGCAGATGATTGGATATTATACAAAAAAAATGCATATCCCTTACGATTTTTTTATAAATCTATATCTATAAAGGAAGAAGTCCTGACTTATCTATATATACATATATACACGTATCAACGCCCAGCAAAAACTATTGAAGATACAGATATCAAATTTTAGGAGCTTATTACTTTTGTGCTGAAGGCGTCATTTAAGAAGCGATTTTTCAAAATTCGCCCCCCAAGGGGGGGAGGGGGGCAAAACATGTTTTTTACATATTCCTTCATATCTCGAAGAAGGATATTGATATCCATAACATTCTTGCTTTAAAATGTAAGTAACATGAATACCTAAAAACCAATTTCAGGATTTTTCAAAATTAGGTCCCCAAGGGGGGGAGGGGGGAAAAACGTGTTTTTACGTGTTTTATCACATTTTCCTTCATATCTCGAAGAAGAAAACAGATATCCATAAGATTCTTGCTTTAAAATGTAAGGAACATAAATACCTAAACACCAATTTCAGGATTTTTCAAAATTCGCCCCCCAAGGGGGGGGGAGGGGGCAAAACGTGTTTTTTACATATGCCTTTATATCTCAAAGAAGAAAATCGATATCCATAAGATTCTTGCTTTAAAATGTAAGAAACATGAATACCTAAAAACCAGTTTTAGGATTTTTCAAAATTCGTCTCCCAAGGGGGAGAGGGGGGCTAAACGTGTTCTTACGTGTTTTATCTATATATATATAAAGGAATCAACACCCAGCAAAAACTATTGGAGATACAGATATCAAATTTTAAGAGTTTATTACTTTTGGGCTGAAGGCGTCATTTAAGAAGCGATTTTTCAAAAATCGCCCCCCCAACGGGGGGGAGGGGGCAAAACGTGTTTTTTACATATTCTTTCGTATCTCAAAGAAGGAAATTGATGTCCATAAGATTCTTACTTTAAAATGCAAGGAACACGAATACCTTAAATCCAATTTCAGGATTTTTTAAAATTTGGCCCCAGGGGACGGGGAGGGGGGGGCTTAACGTGTTTTTCACGTATTCATTCATATCTCAAAGAAAGAAACAGATATCCATAAGATTCTTGCTTTAAAATGTAAGGAACACGAATACATTAAAACCAATTTCAGGATTTTCAAAATTTGGTCCCCCCATGGGGGGGAGGGGGGCAAAACATATTTTTTACATATTCCGTCATATCTCAAAGAAGGAAACAGATATCCATAAGATTCTTGATTTAAAATGTAAGAAACACGATTAAATGTAACAAACACGATCAATATAACGATTTTTCGACATTCGCTTTAGATTTTGAAAAAATTGCTAGAAACAATCGAATAATTTATATTTCCTATATATCACCATTTTGAACACCAAATTGGTGGTAGGAGAAAAGAGAGAGATCAATCTTAGTTAAATGAAGTGTGGAAAGGTGTGTGTGAATTGTATATATTTCGGTTGTTAGTACGTATACATCTAGAGCTCAGGTTAACTCCATTCATTTTTATTATCCTGGGCAACGTCAGGTAATTCTTTGTTTATGAAACCGGCGATTTTCACAAGGGTTTACGGGGAAGCCCTCAAACTCCTCGAAGGGCCGGGATCCAGTGGGTTATCAAAATTGAAAGAAACATTTTAATGCTGACATTAGCATGAGGAGGGGGGGGGGTTATTATAATATGCTGATGGGATGATGACCAGTGGAGAGGGGTATAGATTGCCATAAAATACAAATATACATATCATACAAGTAAGCTTTATTAAGGGTTCACCCGTGCAACGCCGGGTATATAAAGCTAGTATATATATATAGATAGATATATATTTTACATCAATTGTATACATTGATCATCGCATTTATTATAAATATATATATTTATTTTTTGGCATAAATTGCATACGTTGACCGTTGTATTTAATTTGAATGTACTCCGTAGCGAAGCGCGGGTTTTCAGCTAGTTTATTATAAATTGGCATGAAATTGTTCAAAATTTAAAGTATTTAACCATTTAAAAAATATCAAAAATTTTAAATTCTTGATTTTATTTTCAACCGTGAAAATGGCTGCGTTCAGTCTTTTTAGTAAGAAAAAATATTCCGTCTTTCTAGTGTTAAATGACCTGGAAAGCGTTTTATGATTTTGATTCCACACTCTATCATCTTTGATAAATAACGGCAAGTCACCAAAGAGCCGATAATGTTTTATTAATACGATTTCCGAGGGGCTAAATATCAGTCTCTATATCTTGTATAAACGACTGAAGGAAAAAAATTGAACAAGAATAATCAAAATGCTAAGCATTCTCTCATTATTTTGCACGTGCCTAATGTTAGTCTCTAAAATGTATGAGCTTTAATACTGGTCTCTGAAATATACGAACTTATGCATAAACCTTCGGTATAAAAAAAAACCCTTTTCAAATGATAAACATCAAAGGAAGAATACTAAAAGCAAAAATGTACATCTCCAAGGCTAGGGCCTAGGATCTCACCCTTGTCATGGGTTTCCTCAGCGAGGCAAAACCCATGAGCACGCAAGAGGGAAAAGAATTCCTAATGCGAAATTTCTCTAATTTCTTACTGGGGACTGACCAAAAGCAGTCAACCAGAAAACTTCGGATAGAACCATCGTCAATCACAAATTGTGGTACAAAATTTTTAGAACTCAAGTTGACAAAATGCATTAAGCATGCTAAAGAGGCAAGACCTATCATCATCATAATTGGCACGACAGCCCCACGTGAGCCCTGGCCTTCTCTAAAAGTTTTCCCCAAACTACCCTCTCACCAGCCTTGGATCTCCAGTTCTTATCCTTCATTGCATCCGAATCCAGGCAGTCCTTCCATCTCTCTTTTGGTCTTCCTCTCTGTCTTTCACAGAAGGGGACTGCAGTAAACACTTTCAATGGTGCTCTCTCTGAATCTATTCTCAAAAGATGACCTGCCCACCTCATTCTGTTCTATTTCACAAATTTCCCTACGTCTTCATTTTTAAACAGTTTGTATAGTTCAAAATTGTGTCTCCTTCGCCAAATACCAATATCAAAGACACCACCAAAGACAGCCTTCAAAGCTCTCCTTTCAAAAACTACCAGAGCCCTCTCTTCCCTTGATGTCAATGGTGTAGCGTCACGACAAGTAGGTAAGGCGATTCTCTCTGAGGCGTTGCTAAAAATTACTACCATGGGATCCATAACAAAGAAAGACAGAGTTCTAATTAAAAGCGAAGGCCAATTTTTTAAAACAAAAACTCAACAATTTATTAACAACAAATTAACATTTAAACAGTGCAACATATTCAATTAAAATCCCGTGCAGATTCACAACGTACGGAGCCTAAAACACACATCCGCACAGGCCGCGTTCTCTAGCGTCTCTCTTCAATCTCTGGATTTTCAGCCGGGGTGGAGGGGCCGGCAGATTATCGGCTGACAGCTCTTCTTAGACGCCGAACTTTATTACATTGCAGAAACGTTAAGAATCCCCCCACGTGTTCCGAACTGGTGGAACCGAGCAATACATTCCTTGAAAAATACGCAGCTGTGTTTCAAGCTCTTGTGGGGTCTCGGGAAAAAATAAGACCATATTTCCAGTACGCTACAATGGCCATGTCTCAGAGACATATGTTAGCACTGGTCTTATGAGAGTTTTGTAGAGCAAGATCTTTGTTTTTCTTTTGATAAGATTAGATTTCAACTGGTTCTTTAACCCAGTGGTCCCCAACCCCCGGGCCGCCCAAGGGACATTAAATTATTTCCATTTTATTTACTGTGGTGTATTTCTCTCGGGTTTGTGCTAATTTATACCTTTGTAACGGAAGAAATCTTGTAAATATTTTGTCAGACTCTCGTCTCCCATTCTTAAGTGGAATTGATGAAGGTGAGTAATAGCGTCTTCAACAAGCCCAAAATAAACGCAAACAGGTGTCGAACGATATACACCTTTCGAGATGTGCGACAATAGGTAAAAGT
This sequence comes from Dolomedes plantarius, assembly GCA_907164885.2. Lineage (NCBI taxonomy): Eukaryota > Metazoa > Arthropoda > Arachnida > Araneae > Dolomedidae > Dolomedes > Dolomedes plantarius. The sequence continues at coordinate 137,734,995 of OU015500.1, forward strand.
ACGCGAGTCATTTAGAATGATTTGTGAAACCCATTAGCGGCTCGCTTTTCCCTTGGAAAAGTCTGCAGGAAAGAAATTCACCATAGGTGGTCTGCAGAGGGCGGAACCGGAAGAGGTACGGTATTCGAGATGGTTCGAGAAAGGGCTGAGAAGAATGCATAAATAACGACGTGTTGCGAATGAGGGGGAGAATAGACTTTAACTGTTGAAAGGTCGCCACGCGTACGGAGAGACGGGGTCTCGTTTGGACTTTGAATAATGAACCCCACTCTCAGGAGTGTATCAATGTTCTTCGGAATGAACCTTTGTAAATGATTATTTAACCAAGATTTTAATGTTTCAATAAACTAGATGTAAATAAGAGTTGGTTCCACAGTTATGATTACTTCTACAAGATAATGATTTGTCGGATCACGACCATAAAGGTTAACATATTTTAAATTAGTTTATTGTATATTAAACATTTCAAGATTATGAATTAAAATTGCAGTCAGAAAATTGAGAATAAATGCGCTTTCCTGAAATAAAGAGAAAAAAAAACGAAACAAATAAATAAATAAAACGAGTTTTTTATTGAACAATAAATAAACGTAACGTCATTTATACATCAAAATTATAATAACATCAATTATTAAATCAAAACAATCAAAAATGTAAACAATCAACGTCCTCCCTCAGCGGGCCGTGGTAAAATTATCAAACGTTGACCGGTCCGCGACGATAGAAAGGTTGAGGAGCACTGCTTTAACCCATAGAAACAGCAATTAGTAAGGATGCGACATCGATGTCAATGTTTTCAAAACATCGATGTTTTGATAAAAACATCGATGTTTTAAACATCGATTTATTGAAGCCGATTTTTGTTTAACATCGATGTTTTGTGCTCGATGTTTTACGTTGTCTCGATGTTTTTTTTTTAAATGAAAATGTACCATAAATAAATAAAAAAAATTAACCACGTAGCATAATTTTCCCACTCAGTAAATGTAAGTCTGAATTCTGAAAAGGACGAATACAACAAGGGGGAACGATTAGAGACAATGAATAATAATTATATGCCCCAATAGCCCTAATTGTTATTTACAGGGAAGAAAAAATGAGCTTGTTCAGTTTTCCCCCATACGTTGGTTTTGCATCAGTACTTCCAATTGTTGTAAATATGTGTAATTTTCTTTTGTATTACTTAATTTGAAAATAAAAGATTTGTTAATAAATTGCAATAATTTCTTCCTAGATTTTCTGGTAACAGTCCCCCCCCCCCCCCTCCATGACTAACCGAGGTAGCATTAATCTTAGAGATTACTAAACCAGTTTTAAAAAATGAAAGTTCATAAACATCGATGTTTAAAAACATCGATGGTTTTAGGGCGATGTTTTATTAGCATCGATGTTTTAATATTGAATATCGATGTTTCGAAACATCGATGTTTTGTTGTCGATGTCGCATCACTGGCAATTAGCTGGAATAATTCTTTTCCTGATTTCTGGGTCAATCTCATTCTGATATTCATGACAAAACCATTCATGATAAAACCATCGATGTTTTTAAACATCGATGGTTAGGGCGATGTTTTATTAGCATCGATGTTTTAATATTGAATATCGATGTTTCGAAACATCGATGTTTTGTTGTCGATGTCGCATCACTAGCGATTAGCTGGAATAATTCTTTTCCTGATTTCTGGGTCAATCTCATTTTGATATTCAATTTCAGATCCTAAATGAGTAAATTTAAAGAGGCAAGACCTAAAAGCAAAAATATGCATCTCCAATTGCAAAATAAATACAGGAAGGATACCATTCCCTTTTCCTATTATGAAAAGTAATAAATTTTTATTCAGTCATAATAATTGACACTTGCTAGGTTAATTATTTTTTTCTGACTCAGCAGAAACAAGGAAGCGATATATAGCTCCTTCTTTCGGTGTCTTTGCGCAATAGAATTCCTCCGTTAAAAAACAGATAATAATTCAAGGTCTACGACCCGAAGGAAACCACCACCAGAAAAGTGTGATGGAGGATAAATAAACGAGTCTATTTTAACCCGGTAACACATTCTTCGCTTCTCCGTTGCCTAGACAACAGATTGCACAACGCGGAAAATACTGTTTTACGCCTTGTTTGAAGACCTCGTCCGCGGTTTTTATTGTTATGCAATTGTGCGCTCGGATATTATGGTTGCTGACAGGAATGGTGCATTGGAGCTCTATTATTTTTAACAAAACTATATTATTCACGTGATCGGAGTTGTACGGTAAACTCCTTGCTGCAGCTGTGATTTAGTTTCCCAAGCGTTTTTAGCGATAGTTTAAGGGGACTCACGACCCTTAAGTCGAGGAAATCAGGCATATTTTCAAACTTTTTGACTCTTTGTAACTATGTCAATTTACTCCCAATTTTTCCAAATTTTATGTATATAATAAATTGATATATTTATTTTAATACACAAATTTTCAACTCTCAAAATAATTTTAAATAATTTTTTTTAAACTGCTTTATTTACTGTATACTGTCTTGCGCGCAAAACTATGAAATTAATTTTACACTTAAATGTATAATTCCTGTTTTATATTTAAAATAAATAATTCAAAATACAATTGAACATAAAACATTCAACATTAAAATATTTTTTCAATTTTTAATGTTGAATGTTAAATTTCCTTAAATTTTTGCATTAATTTACCCCTGAAAAAATAACAAAATGTGCAGTTATTGCAGTAATTCTTGTTCAGACGCAATAAAATAACATGATTATGCAGTGATAAAAATTTCATGGAATTATGTTTCATAGTTTTTTAGATATCAGTTGCGGAATGATGCAAAATTACATTTTGAGAAAAATGAGTTTAAAATTTTTCTTACCATAAACTTGATCAGTAATTAAATATTTAGAATATCAATATCTCCGGAACTAAGAGAAATATTTTTATGCTGTTTGCTTTATTTTAGTCAGGAATGATCAGGCTTTAACATATATTTTTTTCAAAAAATCGAATGTTTTGAAGATTTAAGGGTGGTGAGTCCCCTTAAGGCTGCTATGTACTAACCGCATTGGATTCGCTCACCTCAATGTTAACCTATGGAGAAAATTTGTCCACGGATTGCCGACTTGGATTCAAAGATTTTTTTTAAAAAATTGTACTCCGTCATAAAGAATGAAATTTTACATTTGTGTACATTTTTCGTTTTTTTATAAAAAATGCAATTACTATTTTAAAATTTAAATTATTCGGGGAAAAATCTGGTATATTGTGTTTTAAACGCTCATAAATTCCTTCGGTGGACGAAATTTATAAAATGAATCCCGTAGCGCTTTGCAGAAAAGTTCAGGCTATCTGACAATACCAATTTTATTTTTGATTATCAGCATTTATGTACCTGTAAATAGTTGACAAAAATATATTTTAAATAAATAATTTGGGGGCAACGCTTAACCCCCCTATAGAGAGAGAGCCATTGCAATCCCTCAAAATGTCAATCCTAAGGGGGGTGGAATTCTCGAAGTGTCAACTGGACTCCTCCCACCACAAGAGTCTGCAAGAAGAGGAAAATGGAAATACGATTTTTTTCTTACTACATAGCAGCCTTAAGTAAACTATTTAATAGATGAGTAGATTTAACTGCACACGTATCTCATATCTAGAACATCAGTACAGTCGAACTCCGCTATAACGAACTTCCAGGGACCAAAAGTTTTGTTCGCTTTATCCGGTGGTTGGCTTTATCCGAACCGTTAAGAAAAATGCTAGAGTTCCCAAAATGTATAACTCATTAGTTGCAAAGTGTATTCCATAATGATGTATTAAAAAATGATAAAATTTATTAAAAATGATCATTAGAGAATTAAATCGACTAAAATCGATTACATTAAACTGACACAATACTAATTAAATTACGTACAATAGGAAAACTGAGGGACCAAAATTTGCGTTCGTTATATCCATGCGTTCGTTATATCCGTGCGTTCGTTATATACCGGGTTCGCTATAACGGGGTTCAACTGCACTAATTCAAACGTGGAGATCATAGGAAGATCATAGGAAAATTATTTCACTGTGATTTACAGTTTTCAGATTCATGTAGTGTGTCATTTTGTTCGGCTTAAGGCTGCCGTAAACAAATCCTACTGGATTCGCAGTGTGCCTACTATTGACAGCTCCATAAATGCTGATAATCCAATAAAAATGGTATTTTCAGGTAGCCTGAACTTTTCTGCATCTTGCAACAGGATTTATTTTGTAAATTGCGTCCACCACACGAATTTGTCAGCATTTAAAACACACTATACCAGATTTATTCCTCCGAATAATTTAAATTTTAAACATTATTTGCATTTAAAAAAAGTTGAAAAATGCCCCAAGTTGTAAACTTCCTTTTTCTATAACAAAGTACAACTTTTTTTTTTAAATTTTAAATCCAAGTCGAATATTCGCGGATATATTTTGTCAACAGCTTAACACTGAGGTGAGCGAATCCAATAGGGTTAGTACACAACAGCCTTAATGAAGTACATCCATGTATTACTGAAGTATAGAAAATCTATTTTAATGTTTTGCTAAATAATTTCTTCCCCCCCCCCCCCGTTTTTTTATTCCATTCGCGGCGAAAATGCATACCTTTAACGTTATCAACCCTTCAGCTACCAACAGAGTTGACACTCAGACGCCCCGCCATCTGGTGGCCAATGTTAGAAGTACGTCCTCAGGAGAACACAAAGTATTGCGGATAAAACAGCTTTAAGGGAAAGATGAGAGTTAACAGCAACCACCACAAAATTCGATTTCCTTAAATTAAAACAATTTTGCCCTGTACGAAAGATTCCGCTTTCAAATGACAAAAACGTATCCACCATCTTTATTCTAAACTTTATAATGAACATTAGGAAATTTCCTTTAAAATTCCTACAACTTTACACTCCCGTGGTCAGATATCTACGGAACTAGAGTTTCAGTCTGTTTGTATTCTTTTCAGAGATATCGTATTCTTGTAAATTCCCCATTGTGAGCAGTTTTTTTGTGAGTCGAATAAAAGATAAACATACTCGACTTTTTAGCACCACATAGCTAGAACTAAGCACGAAAATTAATTTTGCGCTATTTACATGCCGTGTTCCTTCAAGCACTCATCTTGAAACTAATACAATAAAAAACAAATAATTTATAGCCTGCACTTATCGTGCAATACATTTTCACTTTCTTTTCAATCATTAAGTAGAAAATGTACATATTAATTAACTGTCGAAAGGAAATGTGAAGTTTGATATTTAAGATTGATATTTGGATCTTGCAACATAGGCTTTTTACTTTCACCTATGTCTTTATTACCTGTGGCTATAGCTCACATTTTCACAAATTTTTCATCTGTTGCTAGGTGTAAACCATTGTTATTGGACGCAGAGCCAAGAATTTTGGAACGTAAATGAGAATTTTTTGGCCTCGGCCCAGAGAAATGTTTCATCGGTAGTAGAACACTTTTGCCATCTCACTGGGAGGTTAGAAATGCGAGGTATTAGAGGGGGGGTAGGGCAGGGTTGTTGAGTAGAAAGAAAATTCCAGTCTTTTTAAAGTAGCCTACAATGCTTTCGCTGCTTCAAGTGAAGTTTTAGAAGTGAAAAAAAATGGTTTAGAATTCTCTTCGGACTGGTGGGAGGAAATTAAATCTATGAAATGTGATTTTTAATTTTTAACCCCTTCCTCTGTCAAATCCTCACGTTTAATCCACGTATTTAGTCTATGTTGTTATACCATTATCACCATCACTATCATGGACAACACGGCAGCCTGTGGTGGCCATTGCCATCCTTAGAGCATTCCTCATTCCATTCTCCTCTTGGCCAAGCTTTTTCAGTTTTTCATGTGATTTATTGGGATTTTTAATTTTTAAGCCCTTCCTCTGTCAAATCCTCACGTTTAATCCTCGTATTTAGTCTATGTTGTTATACCATTATCATCATCACTATCGTGGACAACACGGCAGCCTGTGGTGACCATTGCCATCCTTAAAGCATTCCTCATTCCTTTCTCCTCTTGGCCAGGCTTTTTCAATTTTTTATGCGATTAATTGCGATTTTTTTATGTGATTTATTGTGATTTTTAATTTTTAAACACTTCCTCTGTCAAATCCTCACGTTTAATCCTCGTATTTAGTCTATGTTGTTATACCATTATCATCATCACTATCATGGACAACACGGCAGCCTGTGGTGGCCATTGTCATCCTTAGAGCATTCCTCATTCCATTCTCCTCTTGGCCAAGCTTTTTAAATTTTTCATGTGATCTATTGGGATTTTTAAGTTTTAAGCCCTCCTCTATTAAATCCTCAATTAAACAGCTTTAAGGTTAAGATGAGAGTTAACAGCAACCACCACAAAATTCGATTTCCTTAAATTAAAACAATTTTGCCCTGTACGAAAGATTCCGCTTTCAAATGACAAATAGTATCCGCCATCTTTATTCTAAACTTTATAATTAACATTTGGAAATTTCCTTTAAAATACCTACAACTTTACACTCCCGTGGTCAGATATCTACGGAAATAGAGTTTCAGTCTGTTTGTATTCTTTTCAGAGATTTTTTTATGTGATTTATTGTGATTTTTAATTTTTAAACCCTTCCTCTGTCAAATCCTCACGTTTAATCCTCGTATTTAGTCTATGTTGTTATACCATTATCATCATCACTATCATGGACAACACGGCAGCCTGTGGTGGCCATTGCCATCCTTAGAGCATTCCTTTTTATATATTACTTGTTGTGTTATGCTTCAACTCCACTAGTGTGTCCAAAGGTGTTTCGTTATTGGTTTTGTATTATCCTTACCCACCATTCTTATTTGACACATTAAAGAATGGCTACAAATGAACCGGTTCTTCTTTCATCCTAATACAAACCAACAACCTCGCTATAAAATTAATAATATTTTATTCGCATGCGAAATTTTCACAAGGGCCACCTAGCATACTTTACTTGGCTAAAGAAGCTTGATCTAAGGAAAATTCAAGGGTCGTTAAGAAACTATGTTGTTATATGCTATGGCAAAAATCTCAAAAATGGAGATTGGGGTCAGAATGCATTTTTTTTATTTTAGCTTTCAAAATGATAAAAAAAGTTTTTAAAAATATATATTAAATATGAATGATTTAAAATTCACCCCATTATTTAAATATAATTCTACATGGTAAAAATATCGTAGAAACCGAAAAAATTTTCATTTTCATATAGAAAGAAGAAGGATAATTTTTCCCCATAGATGGGTAAAATTACAGTTTTGTCTCGGACTATCGAATAAGGGCCTGTTCACATAGGAGTCCGTTGCGTTGCGTTAAGGAAAAGATGACGTTGAGACGAAAATAAACCAATCATAGGCGTTAAAATTTTCATTGCTAATCGTTTGGAGGCATATGATTGGTTTATTTTCGTCTCAACGTCATCTTTTCCTTAACGCAACGCAACGGACTCCTATGTGAACAGGCCCTTAGTTTCTCACGAGAGCCAACACTGGCAATATTTTCATATTTCCTTTGATATAGATTTTCCTTATAAAAAATGGCAACTTAACATACATACAGGCAGAAAAATAAATAAATTTATCTCTGTTGTCTTTGGAGACCGCCGACAACGTAATAATAAATATTTACCGTAATGGTCCTCTAAAACATGCACTAGAGTCTATTCATAGGAATTTATCATAGTATCAGCCAGTCTATATGCTTTCTACACTCTAAATAGGAGTATGTATGCTTTAACACCAAAATTTCTATCAATTTCTCCCCTTACGTAACCCCTCCCCAATGAACAATTTGTTTATTATTTTTAATAAAGCATTATAATAACTATCCTTCATCCAATGAATTATGTACCTAAAACAACAATTTGTAAATCGCACATCACTATTCTTTAATTTCAATGTAAATAACCTAAGTGGCACGCTTTAATAATTCACCGGGGTAAAGCTAGTCTTTTATATTTAAACTAGCTGAAAACCCGCACTTCGCTACGGAGTACATTGAAAATCAATACAACGGTCAATGTATGCAATTAAGGCTTGTGGCGTCCCTGTGGTACAGAGCGCTGGTTTTCGGTGCTGAGGGTGCTCGGATCGAATCCCAGCGTCGCGAAATTAAAAATGGCCCCGTTTGTGTCGTCCCTTCAAAGGGGGTAATACTGTCCGCCTATGTGGTGCCCCCATAATAAAATGGACGGTAAACTGCGGCGTTGTATAGGGGAATGTTTGACGAAAAGTGTCTCCGCTTTTAAAAAAAAGTATGCAATTAATGCCAAAATAAATAAATATATATATATATTGTGATGGCGGCGGACTCTCTACTTAATCCCCGGTATTTTATATGAAAATATCGTGAAGTTTCATTACAGTTTTGGATGTTTAACAGAGGCGATTCCAGGTCCATCAATCAAGAGGCGTGCCAGCTGTCTAGTAAACAGATGACCAGTAACCAGATGACAACCAGGACTGGAAGTGCAAGTGGTTTCTGGACGAGTTGTTCCGGAGGTATGCAGTAGAAGGAGAACCGGTTTGGACTGGTGTTCGTCTGTTCAGGCCAGTGTCAGACAGGGACAGACAGAGAAGGACAGAGGTCAGGTGTGGACGGTGGTGGATTTTGCCTCGGACGAGCGGTTTGAGTGTGCGGAGAAGCCACGTGGAAGAATTGTGATTTGTTTGGCTGGAGTGCCTTACAGGTGTAAATCGATTGATTTGGCTGGAAGCCATGAATGCACTGGAGGTGCAAAACTCAAGGACTTAATGTATATAGTTTGTAAATACGCGAACTGAATAAATGTCATTTTTATGTCCATTAATGCAGAGTATTCTCAGTGATATCTGAGGGAACAAGGTGGCTAGGAATTAGCCATAGTTCGGCGCGGTATCGAAATAGACTGGGCAGGGAAGTCGAATTGCCCCAGTTTATGATAATATATATATATATATATATATATATATATATATATATATATATATATATATATATATATATATATATATATATATATAATAAACACGACGATCAATGTATATAATTGATGTAAAAAAAATATATATTTATAAAAATCATCGTAAGGGTTATTTTTATAGACAAAATAATATAGAAGAAAATATTCAAATTAAATGTAATAGGACATACTAAAGAATATAGTACAGTTAATATAGTGCAGTTTGAGGAACATAATATCTTTTATTGTATTTTAATATATTGTTGAATAATGTCCAATCGTCTGCCGCATTAGTAAGAAAAAAAATGTTTTTTTTTGTCTATATATTTGTTATGCAAGTGACTATAAATTTATTTAAAGTACCAGAAAAGGAAATCACGTTATCAGCATTTAATAAATTAAATTTTAAAAATTAATCTTTGAAAATTCACTTAAAATCAGAAAATTGAGGTAAAGATTCGAAAAAGATCTCATTTTAAAGGAATTTTAGGATCTTTCTCGTGATATAAATTTTATAACCCTCAAATTATTATTTTAAATGCAACCTTTATAAAAGTTACTAAAGCAGCTTAAAAATTTAATTTTAAAAAATCTAAAAAGAATTTTTCAAAAATCTTTCTTTGTGCACCCTTACACTATAAGAAGAGTCGCCATGCAAAGTTTCAGCCCTTTAGGTCCAGCGGTTTGTTCTGTGAGCCAGTGTATGTCAGTCAGTCAGTGAGTCAGTCAGGTACGGAACTGTTATATATGTATATATAGATAATTCTGTGTAAACACGTTTTGGGTGTTATTTTATTAACAGAAATTGCCATGTACAAAAGTAAATACTGCACTTTCGTTTTATCGCTTGAGCAAGAGTAAGTTATACAATGTGACAGTTTTACTCGAATATAAACCCACAATTTCGTATACTAAATACGTATTAACAAAGCACATGTTAAAAATATTTATATTATCTCAATGTCCGCGAATCTTTCCAACATAAAATAATCGATCTAAAAGTGGTGTTAGAACGTAATGGCTGACAAACGTATTGAATGACAGATAGAAGTAAATATACTTCATGAGTGAATAACCTCGAATGTAATTCAATTACTAGCTCAATGATGCATGACACATTGTTATGCTTCTCACGTTGAGTAATATGACTCATCGTGTTCAACTTTCAGGCTCTTTATTTATGATGAATAAAGTTTTAATTTACGTTTTAAATTAAAACTTTAGTTTAAAACGTAACGTTTACGTTAAAGTTTTAATTTAAAATTTTAACTACTTTTAATAACGTACATTTTTTTTGCATTAAACATTAATTTTTAGGGCATATTTGACAATATTATGATTTTATCATTGATCAGGACTCATCTACTGTCTAAATACGTTAAACTTCTATTGCTTTACGAATTCTTCATAATGGGTAATATTAAATGTAATCATTAGAGATGAAATTATTTTGGCAAAAAAAAAAAATTTTCTTGGGTAGTTTTCCGAAATTGAATAAATGAACAAATTAAAATTAAAAGTCTTTACACAGAATAACTTAGAACAAATATAACAGCTCTGCAACACTTAATTTAAATTTCTTATGTCCAACGTACGCAAAATTTTTGATTTTAGGATTTTAGATAATTTTGTAAGGTATACACAAGATTCGATTCATTCATTTTGAGTGAATGAATTAAAGAAGCTGCTTGAGATATGCTAATTTCGGCATACGCGCTTGGGTATAAATACCAAGTAGCTTGATTAATACAGGTGATTGAAGAAGGTTGTTGTTAAGGTTGATACATAAGCGAGTTAGGGGAGCTACGAATAAGCAGCTCCAGGTTTTAACCGGCGCTATTGCTTAGGGGGCCCAAAGTGAACGTGGCAGAACTGCTGGTTTGACTCTCTGCTGGTTTGTGAGTATTTGCAAAGTGTATTTCTATTGAATGCTAATATATATTCCGTACAAGTAGTACGTATGCTTATTGCTGTAAAAGCAAATTCTATATGTGCAACGAATTCAATAAACATTGTGTAAGGTATACACAAGATTCGATTCACAAGAATCGAACTTTTGAGTGAATTAAAGAAGCTGCTTTAGATATGCTAATTTCGGCATACGCGCTTAGTATAAATACCACGCAGCGTCATTAATAGAAAAAAGGGGGAGGTTGTTAAAGTTGAAAAGGTGTTATCCTGCGCTAGTGCTTAGCGGGCCAGAAGTTTACATGGCAGTACTGCTGGTTTGACTTACTGTTCGTGAGTATAGAAAATATATGGTTCTTGAAAGCTGTATTTATATTCCGTACAAGTGTACGTATGCTTATTGCTGTAAAAGCCAATTATATGTGCAACGAATTCAATAAACATTGTTTCATGTATAAACTGTGTTTGTTTCAAATTCAAATAGAGTGCCACTTCAAATTATATACACCCAAGTCTGGGTAGAAGTGAGCATAGATTCTCTATAATTGTTTCATGTATAAACTGTGTTTGCATCAAATTCATTTAGAGTGTCACTTCAAATTATATACACCCAAGTCTGGGTAGAAGTGAGCTATACTCTACAATGTATAATCTCCATTTTGCTCTACTGCAAAAAAATTTTCCGGAGCATCCAGCTACCATGATCTTAAATTTCGCCCTTGAGATAAACTTCTCAGCAAGGACAGAAATATTTCAGTCAATCCAGCCCAGAAGAGAGGACCAAGTGTTTTCCAAACAGACCGAGAGAACGTGAATATGTGAAAATTGTAAGGCACAACCATCACGCGAAGTTGTTAATATTTATTGTGTGTCATATACTAACGGTATGGTCGCGGAAATGGGCTTTTAAATCATAGTACAACTGGAAATCGGCGCAGTTGCCATAAGATTTGATTTTGAAGTCGTTAGTACAGAACTATCTTGTGCTATAATGATTAATGTTAGTTTATTATTATATATATAAAACAGTTCCGTAACTGACTCACTGACATACAACGCACAGACCAAACCGCTGGACCTAGAGGCCTGACATTTTGCATGGCGATTCTTCTTATGGTGTAGGGGAGCACTAAGAAAGATTTTTGAAAAATTCTTCTTAGATTTTTTTTAATTAACTTTTTAAGCTGTTTTTGTAACTTTTTTCAAGTTTACTTTTAAAATAATAATCTGAGGGTTATAAAATTTATATCACGAGAAAGATAATAAAAATTCCTTTAAAATGAAATCTTTTTCGAACCTTTACCTCAGTTTTCTGATTTTTGGTGAATTTTTAAAGATTCATTTTTAGAATTTAATTTATTAAATGCCGATGACGTGATTTCTTTTTCTGGTACTTTAAATAAATTTATCGTCACTTGCATAACAACTAAATACACAAAAAAGTATTATTTTTCTTTCTAATGTGGCAGACGATTGGATATTATCCAAAAAAATAAATATACCTTACGATTTTTTTATAAATATATATATATATATATATATATATTAATTACATCAATTGCATACATTTATCGTCGTATTTATTATAAATATATATATATTTTTTTTGGCATTAATTGCATACATTGGCCGTATTTAATTTGAATGTACTCCGTAGCGAAGCGCGGGTTTTCAGCTAGTTATATATATAATAGCCGTTGTCTCTGTATAACACTTCCGGGCTGTACTCATCTTTCAATTGAATCCCTCAGTAAACAAACAGCCGGTTAGGCTTAATTTCAATTTCATATGTGGATCAGAATTTTTTCTTACCTAAAAACTAATATCTTCTCCATCAAATCACGTTTGTTCAGCCTATTTTTCTATAAAACATTCAGAACTAAAAAAGACTGGATTTTTTAGCTTTATATTTAACAGTTTTTAAAAATCTGTTTACTTTTGCGATGAATTCTCAAAGTAAACAAACTTGAATGTGAATGAATCAAGTAGCTCAAGTATTCATATCGCGTAGTGAGCTGTAAAAAACTGGATGGCAGTCTACTACTCCAATCGCATGAAAAACTAAAAAATAAAAAAATAATGAGAGGGTTTGCTTTTACAAGGTGTGGATTAAATGCAATATTGTTAGATAATTCGGGATATTTTTTAACTTTCATATACTTTTTCCATTATGACGTCATTATTAGTATTATGACTTCAAAATGACGGGTTACCTTCTAGTTCTTGAGTAAAAACAAAATTTACGGGAAGAAAAGGTGGGGTGAAAAATCATTTGGTTCAACTGAAATGTTTTCGAAATAAGTTTGACGTTTCTTTACCATGTAATGAAGAATTTTCAGTCGTAGAAACTCTCAAAAAAGATAATTCTTACATTTAATGTGTATAATGAACTCAACTTTTTTGTCAATTTTCTACGAAGCATTGCGAAGCACATTTGTAAAAGCACATCGATGTTTTGCATAGTTAAACGAGTTGCCCTGTTAGCTAATATTGAAGGGTTCTCTGAAGATAAAACCATTACTCAACCAATATCTTTAAAGTAGGGGTCGGCTACCTTTATTACTAGGAGGGCATATTTCAGAAATGCGGGAGTTCGGCGGGCACCACTGGATAAAGAGGAGGGGGGGGGGGTAATATTTAAACACGAAAATATTAATACAACATAAAATTTCATACATAAATGCAAATTTTAATTTAAACAAAACAGTCTTAAAATTGATAATTAATGCGATATTGGACATTGCAAATCTGCGACCAACTCGCCGTAATGTAGCACATAAGTTGAATTTCCAGTTCTCAGGCATTGGTCCAAAGGAGTGCCACTGAGTCTTGATCGGTGCTTTGATTTTAAGTATTTCGTGCTGGAAAACAAAGATTCATAAGCAAGTGTCAACGCACAAATAGAGTTCAATTTCAGAGCACATTTTGTTAACAATGGGAAACTAAGTAAAATATAAACAATAGAAATAAAATAATTAGGTTAGAATTGGCTGCTGTTTCGCCATAACCGTCACTTACGGAATTGGGGTGTGTACGCATCTTTTACTTTGCATTAGGATTATTTGTGTGCTTGCATGTACGGTGCGTTGAGCCCATACTGTATGTTGTGTTTGTCTTTTCATTTTCTTTTTGACTTATTGCTTCCTTGGGGGACTCGGGGCCTTGGGATGTCTTTTGGGCTTACCTGCATCCTATTCAGAAAGTTTCCCTTGAGGTAACTGATATGGTTAGGCTCCCTGATGACGAGACCTGTCGGTTACCTCTATGTTGTTTTATGGTTCAGTTCCGGCACTTATACAGAATCTTGCCGTTGGTGCGTGGATGCCCAGAGTGCTTGATTTCTGTTTGTTTTTTGTTTATATTCGTATTATTTTTATCTATCTCTGTTGTATTATTTATCAATCGGATACTATTCATTCACTAAATTCCAGGATTTTTTCTCCGTTATGATGTGATTTTAATTCAATGTTATTTCTAATATTTATAATTTTCCAATTCTAAGTCCAATTTACAGGAAATATGAAAAAATGTTGCGATTTTCTGAGTCACATCGTCTTCTGTACGAGAGTAAGGATTAATAAAAAACGTCAATAAAGCCTCCAATTCGTAGAATTCTTCAAATCTGGTATTAAATTCTTCCAATAAAGAATCAAAATGTTTAAAAAACTGATAGATTGTAGCATTCCCATCGCAATAATTTTCTATCACCATTTTTAAATTTGGGAAATGTGGTAAATTATCTTTCTCCGTATGCGATTTCCAGAGCGCCAATTTAGCTATAAATGCGTTCTACTTGTCATAGAAGCAAGGGGAGAGCGACGCTGTCGGGAGATCAGGCTGGTCAGTTTTTGATTTTTACGGTTTTACGATTTTTAATTTTTTGAAAGATAAAATTGTTCATTGCAACTACAAGCGTTTGTTGTTCAAATATCTAAAATTTTCCGATATTTGAACGGCGGGCACTTTAAAATCCGAGACTATTTCACCGCGTTGCCAACCCCTGTTTTAGAGGCTGGATTACGAAAGTTGCTGAAATGCAATGAAAAAAATTAACGATCGCCAAGAAGGATAAAATCACACAGCTATCGGGATAACTCCTTCAGAAATGTTCTTCAAATATAACAGTCTTCCCGATTATTGGTTATTAGCTGTAAATATATTATCAGAAAAAGCAGTTAAATAGTTATTCCTACTGTAGAATTTACCTAAGCAGGTGAGGTCTCTGTATACCAATACTAGCTGAAAACCCGTACTTCGCTACGGAGTACATTCAAATTAAATACAACGGTCAATATATGCAAGTTCAAATTACGCAAACTGTGCATAAAATTGTCATAAATTCAAAAAAAAAATAAAGTTCTGTAGTATTATACCAATAAATTTCCAGTTGATAGCCAATAAATTGTAAATATTTTTTTACCTTAAATGTAGAATAAAAAGAGTAGTTCCAAATGTAATTTTCTTCAATAAACCCTTAAAATTTGCCAATTTCAAAAATCTTTTTTGTTTTTATCAATACCTCCTCCACTTGAATCTTTAAAATATTAAATGTTTTACTGATAATAAATGAAAATGTAGTTTGATGTGTTGCTATGGTTACTGGACTATCGTTGACAAAGGAAAAGTTGTAAAGGTAAAGCATCATCTCAACATTTAGGCCCCTAACTTTCTTTCTACTGATCAGATATACATCATATATAGCCTATGTCCATCTGGAATAATGTACCGTTCCAATAGTGAAAGAATTTTTCAAATAGGTGCAGTGGTTCCGGAGATTACCCTCCACATACAAAATCCCCTCTCTCTTTATATATTAGTATAG
Source organism: Dolomedes plantarius (assembly GCA_907164885.2). NCBI lineage: Eukaryota > Metazoa > Arthropoda > Arachnida > Araneae > Dolomedidae > Dolomedes > Dolomedes plantarius. Next base: position 137,750,674 of record OU015500.1, read on the forward strand.
ATTACTATCTATATACCAGGATTATACCAATAGAATCAACAAGGGACATATTAAGTCCGATATCCTGTTTCTCGACCAATGAGTAACTATGATCATGACTCAGAATAATCCGCACAAAAATACACAAAGGTCACTTAGAAGTTTTGACACTTTTTAAAGACCCCATTTACACGAGCGGGAACTATAATCTCTCGTGAGGAAGATAACATTTAAGATAACAAGGAAAGATAAGGCTTGACGCTAAAGATACATCATTATCCATTCCACAGTTCCCAAAGTACCTATATTTATCTTTATAACTTTTTGAAATTCCAACGGTAGAAAAATTATGGACAAACGAGTACAGTTATTAACACGTGGTTAAAAAAAATTACTGCATTACGATTACGAAAAACTGCAACAGTTTCATACTAAAAATTTAAATTAAAGTTTATTAAGGTATCCGACTACGTTCGGAGCCCTTTTTTTTTTTTTAAAAACTGTACTTGAGAAAATTTCTACCTTATTTTTCGAAGGAATATAACACCAGAACTCGAAAATGATAAAAAAATACACATTTACTATGCAGTTTTTTCCAAAATTGAAGAAATTGGGTCGAAAGTTAGCAAATTTTTACGAAAACGGCTCTAGCTCTAAATTAAAATATTATGCATATAATATTAACTTTTTTTGGTCATATGTAGGTAAGTACCTTTTAAGTGTAATGACCTAGAAGCTAATCGATATCTTAAAACCCCCAAAAATGCAGGTCATTATATGCAATTACATGTAAAACTTTAGTAATTTTCGATGAGATTTTTATAAATGCAGCTATAAATCAACAAATGATATATACCTAAAACCAAATCTGTAGTCCATTACATTCTTAGTATTATGAAAAACATACGTGAAAAATTTCATAGACATATCATGGTTAGATTTTGAGTTATCACAAGAGTCGGTTACATTTTTGATGAAGAACAAGTTCTTCAGAAAACACGATTAAAGTTTTCAAATTGTATTCAAATTCATAGCTGCTGCTGATCTTTAAATCGCTCTAATTTCATTTCTAAGGATCGTATCGAAAAAAATAAAAGCAGATTTCGAAACGTAAATTTACGATCTTCAAAACAAAGGAATAAAAACAATTTCGAAATTTTCGTCAAAATCGATGTTTTAAACGTAGTCGGATACCTTAATTTTGATAACAATCTAACAAATAAAGAAATATTGTGCGGAACTGGGGGAATTATGGAGTTGAAATCCCCCGAATAATAGTTAATAAATACGCAGGGCCCGACTTAGCCTAATTGGGGCCTGGGGCAAACATTTCTTTGGGGGCCCCCCCTCTGCTTCACTACTTCAGTAATGAAGAACCGAACTTTATGGAGGTATTTAAATTTTTCACCTCATTATAGATATATAACAAGAAAATTGACTAGAACCTAAAATAGCTATAAAGTCCCCAAAACCCCCTCCAATGGTCAGACGAAATATCATTTTGTCCATTTTACTGATTTTTTGACAATTCTATGTCCATCATTAAAAGGGATATAGCACATCTGAAGAGCCAAAATTTTACAAAAATGCTATTTAAATTTATTCGTTATATTTCCGTGATTTTTCATTCTCAACAATTCAAAATCTCAAAAAAGTAAAAAAAAACATTAAAATAAACGTAAAATAAACTTTCTATTCGATTTGTGGCCCCCCTCTGATGTGGGGGCCCGGGGCAATTGCCCCGTATGCCCCTGGCTTAGTCAGGCTCTGCAAATACAACACAAAAAGCTATTTTTTATAGTTGTAGGTATTAAGATCAAATGACCAATCTTGGACTCCCTGCCACTTTCGGTTGTACCAATGATAGGGCGTTCGCCCTCAGATTTTTTTCAAGAATCCTCAATTTTTTTTAAATTTTGGAAACACCGAAGAAAAGAATGAATCATTTTTTAGTACCCCTGAGGGATTTACACGGAAGATTTACTATACTTAAAATGAGAGGGATAGTTTATCACTCAACCAAAGTCATTTCTGCTTGATTCTGAATGCCCCAAATTCACCCGGATAGACAATTCGTTAAAGTCCTCCAAGATCACAAAGGAGTTCTGACACTTGTCAAATGAGTATAACAGCCAGGATGCATTATCACTCAAGGAGTATATAGATAACATTCAACCGTGGTCCTATTACCACCAGAAAAAAAGAAAAATATATTAGCTTAAACAATATGGATCTCCAAAGAGACCACACAGATACTGATAGCCATTGGTTAGCCCACAGACTTTAGCCCACAATGTTTCTGTCGTAGATTGTTTTTGCATTTTTCCACGCATCTGGAGATACTTTCGTTGGGTCCATTTATCAGTTTACATCTGACAGATGAACAGCTTACAAGTCACATCAGTAAACGGACACCTTAGCTCGTCCACCCGGCAGCCTGATCATTGTTTACCCGTTCCAATTTAATGACCGAGAAGCCTTGTTGCACCGCCCCCTCTTCAAATACCCCCGAAGACTGAGGTCTCTGTGGTAGGTCCTAATGGGCAAGGCATTGTAAAACGATTTTGTCCGGCTTTGCTCCCACCCGTGGCTAGCCTCCATGCTTCGTGCCGAGACATTATCACCACCGGGACGTGCTTTCATCGTGTCTGCAAAAGACACGAGGATTTCCCCCCCCCCTCCCCCCTCATCTGTTGAATGAAGTGAAAAGAAACTAGTTACCATTTCTATAACACAAGTTTCGCTGATTGATTCTTATCATACTGGTCTTTAAGAGCTTGCCCCCTTTCATGTGGAGCAAACATAAACCAGTGCCCTAAATGAAATAAATGAATAATTATTAAAAGATAAAGATCCTACTTTACTAGTTCAATTTTCGAAAAAGAAAATCAACAAGATTTATCAATACTAAGATGTGTGCTCGGTGCTAGGTAACACAATTTATCAGTATTAAAATGTGCGCTAGGTGCTAGCCAAAGGATTGGACTTTTCTAATATATATATATATATATATGTCAAAATTTTGACGCATTTTGATACTTTCCTGTTTAACCGTTTACTGCTTGCCCAAGCGATACAGACTGGATTTGGCGCTCTGCTAAAATTATAACTCGCGACGCAGGGCACCTGAAATTTTGCTTTTCGGAGGACCGTTATGGAGGAACGTAATCCTACGTTAAAAAGGGGGAGGAATATCAAAGTCTCAGTTCAGGGATACTCTAGCATATCAATAGTAAATAACTTCCACTAAATTATAGTAAATAACTTGACACCAACAAGGCAAACTGCTATATTTTACAGCATATTTAACCCGTATAGCAGAGGAATCAGTGGTAAAGAAAAAAACTACGTGGTGGGTCTGCAGTGACCACTCCATATCAGTATCTTATCGAACACGAAACTAAATGCAACTACAAAAAACGACAATTGTAGGCAATTGTCGTTCCCCGCATCCCTTTAGACCACCCCTAGTGTCAGAAAATAAGGCGGCACTTTCTCAATTCTGGGACTTTCTTATCTTGAACTTCAAAGCAGCTGCCGATTTTCTAGACTTTATCTAAAAGAAAATTAGCTAGAACCATTACAGACAGATCTGTATCGTCCCCCTTTGTTGGAAATGAGAGAGGGGTGAAGACAGACAGAAGCTATTAATATCGGAACCAAATTAGCGCTAGTTGCTTTGACGACGCGACGAGTTTCAGAAATTCATAAACTTAGCATTCAATGTAGTTAAAGATCGCAGACGTTAATGCTGCTGTGCACTAACCCTATTGGATTCGCGCGCCTCAATATTAACCTATGGAGAAGATGTGTTTACTAGTTTAATAATTACTAGTTTACTAGTTTACTGTTTACTAGTTTAATAATTACAAGATAAAAAGAACTTTTTATATACCATGTTTTTAAATTTTCTGCTGAATCATAAAAACTTGACAATTTTATATATTAATAAATACTTTTTAAAATATTTTTTGAGGAATTATCTCATCAACTTGAAACGAAATGAAGTTAATTGGAAGTTAACTTGCGTTTAACTTTTCGTTCCCGTCCCGGTCGATAGATGGCTGCACCAGTCTACAAAACAAAATTAACTGAAAATGAATTCAATTGTGCTTAAAGATGGCTAAAAGTATTAAAATAATGCATTGTCATCGTGTTCTGAGCTATTCTAAAAGTTTCAAATGTCTAGCTAGTCGGGAAGTTAGTTAAAAATCAATTGCAAGATTTGTACTGTACAAACACACACACAAACAAGAAAACGACTTAATAAAAACATGGTAAAAATATTGCATTCTTATTAGTGCATATAAATATATGCAATATAAATATATGCATATAAATATATGCAGTAAAAATATTGCATACCTGTTAATGTGGGATTCATCTCTTTCTATGTATCTGACCTACAATATACTAAATTTTATTTTATTTTAAAGTATGTAAAAAATCTCATACGAAAAAAAGCTTAATTTTAAATACAGCAATAATATTCTTATTCGGGTGCTTTCAGTTATCAGTTACAGTTAGTCGGGAGTTTACTGTCGGAAGTTTACAGTTAGCATACTGTTTTTGCGAAACGCAACCTGGTTTTTCCTACTGGGAAAAAAAAAAGGTTTGAATGACAACAGTAAGATTCTAAATTTGGAATGAATGACATTAGCAAATTTGAATGTATTTAAAGATTTTATTGAGCACTTCTTACGGCAAAGGCTATAAATGTCTCTTTACGAATCAGTTGATTTTCAATTCCGAAGATATGCTATGGAGGGTTTTAATTTCATATTTCTAATTACAGATTAGATAACGTGACTTTTTTTTCCCAGTTTTAAAATAACTTTCAATCAAATGCGCTTGTTTTTTCAAAAATCCTAATTTTAATTTTTTTTTCCAAAGAATTTAATTAATTTTTTTAGTAAGGATTAATAATTTAATGATCTGTAAAAGAATTAATTTTTGAAAAGTGAAAAAAACCTAAAAAAAATTCGTGCTCATTGCTTAATAAACACCTACCTTCATATGCAAAAAACATAATTCAAAAATATGCTTTTCTGTGATTTGAAAAAGTTATAATTCATAATTCAACAGCATACGCTAACGCACATTCTCATTATTTAGTATCCATCTACCTTCATAAGCATAAAACATAATTAAAAAATATGGTAATCTTTTATTAGGAAAATAATGAGTGGAAAATTCACTATACAAAAATTCGTATTTCAAAAGCATATGCTGATCTGTGTTTAGAAAGATACCAACAAAAGAATTATTTCTCGAGGATTGAAAATCTGAGGTATCAGTTGATGCATCAACTCAACAGACCAATCAACAGACCAATAGTTTTTGTATAGAATCATCAAGTTTGATAAAAAAAATATGTAAAATTCTCGAACACATCTTTTCAAAAAACAACCCTTAGATTGTCGAAATTTCTATTGGCTAAATGCTGGTATTTGCCCTAGCAACCAGAACATCGTAGACAGGGTTCAAATGCAGGGCCTGATTATGAACGCTGGGGGCCCCTGTGCAGATGTTATTTGGGGGCCCCTCCCCCTTACGAACATTTATAAAAAATAAGAACCATCCATGGACTATACCATTAGAAGTACTAGGTGCATACATCAAGCGTGTGAGGAAACGTTGTTAAAAATCAAAAAATCGTTTGATTTAAATTTTGATTCAAATAACGATTTAAACCAAACAATCCTGCATGCGAGTCCTATATTATGCTATTACAGTGTATGGCTAATAAGATGAAGCATTCATAAACATGTTTCACATAAAATTGAAAACGCCTTTCATCTTCTGTTGTACACCTGATACAACCTGATAGTTTAACATTTTTCCTAAAATAGAAATCGAAATTAAAATCTTTCCCTTATCTGGCCTCCTATTTATTTTAGGGATGCGACATCGATGTCGATGTTTTCAAAACATCGATGTTTTGATAAAAACATCGATGTTTTAAACATCGATTTATTGAAGCCGATGTTTTTTTAACATCGATGTTTTGTGCTCGATGTTTTACGTTGTCTCGATGTTTTTTTTTTAATGAAAAGTACCGTAATAAAAAAAAATTTACCACGTAGCATAATTTTCACACTCAGTAAATGTAAGTCTGAATTCTGTAAAGGACGAATACAAAAAGAGGAACGATTCCTTAGCAAACACACAAATGGCAATTAACGACCAATGAACCAATCAGAGCGCTTGGAATGTTCCTGACACTCCAGAACCTGCCACGGGGTTTTATTTTACAAATAGTGTATACACGAGTGCATCCATTTAAGTTTTTGTTTTGTTCTGGTTTTATATAAGTTGACGTTAATATTATTAGTAAGATGCCTCCCAAAAGTACCGTTTGGAAATATTTTTACAAAACCACTGACAAATTGGCGAAATGCAATATTTGCCTTAAGTCCCTCAAAACTTCTGGCAATACCACGAATTTATCTGGACATTTGAAGGCAAAACATGGCGGTATTTACAATGAGAATTTTGAGTCATCAATGTAGCCCAAAGCAACCAAGTTTTTGTCATTTGTGCCTGCCCAATCAGAGAGTAAAATTAAATCACCCCCTCCCCCCACGACTAACGGAAGTAACATTAATGTTAGAGATTACTAAACCAGTTTTAAAAAATGGATGCTCTAAAACATCGATGGTTTTTGGGCGATGTTTTATTAGCATCGATGTTTTAATATAGAATATCGATGTTTCAAAACATCGATGTTTTGTTATCGATGTCGCATCACTAAGGTTTATTTCGAAAAGTCTAGTATATATCGTCACCTATATAGTATATATCGTATAGTATATACGTATAGTATATAAAGTATATAAATATATAAAGTATATCGTATATATAAAGTATATACTATACGATATACTTTATATATCGTATATATATCGTATATATAAAGTATATTATATAGTATATAAAGTATAGTATATATCGTATAGTATATATGTTTCAAAACATCGATGTTTTGTTATCGATGTCGCATCACTAATCTATTTTAGTGTTGAGAAACATCATAAAAGAGGACAGTTTTGGGGCCCCTTAGCATCAGGGGGCCCTGGGCAAAGTCCCGATTTGCCCATGGGATAAAAAGGCCCTGTTCAAATGATGATGCAGTATTTTTATTTATAAAAACAAGCATACTAAAAAAACACTATTTTTTTTTGTTTTTTTGTTTCCGCTTATATCTAGCGTACGTAGCGCATCAAATCTTTTACTAACCTTTTATAGTATGAAACAGACTCTAGAGTCCTTTTATGGTTTTAAAAGCGGGCAAGTGGTTTGCACCTGTTAATCCAGATTGATGAATAATATATGATGACTCACTGGAGCAGGTATATAACAGTATACCAACAAGTAGTCTACACACTCCCCCCTCCCCCCCTGCCACTTCCTCAAGATCCTCTACCGTACACAAAAGGCTAGTCTGTGACTCATTCCCGGGAGCGACTAGCTCCTTTTTTTTTGGCGTCATTATCTCGAGTCACGGTCATGGTGACCTTCCACCACGGGGTCAGGTGGACCACCCCACAAACCCCTGCAGGATCGAGCCTGGACTTTGCTTCCGATATGTTCACCGCAAATTAAGTTATATTATACTTGTTTCCGAAAATAAAAACGGAAACGGGGCCATACAGTCACGATTTTCGTTGTAATACCGCAAAACTTCCACCCTTTCCCAAGTTCAGTTTCTCTATAAATCTACCCGACCATATTTTTGCATCACAAGTAAATCAAGGAATATTCAATTGATTTTTTTTTCTCATAAAAGAAAAAAATAATAATTTTTTATTAAAACAAGTTTCAACAAAGCATTTTCCCCTCTTCTATTTATTGTTTTTTCTTCAGTTCTTTAAAATTAAATTTTTGTTCATTTTGGAAATAATTAACCTTTAGCTTACGAGGGCCCATTTTTCCGATTCCCTCTTTAGAACGGGAAATTTCACACCCCCTTTGTAAGAGCGGCCATTAAGGGGTTTATATATATATATGTGTGTGTGTGTGTGTGTGTGTGTGTATGTATATATATATATATATATATAGAGGGTCTGTTCGCACATTTTTTAGACGATTTTGGTAAGCGGTAATAAAAAATCGTTTGCTGCAAAAGAAATAAATACAATTGTACAGTGTTTTTAAAAGTCAAAATTATCATCTGCGGCTTTAAAGTTTTGTTTTTATTCAAAATGGCGTTTTTAACAAAGCAGTGGTTCGAAGGCTACATTTATGCTCTTTACGAAGAGAAATATGCATACTCCGTTATCCAAAAACGATGTGAGAGTCATGGTTTTTTGATATCTAAAGCGTCGAAAGTTTTTCTAAGGGATTCATGAATGTTGCTGGTTTTTCTTATAATGGCAAGTTGAAAATAAAGAGAGTGGAAAAAATGTCAAGATTAACTCCAAATACTATTAGAAACATATTTTATCGCCAATTTTTCTGAATGAAATGCCATCGCTTTACCCACAATGCCACCAATCTGTGAGACTCCATCGGGACAAAGCTAGCAGTCACACATCAAAACCCACTGTAAATTTCCAAAAAGAAATGGAACAAAAAACTGGTATCAAGGCCATACCCTTCACTGATATCCCTACTAAATCTCCCGATGTATCACCTATGGATTTTTGTGCTTTCGGACTTTTAAAATCTGCATTATCCAAACGTCGTCCCAAAACCCTTACAGGACTCTGGAAAGCTGTTCAGGAGGAATGGGATAGAATACCTCTTCTGACACTTCAAAAGGCATTATTATCCTGGAAATTGCGGTGTCGAAAGATAGTTCAGAATAAGGGATGTCAAATAGAACATTTAAAATACAAGAATTTTATGTAATTTAGTTTTGTGAATACACTATACATCGTCTAAAAAATGTGTGAACAGCCTCTGTATATATATGTGTGTGTGTATGTATATATATATATATATATATATATATATATATATATATAACACATCCGTAACTGACTGACTCACTGACTGACAGACAACGCACAAACCAAACCGCAGGACATAAAGGGCTGAAATTTTTCATGGCGATTCTTCCTATAGTGTACGGGTGCACTAAGAAAGATTTTTGAAAAAATCTTCTTAGATTTTTTTAAATTAAATTTTTGAGCTGTTTTTGTAACTTTTTTTTAAGTTTGCATTTAAAACAATAATCTGAGAGTTATAAAATTTATATCACGAGAAAATCATAAAAATTTAATTCCTTTAAACTGAAATCTTTTTCAAATCTTTACCTCCATTTTCTGATTTTTGGTGAATTTTAAAAGATTAATTTTTAGAATTTAATTTATTAAATGCTGATTACGATATTTCTTTTTCTGGTACTTTAAATTAATTTATCGTCACGTGCATAGCAACGAAATAGACAAAAAAAAATTTTTCTTGCCAATGCGGTAGACGATTGGACATTATCCAAAAAAATATTAAAATACACTAAAAGATATGTTCCTCAAACTGTACTATATTAACTGTACAATATTCTTTAGTATGTTCTATTAGATTTAATTTGAATATTTTCTTCTACATTATTTTGTCTTTAAAAATATCCGTTTCAATTTTTTTATAAATAATTTTTTTGTTTTTTTTTACACTAATTGCATACATTGATCGTTGTATTTAATTTGAATGTATTCCGTATCGAAATACGGGTATTCAGCTAGTATATATATATATATATATATATATATATATATATATATATATATATATATATATATATATATATATATATATATATATATATATATATATTCTTTCCTGGGCCTGTATTCTTGGGATACATGCTATGTTACCCCGTAAGGAAAAGGTTAACTGTAATAACGGTGAGATTTATTCACATTTCATGAGGAATTTGTTTGGGGTTGTGACTCACAGTCAAAATACATTTAAGTGCGTTCATGTAAAATATTTTTTAGTAAAAAAGGCTTTTTGAGCTAATTAGTGGCATGAAAAACTGCATTTGTGAACACAATGCAATGAGAATTGGTTTTAATCTAAAGCACAGTCATATCCTGTGCAAGTTTCTTACGGTGTCTGTAAAAATAGCTAACAAAACAAAATACAGATCATTTTTGCACAAAGAAAAAAAAAATTAATAATATCAAGGAAAGATGTTTCATTTTCGTTCTGACTAACCACAAAATGCGTCATTGAAGTTATGAGACAGCAAGTTTCTGAATACATTTTAATAAAATGATTTCCTGGGAATATTATGCAAAGCATAGGGTGATACGGAAGAAATGATCAAACATTTTTTCCTATGCATTCAGGTCAAAACTTATGAGTCAAATATTTTCTGTACAATGTATCAGTGTCATGCTTCAAAAACTGTTATAATATGAAATCGAGGGGTTAAAACTATGAGTTAATAAGGGATGAGTTACAAAAAATAAAAAACTAATGATTACGATTTAATTATTTAAAAAGCAACTTGATGAATAAACAAGTCAAACGGAATACTCGTTTTCAATTTTTATCAAACAATAAAGTTACAAATTAATAATTTATTTTCGATATACAGTCGAACCCCGTTATAGCGAACCCGGTATATAACGAACTCACGGATATAACGAATGCGGGAAGTTAGTTAAAAATCGATTGCAAGATTTGTACTGGACAAACAACACACACACAAACAAGAAAGCGAGTAAATAAAAATGCGGAAAAAAATAATTAATCAAGGTATTAAAATTTTAAGATAAGAGAATTGGCCCATAGCAGAAAACAAAGATGTTAAATAAAACCGTACTCAAGGAAGAAATGTTTTTAATATAAAAAAAGTTCGTATTGAGATAATTGTGAAGTTCCACGGGGAAGCTAAAAATAGCGAGACGGGAAATCTGGAAAAAAACGGTCGACCCCGGCGGGGTACGAACCCTCGGGAGTCGTTTCACCATGCCAGCACGTAGGCACTGTGCTACGGGAGCACAAGAAAAGGGTATAAAATACAGTAAGCAAGAAGAAAAAAAAATCACATTAAGGGGGGAAAGCGTACATTATTCATATTGATTTATTTCCCGGGTGCTTCTTAACGGACTTTAGGGCCGGACGATGGCCGAATGACTAAGGCGCTGGCTTTCGGTAGTCTGTGGGTTCGAGTCTCACGATTGGCATGGATGTTTGTAGCCGTTCGGAATCGGCTTTAAACTGTAGGACGGCTTTAATCGGCTTTAAACTGTAGGTCGGCTTTAATCGGCTTTAAACTGTAGCAAAGAATGACCGTAGCACTATCATCCGACCAACCATTCAACCTTAACGGACTTTAAAATTATTGTGATAAGTCTAATGGTGCATATGCATTCATGCAGAGTTCTCTGCATGGAGACCCCCCCACTCCTGTCATCACATTAGTCACGGTAACCCTACACGCCGTGTCCCCCGCCCCCATTGACACCATTTGACCCCCGGGACCCCGGGATCTTTGATGCTCTGTAGCAGGACCGAAAGAGGAGGCGATCCACGCATATACAGAGTACGCAGTGAACATAAATCACTGGCTTCCCCAAGGCAGAGCAGAGCAGAGTACATGAATGCAAACGCAGCATAAGGAGTATGGGTTTGATAGTAGATGAAAACTGATAAAAGACGTTCGGGTACAACGCAGGTTGTTGTGGGTATGTGTGTGTGTAGTGGCTTATGCCTTACGCCCCTTGACCGGCAGTATATCAGGTCAAGTCCACAAAAGCTATAGGGTAGAATGGTACGTCTCTGGTTTTGAATAGCACCATAAGGGTCGCAGTCCGACTTGGCTAAAGGACCGGTCCCGTCATTTTGAACCTGGTCAAGTGACAAGACCAGTACACTTGACCCCGCACCTCCATAGGTAAATTTTGAGAACTTGGAGGACGTTGTAGCCACGACAGATTTTTCGAGCGCCAGCCGCCATTAGTGTACACGGCGGTGGTTTTGTCAACGACCGGCATCGAACCAGAGACGTTCGGATCACTAGATCACTGCCTATGTCAACTGGGTCCACAAAGCAGGTTGTTTTCCTCGTATAGCAGTACCGAATTACAACTGGACAGTGCTATGCAGCAAAGTACCAACCGTCGAAAGTTTAATAGTTTGGTTAAGTAGCTGGTATGGTGTGCCACGTATTTAGATATCTGGCGAAAGCAAAAATTATTGTTATTATTCCAGACCAAATAATATTCATTTTATTCAATGGGGAACCAACAATCAGCGAAAGAAATGTTTAACCTTTAGCTTACGGGGTCCATTTTTGCGATTCCTTCTTTAGAACGGGAAATTTCATACCCCCCCCCCCTTTGTAAGAACGGCCATTAAGGGAGTTATTTAATTGATATATATATATATATATATAGTGGAATCTCGATCTATCGTTTTTCAAGGGACCGATTGAAATGAACGATAAATGCGGAAACATAACAAAGCAATATGATTGTTGGGACTGGATAAAATGAACTACACATACGGAAAAACGATGGATCCGAAAACGATCGATCGAGATTCCACTGTATATATATATGAAGCCCGGTGGCGTAGTGGTTAAAAGCGTCAAGCTGCCATCCCACAGGTCCAGGGTCCAGCCCTGTGACTGGGCAAGGTCGACTCAGCCTTTCATCCCTTCAGTGGGTCGATAAAATGAGGACCAAGCATGCTTGGGAACTAAACTCAGGGGGTCCCACGTCAGGTTGACCACCTGACTGAGACATATGCTGTATGGCACCCCAAGCCCACGGTTACGAAAGCGGAGATGGGTACCGCCGGCCCTGGTCCACATCGGACTGTTGCGCCGTGAGTTTTAAGAGTTTATATATATATATATATATATATATATATATATATATATATATATATATATATAACTAAAGAGTGCAAATTTTAACTGCTTTGTGTTTTTTTAGGGGGGGGGGGGCAGCACGGGCTAGCAATTTTTAAAAAATAATTGTGAAATATATACTTAGATTTCGGTACAGAATGCTTGAAAATTCTATTTATTTCCTTCCGGAGAAAGCATCACATGTATATTCTGTGGTTTTTTAACGTCGAAAAAAAATCTTTTCAGCAATACAACGCTCAACCTGATAACAATATTGGATGCAGATGTTAAAATATACCAACTTTCTAATCTACTTCAAATACGTATTGGCTCAGCCCCTTCTGCAAGGGTTTTGTTGTTATTTGACCACTAGGATTCAATTAAAGTTGTTTACCCTCCCGGCTGTTATCAGAGCGTTTCGTGCCAAGACCTTGAACCAACCCCTGCACAGTTGCTGGGGTCGTCTCTCTTCAATTTAGCATTACCTTCGGAATCGGCGTGGGGGGCTTTGGGATTCGTATAGCTGCCCCGGGCCGAAAGGGGAGGAAAGAAAGATCGAGAGGTCCATTTCTTGACAATATCAACTGACAATGGGTACTCATGACCCTACTTGTAGAGATTTTGCCCGGGGGAGAGGACTTAAGAGACCTTGAATATCGAGGGCGAGAAATAAGTGACTGCACGCACCTCAGGGGAGAAATCATCTTGCGATAAAGTGTCGCCAACTGTCTGCGCTTACTTCAGATGTTGATTACGAGAATTGTAGGGTTATATCACGTCTGTGAAGTTGGCCCCCCGACATTCAGATATCCAAATTTTCAAAACGGCATTCGTTTGAGCGTCGTTTAAGCGTGTTTGAGCGCTAGTGGGGCACTCAGGATTTTTTCATGGGGGGGGGGGCACGAGATGAATGGATAAAAATATTTATAATGCATGGGGGGGCCGAGATGAACGAATACAAATATTTATGATGCAAAATCAATATTTCTACTTCTTTGGGGGGCAGGGCCCCCTTCCCCCCCCCCCTTGGGTGCACCACTGTTGAGCACCCTTTGTTAAAGAGTTACGGTCATTTCATTTTTTAGCGGGAAAAACCTAGTCCCCCCCCCCCCCCCCCCCGACATTGAGCTATCTAAATTTTGAAAACGGCATCCGTTTGAGCGTCGTTTGAGCGAAAAAAAATTTTGTTTGAGCTCCCTTAGTAAAAGAGTTATGAGCATTTCAATAATCAGCGGGGAAAAACACCCAGTTCCCCCCGACGTTGAGATAAAACAAGATGTTGTGCTCATAACTCTTTTACAAAGGGTGCTCAAATAAAAAAAATTTTGGCGCTCAAACACGCTCAAACGAATGCCGTTTTCAAAATTTGAATATCTCAATGTCGGTGGGATCTGGGTGTTTTTCCTTCTGATTATTGAAATGCTCATAACTCTTTTACAAAGGGCGCCTCAAACAAAAATTTTTGGTGCTCAAACACATTCAAACGAATGCCGTTTTGAAAATTTGGATATCTCAATGTCGGGCGGCCAACTTCACAGACGTGGGTGTATCGCCAAACAGTTCAAATTTGAATCTTAAAAAATTCTAAAATAAAGAAAAATATAATTTAGAATTTTTGTAGAATAATGTGGAGAAAACTGTTGAATCATTTGTTGCATATGATGCACAATCAGTGATATTACTATTTTAGGTAGAATCTGTCTTGAAGAAACTCCTAAATTTTTGTAATCAAGTAAACTTAGTATGACCTCAAGCCCGTCGTTGAAAGGTAAAAGAGTATTTGGCTATCAAATGTCCGTGCGTGTTTCAGATGTGGCAAACTGGAATTGTAGGACTGCATCGCCTAACAGCTTCGTCGTACTACAAGAAACTTTAAACAAAGCAAAAAATGTATTTTAGAAGTTAAGTTTGATGAAATATGGGTATGACTGAAACATTTTTGAGTCACTCGTTGCATATATCTTATTCATATTACAAATATCGCCCCCCAGTGGAAACTATTTGCGTTTCAAACACAGTACACCATATTTTTTCACAGAATTATTAAAATTTTAAAAAAATTTCAGGTAGTCTCTTCTAACGAAATAACGCGGGTTATTAACGTAGGATGACTTATCGTTGCTTACCTCTTTTGTATGTATACATGTATGTGTGTGTATATATATATATATATATATATATATGTATATATATATATATATATGTATATAAATATATATATATATATATATAAATATATATATATATATATATATATATATATATATATATATATATATATATATATATATATATATAAATATATATATATATATATATAAATATATAAATATATATATATAAATATATACATACATATATATATATATATATATATATATATATATATATATATATATATATATATATATATATATATATATACATATATCCATTGGTTTTTAGACAGTATTGACACCGCTGATGAAGAAATGCTGTCAAAAACCTTATTCATACTTTTTTTACATGTTGTTTGTTCCTGGCTGCAAGTACCTTTAGAGCTATTTGGTTTTCTCCTTCATCTTATTCTTATATATATATATATATATATATATATATATATATATATATATATATATATATATATATATATATATATATATATATATGTGTGTGTGTGTGTGTATGTATGTATGTCAAAATTTTGGCGCCTTTTGGTACTTTTCTGTTTAACTGTTTACTGCTTGACCAAGTGATACAGATTGGGTTTGGCACGCTGCCAAAAGTATAACTCGCGACGACGGACGATTTTAGCGTCTGAAATTTTATTTTTCGGAGGAACGTAATCCTACGTTAAAGTATTATTCGCGTTTCCTTTAAACAATGAAAAAGAAACCCCAGTAAAAAAAGTTTCTCTATTACAGTATACAATAACACAGCATTTTACAAACTAGGAATGTTGACATGCACTGACATTTTTACCATGTTTTTATTAACCCGTTTTCTTGTTTGTATGTTTGGGTGTTTGTCAGGTACAAATCTTGCAATCGATTTTTAACTAACTTCCAGACTAGCTAGACATTTGAAACTTTTAGAATAGCTCAGAAAACGATGACAATGCATTATTTTAATACTTTTAGCCATCTTTAAGCAGAATTGAATTCATGTGCAGTTAATTTTGTTTTGTAGAATGGTGCGGCCATCTATCGGCCGGGACGGAAATGAAAAGTTAAACGCAAGTTAACTTCCAGTTCTCGAGCTAAAGGATTGATTACGCCTTTGATCATTTTCTTTCAAGTTCATGGGATAATTCAGCAAAAAATTTTAAAAATGTATTTATTAATACATAGAATTGTCAAGTTTATATGATTCAACAGAAAATTTAAAAACATGGTATATAAAAAGTTTTTTTTATCTTGTAATTATTATTTGTTATATTTTGTTGTTAAAAGATATTTTTACCACAACTGATTGTAATTAAAAAATCCAACTGTATGAATTAAAGAATTAAAAATAGCTATCGGAGTTGACCGTTATTTCTGATAAGCTTTACTTGCACAAAAACTAATGACGTTGATTTAATCACAGTTAATTTAAATCTCCCGAAGGAGATGAAAGTTTTACACAATCTCATGGTTATTTCACGATTGCGCTGGCAGAAACGTACGCGATGGCAGAAAATAAATGTAGAGCAAATTTATTCACGTTGGACGTAATTTTAGATGTTTCATAATCCTTCCTACTAATTAATCGCCGTGAATTGCATTGTTAATGATGATACATTAATAAACAATCGCGGAAGAAAAAACGTTCTTCCTCCAGTGCTAAACTGCCGGAGCAAACGAATGTAGGTCAGTCTTTACAACAACGATAGATATTTTGATGAAAAGCATCAAAGCGCCGGAGATGTACAGCGCTATTAAAGACAGTGATATATGATTCATAGAAATTATTAATTTATCAGTGTTGACTTTAGTTTTTCTAAGCCTCCATTTTCTGGTGCGTCGTTCAGCGGAGAGGTGAAATGATTCATCGAAAACCTATTGTTGTTGCGGCAGCTGTCTAAGATAAAACACCGTGGAACAAGGTCAGTATACGACGTAACTTCAAATCTTCATTTTTATTTTTTTTTAATGTTTCTTCCTACTCAGACTAACCGCACGCCCTCGATTGTGGAACATCAAAATTTAATAAAGGATGGAAATATTTCACAATTTTTACAGTAAATTTGTCTGTTTTTTTTTTTTTTTCGAGCTTCAAAACTGCAAACTTTTCCACTTTTCCTCGGTTCAGAGTCAAAGGTATTACAAAGTTTTGATTAAAAACAACTTGCAAGAAGTTATTTAGCATTATTTAGCATTATTTATTTATTCAAAATGCACACTACAGAAAATTCCAGTGTTGCATGAAGATACAACTTAAAACACACAGACAAAAGAAACACCAAAACAAACATACAAAGCTACATAAACAATATGAATGATTAAAAACAACTTGCAAACAATTTGATTAAAAACAACTTGCAAGAAGTTATTTAGCATTATTTAGCATTATTTATTAATTCAAAATGCACACTACAGAAAATTCCAGTGTTGCATGAAGATACAACTTAAAATACACAGACAAAAGAAACACCAAAACAAACATACAAAGCTGCATAAACAATATGAATGATTAAAAATAACTTGCAAACAATTTGATTAAAAACAACTTGCAAGAAGTTATTTAGCATTATTTAGCATTATTTATTTATTCAAAATGCACACTACAGAAAATTCCAGTGTTGCATGAAGATACAACTTAAAACACACAGACAAAAGAAACACCAAAACAAACATACAAAGCTGCATAAACAATATGAATGATTAAAAATAACTTGCAAACAATTTGATTAAAAACAACTTGCAAGAAGTTATTTAGCATTATTTAGCATTATTTATTTATTCAAAATGCACACTACAGGAAATTCCATTTACAGTGTTGCATGAAGATACAACTTAAAACACACAAACAAAAGAAACACCAAAGCAAACATACAAAGCTACATAAACAATATGAATGATTAAAAACAACTTGCAAACAATTTTGATTAAAAACAACTTGCAAACAATTTGATTAAAAACAACTTGCAAGAAGTTATTTAGCATTATTTAGCATTATTTATTTATTCAAAATGCACACTACAGGAAATTCCATTTACAGTGTTGCATGAAGATACAACTTAAAACACACAGACAAAAGAAACACCAAAACAAACATACAAAGCTACATAAACAATATATACATATACAATACACAAAACCATACATGAATTACGAATACAGAAGTTGCATACATTTAGCCTTAAAAACAGTAAACGGCATATTAAAAATATCAAGGTCTTCTGAAAGATGGTTAAAAAATTTATAAAATTTGTACAAAGAGAAATTACCTATGTAATTAAATTTCACCAAAAGAAACACCAAAACAAACATACAAAGCTACATAAACAATATATACATATACGATACACAAAACCATACATGAAATACGAATACAGAAGTTGCATACATTTAGCCTTAAAAACAGTAAAGGGCATATTAAAAATATCAAGGTCTTCTGAAACATGGTTAAAAAATTTATAAAATACAAAGAGAAATTACCTATGTAATTAAATTTCCTGTAGACATTTACAAATAAATGCCGCTCACGAAGACATCTGCTCGGCACAGCAAGCTGAATGCAATTGTGAATTTCAACATCTCCCATATAAGATAATATTATAAATGACGTTATAGAAAAATAACATACAGGATCACGCCTGGATTTTAAACTGGGAATGTCAAAAATGTTACGTAGGAAAGGAGACGAATCCAGAGAACAATAGTAATTAGTTTTATAATATAAGTATCGCATAAATTTAGACTGTACCTGCTCTAAAATATTTATTTTATTATTATAATATGGATCCCAAATAAGACTGCAATATTCAAGATTTGAGCCGACCAAACTGCAATATAAAATTTTAAGCGCTTGTTCATTAGAAAAATCTCTAGTTTTACGTTTAAGAAAACCAAGCATTCTATAGGCCTTAGAAACAATACCAACCATATGGCGGGAGAAGTCGAGTCTTGTGTCAAAAGTAATACCCAAGTCAATTACAGAATCAGAGCGAAAAAGTGGATGACCATTGATATGATATTGATAAATTAAAGGCTGAGATTTACGGGTATACAGAGGCTGTTCGCACATTTTTTAGACGATTTTGGTAAGCGGTAATAAAAAAGCGTTTGCTGCAAAAGAAATAATTGCAATTGTACTATGTTTTTAAAAGTCAAAATTATCATCTGCGGATTGAAAGTTTTGTTTTTATTCAAAATGGCGTTTTTAACAAAGCAGTGATTCGAAGGCTACATTTATGCTCTTTCCGAAGAGAAATATGCATACTCCGTTATCCAAAAACGATGTGAGAGTCATAGTTTTGTGATATCTGAAGCGTCGATAGGTAACATCGTCAACAAGAAAGGGAAAAAACGTCAAATTGGAGCCTCAAGTGGGACAAAAATTCCAAACAAGTATCCAAGGAAAAAACGGACATCTTCGACTATTGCAAAGGTACGTTGTTTAATGTTAAAAGAAAATCCCCCTAATCAAAGGACAGTTGCAAAATCATTAAAATGCTCGGTGTCCACTGTAAACAAAATGATAAACGTTGATTTAAATCTTAAGAAAGCGAAAAAACGCAATGTGCATCGTCTTCTTCCAAATCATATCGCTGAAAGCAGGACACGCTGCAGAATTCTATATGAGAAACACTAGCAGTCACACATCAAAATCCACTGTAAATTTCCTAAAAGAAATGGAACAAAAAACTGGTATCAAGGCCATACCCTTCACGGATATCCCTACTAAATCTCCCGATGTATCACCTATGAATTTTTGTGCTTTCGGACTTTTAAAATCTGCATTATCCAAACGTCGTCCCAAAACCCTTACAGGACTCTGGAAAGCTGTTCAGGAGGAATGGGATAGAATACCTCTTTTGACATTTCAAAAGGCATTATTATCCTGGAAATTGCGGTGTCGAAAGATAGTTCAGAATAAGGGATGTCAAATAGAACATTTAAAACACAAGAACTTTATGTAATTTAGTTTTGTGAATACAATATACATCGTCTAAAAAATGTGTGAACAGCCTCTGTATGTTTTAATTTTGATTCAGCATATTTTTAAAATATTAATTTAAAAAAAAATTAAAATATTTAGAGTAAAAATTTAAAAAAAAATGATGTAACTTATTTTTAAAAAATCATGTTTTCAAAAGTAAATATTTTTTTTCAAATTTGCTAAATCAAAATTAAAGTAAAATAATTGAAAAAGACATGTTCCAAGTTTGAACCCATTTTTCTTTAACGGTTCTTGACTTATAACAATTTAAAGACGAGAAGTGGTGAAAAAAAAAACCATGATACAAAATAACGCATTTACAGGTTTAAACAAAGATTGGTTGCTATTAGAAATGTTGCAAAACAAAAACTTAATATCTCCTGTTCTAATTAAGATAGAAGCATGATTAAAACGTCATTTTAAGCGGAAAAGAAAAGAAATTTTTTTAATCCAATTAAAAAAAATTCGAAAATTTGAAGAATTTTGCGTCCTGGACCCCCTTAAAGTGTTTTCAATGTGCAATATCAATGAAAACAGTTTAAAATGAGAATATTTTAAACTGTTTTCATTGATAATTTCAATGAAAACAGTTGATAATACTGTGATTCAATGTGCTATGGATACAGGCCCAGAATTCCGCATGGGCAAGTGGGGCACTTGCCCAGGGCCCCTAAAGTTATGGGCCCCCCTAATTTATTATTAAGTTGTACATATTTTTGAAAATTTCCTATAAGTACGCAAATTAAAAAAGGTTTCCGTATTTTCTGTATTTCCTATTTCTATTTCACTATAGTGGGGCACACTGCACCCACTATAGTGAAAGCATACTACGTACATCCGTAAGCGTTTCTTCTTTTTTTTTTTTTTTTCTTTTTTTTTTTTTTGGGGGGGGGTGTAATAACTCCAGACTGTGATCTATTTTGAATTTCAAAAGAAAATTTCATGAATTTATTTATTAGCATTAAAAAGTAAATTAATTAATTAGCACTTATTATTATTATTATTATTATTATTTTCAAATTTTTCCCTTACTGGTTAGAAATATTTTGAATTTCTGGTCCCAATTTATGGGGGGGGGGGGCCTGGGTGAGTGTCCCACATGTTCATGTGGAAATCTGGTCCTCGGTGGAGGACGCCCCTTTGGATCTGTCCTTGGAGGGGGCCCCCAAAGTCTGCTTTGCCCAGGGCCCCATTAGGTCAAAGTCGGGCCCTGTATGGATATATAAAATTAATTTAACCCATGCTAGTTTTTAACAAATTTAATGTTTAGAAACTAATTTAGCATCAAAATGTCACTTATGCTTTTAAACAACAAACATTTAAAAAAAAAAAACCAGTAAAAACATACTTTAGACTTATCGTAGACTTATCGTATTACGATACCTTTTACACCACTTTTCTTCATTAGGATTTTTTTTTTTTCTCTCTTAAGAAACTTGAACAACGGCAAAAATACTTTTTTCGATTGGAGATTAAAAGGAAAGCTCAAGACCACTTAAGCTTGTCTACGGGGACTTATCGATTTTGTCTTTTCCAAAACTATAAATTCGTTTTAGAACTCACTACTCAATCTAAAGATCGGAACCTCTCATGGTCTTAGAGATATCCCAGTTTAGTCTTAAGCTAAGCATCATTTTAGGCGACTTTTAAGTACTTAGGGAGAGAAAGATATCTTAAATCGACTAAAGTTTTTTCATCGAAACTTTTTAACCTTTTATAATAAGAAAAATACACATTTTATTTTTTTACAAATTTTCGTAATGATTGGACATTTTTCCGTGTCAGTAAAAGCATTAGCTGTATATTAGTTTTTAATAGCGGTCTTTCTGAAACTCTTCAATGATATATACCCGGATGATATATACTTCAATGTATTCGGAAGAATATTTTCTCAGGAGTATTTTTGGTGTTGTCTATATATATATAAAACAGTTCCGTAACTGACTGACTGACTGACTGACTCACTGACGTACAACGCACAGACCAAACCGCTGGACCTAAAGGGCTGACATTTTGCATGGCGATTCTTCTTATGATGTAGGGGTGCACTAAGAGAGATTTTTGAAAAATTCTTCTTAGATTTTTTTTTAAATTAAATTTTTAAGCTGTTTTTTAACTTTTTTTTAAGTTTGCATTTAAAATAATAATTTGAGGGTTATAAAATTTATATCAAGAGAAAGATCCTAAAAATTCCTTTAAAATGAAATTTTTTTTGGATCCTTTACCTCGATTTTCTGATTTTTGGTGAATTTTTAAAGATTTATTTTTAGAATTTAATTTATTAAATGCCGATCACGTGATTTCTTTTTCTGGTACTTTAAATACATTTATCGTCACGTGCAAAACAACTAAATAGACAAAAAAAATATTCTTTTTCTTTCTAATGCAGCAGACGATTGGATATTATCCAAAAAAAATAAATATCCCTTACGATTTTTTTTATAAATATATATATATATATATATATATATATATATATATATATATATACATATTTTACATCAATTGTATACATTGATCGTCGCATTTATTATAAATATATATATTTATTTATTTTGGCATTAATTGCATACATTGATCGTTGTATTTAATTTTAATGTACTCCGTAGCGAAGCCCGGGTTTTCAGCTAGTCTAGGTATAAGGTTTCTGAAGAAGATTCAACCATGAATGATGTCTTTTGAAGTTTTTATTTCTGTGCTCCTAAGGAAGAAATCTGAATCTTCTTTAGAAATATACAGTACATTATGCATTTCTATGAAATAAGTATAGTATACAATATGTTGAGCGAAGGTATATAAAGTCGCCGGACTCGAGTTAAAAAGAAGTCGGTGATTCAGAGACTAAGTTATTCAGAGTGACGCTGGAACCGGAGACAAGGAAAATACTGTCGGGCTTAGATCAGAGAAAAGATTCAGAGTGATATCAGAGTGATAGGCGTTTTAGCTAAATTTCATTAAAAATCACTTCAAATTGACTAATTTATAAAAAAGTATGCTATTTACAGGTAAGTTTTTGTTCCATTTTTAATTTTTAAGTGCTATTTTACCATAAAAGACCAAAAAAAGGGTTTAAAAAATTATTTTTTTTAAATTGACTCCAAAAGTAGTCAGTGACCTTAAGCAACGCCCATTTGGCGAGTTTTATGTATTCTGTCAATATACTCATTGAGCATAATTTAATGTTATTTTTCGAGAATTTATTGAAGTTTTTGTATTCTCTTAACACCATACTTTTATTTGGAACAAGTTGAAAGAAATTGTGAGCCCCCACTTTATTTCGAGAGAATAATTATATAAAAGTAATTTCATTTTTTTTATTATAATTTAGAAAATTGAGCAGGAGGGAAAACTTTAATCTCTTTAAAGGGAACGCGGAAAGTGAAACTGACGAGAATATTATATCTATAAATGATACGAAAAAAAATTATCAAGAAAATGTCTCTGTCGTAATCTAGATAATACTTTAAAAGTTTCTTTTGGATGTTTTCAACCCAGTCATATTAAATAACCGTCGGGGAGAGGGGAAAAAAAAACTTTAAATAGAAATCAGGCTAAAATTCAATCTTCTTCCCAAACTCATCCATTCAACTTCTTCATTCCTTGCCTCAACACGGACTTATCCGCTTTATTAACATTTCTTCCCTCTTAATGCCAGCCGCATTAAAAACAGCCGATCAATAGTTGTCTCGCTCGCACACACTCCTCCAAAAAATTTAATGTCCTCAAAAGACGTAAAACTCCCACCCTCGATATCAATTAAGACCACCCACGGACTGTTTCCGATTCCGAATTTTTTACAGTCCCCCATAAAAATCAAAACTGGGAGACGAGAGGACCCCTTTTTTAAAAGGGAATTTATTACCCTCGTCTGGGTTTAACACTTTGAGGACTGAATCGTGCTTCCATTGAATTCGAATAGCTTCCTTAATAGCATCCAGTACCCCGTCAGAAAATGGGGGGGATCCATCGCGATAAATTCTTCGCCCCCCCCCCCCCCTTCTCCGCTTTCACGATGTCCCCGACAGTAAGGGTTAAATCAAAGAGAGATAGGATGAACAGTGGTGGAGATGAAGCAACCGATGAATTTATGTTTCCAGCGCACGCGTTGATGATGAAGGCGGATCTCGATTTTTATCTGAATTTGAAGTTGGATTTAGCGATAAATTTAAGCGTCGAATTGTGCACCGTTTAAACAGTGTGACACTACTTGAAATTATTGGAAATTTTAGACAAGAGAGGCAGTCGTAAAAAAAGAGTTAATTTTCCTGTCGTTTCACCGACGTAACTCGGATGATTTAGGGAGAGAAAAACCTTAATATTTCACTATAATGAGCAGGGAGGAAAAAAAGGCTCGATTTGAATTTCTAGAGCAAATTCGAAGCTTTCATCCTCAGGGGAGAGAACACATCTAAACAGTTTCTTTGCTCAGCTCCTGGGGAAAAAACTGAACTCGCTTTAGAATTTCGAATCGAGCCTTTTCTACTGTTAATTTCTCTACAGTTAACAGGGAATAAAAAACTCGTTCCTAAATTCAAAAGCAAATTCATCTTTCTTTCTCAGAAGCAAAATTGTGAAAGCCTACACAGATTCCTTGCACAGCTCTTGTGGAAGAAAGTTTTTTTTTTTTTTTTAGAACTTCAAATTAAGCCTTTTGTACTGTTAATTTCACTATAGTTAGCAGAAAAAAAAGGCTCGTATGTAGCGTGGTGCCAACCTAAAAATTATGGGTCTGAATGTTTTAAGAGTCGAAAGTATTCAGGAATAAAATTTGGGATACATACGCATGTCATGTACGATACTAAAGTAAAACAAATCTAACCTAAATCCTTAATTTTTAAATAAAATTAAAGAACTTTTGAAGTTTAAGGCTTCTTTAAAGGGTTTCTGCAGTGAAAAGGAAATTAAAACTATAAACTAACTGATTCCTCGGAGAGACCAAGTTTTAACAGATAGCATATTATGATTGAATTAACGAATCAAAGGAATGTTTTACTTATCAAGACTTTCGAGCGTCTACCAGAGATTATGGATTTTGATTTTACCTAAAACTGATATAGGATTAGATAAACTTACTCTTGGATTGTAAATTCTGTTTGATCAGTAACCTTATAATGAATGAAGAGATATTTCAAACAAGGAATTCCGACAACAAAGAGCTGATTTGCTTCCGATTTCACTACATAAAACCCGGTTATTTTACATTCAGAAGCAATCATTTTTAGAGTAAATTTAGTTGTTTAAAGTTAATACACAATTTTTAAATGTTATTATTTTAGGAATATATTTTAGCACACTATAACTGTACAGAAAAATTTAAAAATACCTGAAACGTTTTTAAGCAAAGGATGCATATTTTTTAATTCGAAATACGTTCAACATGTTACCATCTATATGAATCTTGTGAAATACGCATATAGGAATACACACCTTCTTTAGATATATAAAAATTAATTTTTAACTGTGGATTTTAAGAAGCCGTTTGTTGTTATAATCAGTATGATTGTGAAAATTTTAACCTCTTTATAAAGGAATATTCTCTTAAAATTATAATTATTTATATTTTAAAAAATATTTCCTCTACTTTTTAATTATTTTTCTCTTTATACAGAGCAAAGAAGATTATCAATTACTTATTAGCATTAAGTAAGTATGAAATCAAACCGAATAGGATGCATTGAATGAATTAAAGCATTTCAACTACTGATTCTTTTGGTATACAAATTTAGAGACATCAGAGATTCGATAACTTCCTTGTTATCAAATTTCAATACTGATAGATACATATTTGGGATGAGATATAGAAAATTTAAGTGGCCCTATTTGCTCTAAATGGGCAGTTTTAGCAAGGAAACAATCATGTCAAAGAGCTAATTTCCTGCCGTTCATTTCCCCGTCATCTAAGAGAATATATCTTAATTTATACATATATATAAAGAGAGGGCGATTTTGTACGTGGATGGTAATCTCCAGAACCACTGCACCTATTTGAAAAATTCTTTCACTGTTTGAAAGGTACATTATTCCAGATGGACATAGGCTATATATTATGTATATCTGATCAGTAGAATTAAAGTTAGGGGCTTATCCTAACAATCTCCATTGTTACTGCTACTGTCCTCTACCGCTTTTTGTGCCGAAGATTTCAACGGTCCTTAGCGTGGTGCTATCGCGGTGGGCTTCTGTTCTGACGGTAGCGGTTCGGACCTAGCCGTTCTCCGGCACGCCTTTTTCTTTTAAAAAATTAGCTTTAATTATTAACTAACGTAATATTAATTTAAGGTATTATTAAGGTTATTATTAAGGTAAAAATGATTTACAATTTATTGGCTATCAACTGGAAATTTATTGGTATAATATTTTGTTCAACCAGGACAAAGTCGGGACGGGCCGCTAGTTATTCCTACAAGTATTTGAATGCTTTAAATAATGTTAGATGTTGTTTAACATGCATTTAAGCAGCATCTCCAATATTTAATTCATCAGTAAAATTCATAACTCAATTATTTATTATACATAAATATAATTCTCTTTAAATTTGAAAAATATTTGTTAAATTATGGAAAATTTATTTAATTTTGCTTATACGTGTGTCATATTATTTGAACTCAAATACGGAGATTAAAGAAAAGACATCATATAAAAGGTACCTCATAGTGATGAATATTCATCCCTAATTACTTTAACCTACAGCATTACGGCACGAGAGATCCGTAACGAGAAAGGATTAAGGTCACAACAGTAAAATTCATAGGTAGCCTCAAAATGTTGTTATATCATGAATTTTACTATCAGTAAAAGGATTAGATGTTTATTAAGTAACTAGAAGGTAACCCGCCATTTTGACGTCATAATACTAATAATGACGTCATAATGGAAAAAGTATATGAAAGTTAAAAAATATCCCGAATTATCTAACAATATTGCATTTAATCCACACCTTGTAAAAGCAAACCCTTTCATTATTTTTTATTTAGTTAGTTTTTCATGCGATTGTAGTAGTAGACTGCCATCCATTTTTTTACAGTTCACTACGCGATATGAATACTTGAGCTACTTGACTCATTCACATTCAAGTTTGTTTACTTTCAGAATTCATCGCAAAAGTAAACAGATTTTTAAAAACTGTTAAATATACAGCTAAAAGCATCAAATTTTTTTTAGTCCTGAATGTTTTATAGAAAAATAGGCTGAACAAACGTGATTTGATGGAGAAGATATTAGTGTTTA
>OU015500.1:137782812-137865312 GCA_907164885.2 Dolomedes plantarius
TCCCGAGCTTATACCTTTGAATAACTATATCTGAAATCTCATCTCGATCGGTTGAACGGAACAGCCGCTAGAGGTCCATATATCGGCAAAGTTTTTTATGACCATCCTGTATATGTATATATATTTATATATATATATATACATATATATATCTATATGGTACAGATGTAGTATACGCAACGAACGCCAAGGGGCGATTTTTCGCCAAATCTAATGGTTGTTTGGCGGTTTTTATATTCTGGCAGGGAGGATTTTAAGATCGGGTGGTATTTTTTAAAATTTTTTTGCGATAAGCTTTGTTTTACTGACCGCTACAGCCAGCGGAAGCTTTTTTTTACTGTACAACAGCCAGCGGTATATAGCGAAGCCAGCGGCTGGAGATTTTCCGTAATGTTTTTGGACGGATGCGTAACGGAGCGTAGCGGAGTGAAGCAAGGGTATCTGAGCGAAGCGAAGATCCCGTGTGCACCTACGATCTTCATAAAGCCAGCAGTAAGTTTGTTTTCCAATTTATTGTTTACATTTCGCAGTTTAAGCCTAACAGGTCTCCGAACGGGATTTTGGCGCCAAATTGACGATGCCCCGTTGCGTATACTACATCTGTTCCATATATATACATACACGCACATATTTATACACATACATATATAGACACATATACACGCACACATATATCGCACCCGGCCAAGAACAGTAACACACTTCAAAAATGCAGCATTTGTGAAAAATCAACTTTAAAAATACGATACAGCTTGAACTAGCATTACAATAAAACTGCTACAACTGCCCTCAGGTGGACAAATTGCGAGACAGAGATGTGTCACTTTTCGTGCACGATGGGGCACTTCTTGCATACAACCTTTGTTCAGAAAGTTCGGTGAATGTGTATATAGTTACAGTGGATTGTTGTCTTACATGAAACAGCTGTTACTGTCCTTCGAAGTAATCCCCCTAGGCGGTAGGGTTTGACGGTTTTTCAAACCCGTAATAAATTTATCACATTTGAAAACCGGTTTTTAAATTAAGAAAACCGGTTTAAAAGAATTCAAATTATTATGGAAAACCGGTTTTTAAATTAAGAAAACCGGTTTAAAAGAATTCAAATTATTGTGGAAAACCGGTTTTTAAATTAAGAAAACCGGTTTAAAAGAATTCAAATTATTGTGGAAAACCGGTTTTTAAATTAAGTAAACCGGTTTAAAAGAATTCAAATTATTATGGAAAAATTAATTTTTAACTTATTTGATTTGCTATTCATTCTAAGCAACGGGCATCAGACACATTTTTTCAACGTTGCGAGTTGCGTTGGCCAGTGCTTGTGCATTGTGCACTGGGCACGTGGAAAAGGCGTGCCTAACCGACTTATTTCATGTTAGTACTTATGTGCAATCCGTCACGAGTCAAGACAGGTTCGCTGAATCTTGTAAAGTGAAAACTGGAAACAAAAATATAAAGTTGTTATACTTATCTGGAATGATAGTGTCTAGAATATTTCCAAATTCTTATGTGGAAACCGATTCTGATGAAGAGTAAATCGAAGAAACAACTCATCAGAGTAATGCTTTTTTAAAGGAAGCCGTGGAAAAATAAATTCATAAGTTTCTTGGAGATCCTGAAGAAAAACTTACAAATCCAAAGATACTGAAAGCTTAATTTTCATTATTTGTGGCAGCGAATAAAAGAACCAAAATCTTAGATTTGTTATTTGATGCCCTGAAAAATATAAAATCAAGCTCAGTAGCTAGTGAACGAGTATTTTCGATTTCAGGCAATATTGTGTCCAAAATAAGAACAAGACTTCGTTCAAGCCACCGTTCAGTGGATATTTTATGTTTTTTTAAATCCTATTTTCTTAGGAGAAATTAAAATTAGTGAAATAAATATAAATATTATTTGAAATTTGAAATTTTTGTTTGAGTTTTCGCTATTTTGTGTAAGTAATGTGTAATCCTTAATTTTTTTTTATATTTTGACTTTGATATTGATTTCGCTTTTTGTTATTTTATATAAATTAAATAAAATATTTTTCCCTATTCTTTTTTTTTTTTCACAAAAATTCGAAAACCGGCTAATACGGGTTTTTTGGAAATCTGGAATTTTAAAACCGGTTTTTCAAAAAGTAGGTTTTTGTATAAACCCTAGTAGGCGGTAATGCACCTCTGGGAACGGCTGTACAAGTCTTAGAAACTCCTGGCGTAGTTGTCTTTGGGATGGCCTTCAGCTGGCTCGTAGCATTACGTAGGATGTCCGAAATGTCCGAAAACCTTTTGCCTTTCAGGGCTGATTTCAATTTGGAAGAAAAAAAAAAGTCCGTGGGAGACATGTCTGGGGTGTAGGGTGGGTGATTCAGGGACACAACTCGCCAGTTGGCCAGGAACTGCTGCACCAGAAAGGCAGTATGTGGCCGGGCATTGTCGTAAAGCAGGGTCCAGTTGCCTTGCTTGGCGTACTGGGGACGTACCCGATTGATCCGTTGCAGCAGACGTTTCACTATATCTCCGTACTTAGCGGCATTTAATGTGGCACCCTCAGCGAGGAATTCTTTATGGATGAGACCCTCAGAGTCGAAGAACACCACGAGCATTGTCTTGATGCGGGATGTCTCACTTCGCACCTTCTTGCTTTTCGGCGACCCTGGACCCCGCCACTCCATACTCTGACACTTGCCGTCGGAGTCATACTTCAGGCACCAGGTCTCATCACCCTGATGACAATGGTTTTCGGAAATTTGGGTTTCGATCCGCCATGTCGATGAAGTCTCCACAGGCGTCAAGACGAATTTGCTTTGGTTCCGGCGTCAAAGTGTGGGGCACAAGTCGGGAGAAAAGCTTCCGTTTACCTAAATCCTGGGTCAGTATGAGGCGGGCCATCACTCGACTAATTCCCACTTCCTCCGCTATCATCCGCACTGTCGCTGGACGATCCTTGCCCAACAATTTCTTCACTTCCTGTACGTTGTCCGGAGTGCGTGCAGTTGCAGGCCGACCACTTCGGGGGGGGGGGGGAGTCTTCAATAGTGTCCCACCCAACTCGGAAGCATTTAAGCCATTCATACACGCACTTCAAGGTAACAGCAGGTTCTTCGTAAACCTTTAGCAGCATTTCATCAGTCTCATTCGCTGATTTTCGAAGTTTGAAACAGAAAAGCATATTCGTTCGCTGATCCATTTTGAATTTCGACCGAGAGCACTACACTTTCACTCTCCAATGAACTATTTCCATACGATAAGCTAACTCGCAGCGCCGCCGCTCAGGAACTGGTTCAGACCAGTCTTCACCTGTCCGGCAAGGTATGCGCCGGTTGCAATCTCTTACGATCGTGAGCACTATGACGTCATTCACCGAACTTTCTGGACAAAGGTTGTGTATATATGTATATATATATATATATATATATATATATATATATATATATATTATATATATAGGAATAATAAATATATATATATATATATATATATATATATATATATATATATAGGAATAAACAATAGGAATAAGCATATTTTAGATTTGATAACTGTGCTAATACGTAATTATTACCCTGATAGTCTTTCCAAGCACATAATTGGTTGTTTTAGATTTAATGAATAGTTGTTCTGTTGCAATTATAAGTAAATCATAAAAATAAGTTTAATTAGAGTAAATAACTACTAAAAATAAAATAAATAAATAAAATTAATACATTAAGTTAAAATAAAATAGAAATAAAATACTAATAAATTACTATTAGTAATAATAATAAAAAAAACTAATATAATTTAGGTATAATTGTCCTAAAACACAGTCTCCACAGTAGGTCATTTTCTGTGTATCCATTAGCTCCTTGATTGCAAGTTTTGTGACGTCAGTCATCTTGCGGTTACCTATTCTTAACTTCCACTCTGTCTAGCGCGAGGTTTGGTGTTCTATGGATAAGTAACTATTTATTGAATTCTACAGTTTCTCATGGATTGTACGGTGTCTAAGTATGTTTATTGTTCAGATCTTACTTATCGGAAACAATACATTGGTTTTTAGACAGTATCGACACCGCTGATGAAGAGATACTGTCAAAAACCTCTGTAATTCATATCTTTTCATGTTTTTGGTTACTGGCTGCAAATTGCTTTAGTGCTCATACTGGTTTTTCTCTTTCAACTATGTCATATATATATATATATATATATATATATATATAAATAAATAAATATATATATATATATATATATATATATATATATATATATATATATATATATATATATATATATATATATATATATATATATATAAGAAATAGATGATAGAGAAAACCAGTAATAGCCCTAAAGCTACTTGCAGCCAGGAACAAATAACATGAAAAGAAAAGTATGAAAGAGGTTTTAGACAGCATTTCTTCATCAGCGGTGTCAATGCTGTCTAAAAACCAATGGATTGTTTCCGATGAGTATGATCTATACAATAAACACACTCAGACACCGTACAATCCATGAAAAACAGAAGAATTTATTAATAATTGAATAATAGTACTTAACCAAAGAACACCAAGCCTGACGCTAGACAGAGTGGAAGTTAAGAGCATGTAACCGCAAGATGACGTCACAAAACTTGCAACCATGGAGATATTGGATTCTCAGTTACAGACTTACTATGGTTACCGTATTTTAGGACTATTATACCCTAATAATTTAGTTTTTAATTATTATTACTAAGAGTTATTTTTATTATTATTTTTATTTTTACTTATGCTTTTATTTTATTTTTTATTTTTAGTAGTTATTTTTTCTATTTTATCTTATTGTTACGTTTAACTTATTAAATGCAACTGAATAAACTATTCATTAAAGCAAAAACAACCAATTATGTTTTTGGATAGACTTTCGGGGTAATTATTCCGTGTTAGCACAGCTTTCAAGTCTAAAATATGCTTAATCCTATTGTTTTTAGAACATAGCCTATATATATATATATATATATATATATATATATATATATATATATATATATATATATATATATATATATATATATATATATATATAGATAGATAGATAGATAGATATATATATATATATATATATATATATATATATAGATAGATAGATAGATAGATAGATAGATGCATATAAACATACCACATACATACATATATACATACAAAAGAGGTAAGCAACGATAAGTAATCCTGCGTTAATAACCCGCGGTAGTTTCGTTATAAGAAACTATCTGAAATTTTTTTAAATTAACTGTACTTATTCTTTTACTGAATAACGATTTTTTAAACGCCAGAGTATAGCTTAACGATCCAGATTATTAAAAAATATTGATTAAAAAAATATTGATATTAATTAAAAAAAAATATTGATATTTTCTTCTTTTCGTGACCCCCCTTGTGGGTAGGTCATTTTAATTTTACCGTCATTCATTAAAGTTTTCCATCGACTAAAAAATTTTTAAAAAAGTTTAATAAGTGAAAAATAAAATTGTAATATCGAGAGGGTTTTTTTCTAATAAAAATAAACATCCCTTTCAAACCAAGCGTATCTCATACACCCCCCCAAAAATATACTACCCAGTAAGAACAGAAAACTCTGACTAAGAGGACATTAATAACCTTCCCCCCGCCTCAAAGTTTGCTAAAAATGTACCCCATAGATACCGGATACGGCCAGCAGTTAACTCCCAACCCTATCGCTTCACTCTCATATTCGAATAATCGCCCATTAGCAGACGATTTTTTTTTTTTTTTTTTTTTTTTAAAGAGCCACCCCTTTTAGGCAGACGATAACCGTTCACGTGACACAACAACACCCTCGGCCGCCAATTTTTCCCACGCTCCATTGAGCACAGAGAGCAGAGAAGAGAGATGCTGATGTTTCGAAACCACTCAGGGAGCGGAGATTTCATTTTTTGGAACCGCTTTTCTTAGCATCTTTAATTCTCAGCGTGCGGCGGTTTGGGAAGTGATTGAAGGGGGGGAGAAGAAGTGAATCGGTTCGAGGATGTAAAAGAGGTTGTAGGAGTCGGTAAAGTGGTCCATGGGGCCGTCAATTTTTATTTTAGCAGAGGGAGGCTGCGTTTTCTGCTTCGGACCGAAACTGCCGTGTAAAAAAAAAAAAAATTGCTTTCGTTGCTTGAATTTACTTGCGAAGAGAATATTTTTTGAAGGGTCTATGGAATTTTTTTTTCTAATCGCTCTCTAGTTCTCTTATTCAATTCCTACTATTAGTTCACACTCTCTCTATATATATCTTGTTCTAATTTTTAATCGTTAATAAAAGTACTTTTTATTCATCCACTTAAGTTCAAATACAGTTTTTTAAACTTGTAGTGGATGACACTTGATGTTAATACAGTTTTTTCAAATATTAATTAATTAATTAAATTAAATTAATTAATTTTAGTTTTATATGGGAGAAAAAAATTTCTCAGCAATAATGGTGTTCACAGAAGACACTTGACGTTAATACAGTTTTTTCAAATATTAATTCATTAATTAAATTTAATTAATCATTCAATTCCTACTATTAGTTCACACTCTCTCTATATATATCTTGTTCAAATTTTCAATCGTTAATAAAAGTACTTTTTATTCATCCACTCAAGTTCAAATACATTTTTTTTTAAACTTGTAGTGGATGACATTTGATGTTAATACAGTTTTATCAAATATTAATTCATTAATTAAATTAAATTAATTAATTTTAGTTTTATATGGGAGAAAAAAATTTCTCAGCAATAATGGTGTTCACAGAAGACACTTGATGTTAATACAGTTTTTTCAAATATTAATTCATTAATTAAATTTAATTATTCAATTCCTACTATTAGTTCACACTCTCTCTATATATATCTTGTTCAAATTTTCAATCGTTAATAATATACTTTTTATTCATCCACTCAAGTTCAAATACATTTTTTTAAAACTTGTAGTGGATGACACTTGATGTTAATACAGTTTTTTCAAATATTAATTCATTAATTAAATTTAATTTTTCAATTCCTACTATTAGCTCACACTCTCTCTATATATATCTTGTTCTAATTTTCAATCGTTAATAAAAGCACTTTTTATTCATCCACTCAAGTTCAAATACATTTTTTTAAACTTGTAGTTGATGACACTTGATGTTAATACAGTTTTTTTCAAATATTAATTCATTAATTAAATTTAATTATTCAATTCCTACTATTAGTTCACACTCTCCCTATATATATCTTGTTCAAATTTTCAATCGTTAATAAAATACTTTTTATTCATCCACTCAAGTTCAAATACATTTTTTAAAACTTGTAGTGGATGACACTTGATGTTTATACAGTTTTTCAAATATTAATTCATTAATTAAATTTAATTAATCAATTTTAGTTTTAGACCTAGAGCGTCTCTTGCTCTTGAATAGTAATTTCCCTCCTGTTGCTGTGTAAACGGTAGCACTGCGGTATCGCGGGCTTCTCCCGTCCTGTAGGTTGCGAGATCGAATCCCCGACCTGACAAACTTTTTCTCTCTCTTTCCCCCCCCCCTCCTAATCTCGCACAATAGGCAAGGTTATGGCAGGCAATCCTTTTTTTCAATTCCTACTATTAGTTCACACTCAAATTTTTCTTTATTGACCTAAGTAGGAATTGACTTTAAAAATTTTTTTTTTTTATATATTACTTGTTTTTTTTTCCCCAGGTTAATCTTTTGTTATAGAGAAGTCGTCATGGTTAGAATAAATTTGAGGGGATGGTGGACTTTCAAATGACCAAAAATCGAACAAAAATTGGAATTTTTTTTGGGGTGTACAGTCAAACCCCGTTATAACGAACCCGGTATATAACGAACTCACGGACGAAACGAAAATTCTTTTCCTATTGTACAGAAGGTCGTTTGCACTTTATGGAAACAATTTTGATAGTTAAGTTTCATGTATAAATGCCCGATTTTTTTGCGGCCATTTGCTTCTGTCTGATAGCCATGGTTCTTGACAATAGTTCTAGATCAAATTTTCCATTAAAGTAAACTTTTTCTTAGTACTGTCATGTCAATTTTACCCCATTCCTCTTGGACCGTTTTCCAAAGTCCGTTCAATGTTCTTGGATGCCGTTTTCCTAAAGCTCGTTTTAATAAACCGAAATCTCAAAAGTCCATTGTAGAAGCATCAGGTTATTTTACAGGTATTTCATTAAATGGGATACACTTTATTCCTGTTTCTGATTCTTTCTTTGCTAAATAAGCGGCAGTTGATTTAGACGTGTGACTAGAGGCTTTGTCCATAGAAAGGTCAACTTTATCAATGTCCTTTCCATATAAGGCTGGAATTTCTTCTTCAAAAATTGGTTGTAAAATATTCTGATGATAGTAGAGTCAATTAATTTTGGCTTTACTTGAGACTTTTTTGATTCTAAATTTGCCGTTGTAACAAAATCCTGCTACTATCATGAACTCCTTTGAGAACTTTTCTGTAGCCATTTCGTACGGTCATTCCCGTCAGTTGAGCAATAGAAAATTGATCTCTTTTTATTGCAGTCACTTAAATACACCCATGCCCCATCGAGTGTTACCGCAATTTTTCATTTTTCAGCAGCTAGGTGTTTTTCATATAATTTTCTACAATTTGTTTTCCTTTCAGGAATATACTTTGGCAAAAGCAGATGAACTTTAGGTTTAAACATCTTTTTTAACTTCAAATCTTTATGAATGATTTTACTTACAGTGCCAGAAGACATTCCTAGTTTCGATGCAATGGATCTTTGAGTCACGAATTTTCTTTTAGGATCAGAGACTTCACTTTCTTGATATTTACCTGCGTTCGAACAGTCTTAGGATGAGGTTTAGTGGTCATGTTTTCATTTTTACTTTCAGTTAGACGTTTTTTCCCTTTCAAATTGAATATATTATAAATACCAATTTTTGAAATGCCCTAACGGAAATTTTTACACCGCTAATTTGTTGATACGAATATTTCTCGTTGAAGAACGATATTTCTATACGAATATTTCTCATTGATACGAATATTTCAGAAATTGCAGTTTCATAACCTTCGAGCCATCTATCAATTTTAGGAGCCATTTTCAAAATAAATCTTTTATTTTACATTCCAATGAAAGCAAAACAATAGCAGACGATTATTCTGAAGTTGCCAAATTTTTAATCTCAAAATGCAAAAGCCAAAAACAAATTACAAAATCATTTCCATAAAGTGCGAACGACCTTCTGTATTTAATGCTATTTTATCCTTTTATAGCAAACCTCCGAAATCTTATGAATCGGCTATAACGAACCTTTTTTCAGTCAACTACTGAATTTTAAAAAAAAATTTTAAACTTTTTAAAAATGTTGAAGATACAACAAATGTTGAAGAAGCAAAGAATTTTGAAGAAGAAGATGAAGATTTATCTATCACGATGTGTATAGAAATGCACAAAATTTCATCATTCTAAGATTGTGACGTGCAATTAGTTGTTCGAAACATGTGATGATGAAGTCATTACATGTAAAAATCCGACTTATGAAGATATTGTGCATAGAAGGATGTCCTCTATCCCGCTAAGAATAAATGTAAGTTTGTATATTCACGTGTAAGCAAAACTCACATAGATGACAATTTAAGGGGGTCCATGACACAAAATTGTTCGAATTTTCGAAAATAATGTATTGCATTACAAATTTTTGTGTTCTTTTACGCTTAAAATGACGTTTAAATCATGTTTCTATCTTAATAAGAACAGGAGAAATTATTATTATTATTATTATTATTATTATTATTTTGCAACATTCTAATAGTGGCCAAGCGTTGTTTAAACCTGTAAGTGCGTTTTTCTGCATGATGGGGTTTTTTTCCCCATTTCTAGTCTTTAAATTGTTATAAGTCAAGAACCGTTAAAGATAAATGGTTGAAACTCGGAACATGTCTTTTTCTACTATTTTACTTTAATTTTGATTCAGCAAATTTGAAAAAATATTTACTTTTAAAAATATTATTTTTTAAAAATATGTTACATAATTTTTTTTTTTGTAATTTTTAAATAAATATTTTTAATTTTTTTAAAAATTAATATTTTAAAAAATGCTGAATCAAAATTAAAACTTATATATTTCTGTTTAATTAAATGAAAAATAATTGAAAATCGACAAATAATATTTGAAGTTATAACAATTTTATATTACCCCACTTTCTTTTAAATTTTAAAATTTTAAAATTTTTTAGAAACGTTTTGAGAAGTTTTATGAAGTGATTTTGTTGACAAATTATATGGTTAACCATCACAAAAAATTCAAAATTTTAACTCAATAAATTTTTTTTTAATGTAACCCCCTTAATAAGTAAAATAAGAAACTCCGGAAAAAAAAATCTCTTAACATAGCGAAAATTTCTTGGAATATAACCAAATCAGTAACTGAAATTTTGCTTCAAATAAAAAAAAATGTACCTTTACACTTTGACTGACATTAGAAAAATTTTAAATTCTAATAGAATAATTTTTCTTTTCCCAACGTGGCAGATACATTGTCTCTCCGACATTCTCCCGATTAAAACGCGACATGTGTTGGTTGATAGTAATGGGGCCACCGTCCAGGTGAACCGTCACCACCCTCCTCTTACCCACCCCTGCAAACCACAGGAAGGGAATTTCGGCATAAAGATTTAATGTGCCCAAACCCGGCTTAGACACGAGATCACTCAGCGGTGCCTTTGAGGACTCGAGCTAAACCCCCTCGGGACCGAAAGTTCAGGTTTCAACTACTAGGATAGCTTGAACCCAATATATATACCAAACAGTTCCGTAACTGACTGACTGACAGATAACGCACAGACCAAACCGCTGGACCAAAAGGGCTGAAATTTTGCATGGAGATTTTTCTTATAGTGTAGGGGTACACCAAGAAAGATTTTTGAAAAACTCTTTATAGATTTTTTTTAAATTAAATTTTTAAGCTGTTTTTGTAGCATTTTTTTAAAGTTTTCATTTAAAATAATAATTTGAGGGTTATAAAATTTATATCACGAAAAAGATCCTACAAATTCCTTTAAAATGAAATCTTTTTTGAATCTTTGCCTCCATTTTCTGATTTTTGGTGAAGTTTTAAATATTAGTTTTTAGAACTTAATTTATTGAATGCTGATCACGTGGTTTCTTTTCTTTTTGTGATGCTTTAAACTAATTTTGCGTCACGTGCATAACAACGAAATACATAGACAAAAAAAAAATTTTTGTTTTTCTTTCTAATGCGGCAGACGATTGGACATTATCCAAAAAAATATTAAATTACTGTAAAAGAAATGTTCCTCAAACTGTACTGTATTAACTGTACAGCGATATAGTACAGCGATATAGTACAGCGGATACCGCTGTACTATATCCTTTAGTATGTCTATTAGATTTAATCTGAATATTTTCTTCTACATTATTTTGTCTATAAAAATATCCGTTGCGATTTATATATATATATATATATATATATATATATATATATATATATATATATATATATATATAGATATAGATATAGATATAGATATAGATATAGATATATTTAGATCAATTACATACATTGATCGTTGTATTTATTATAAATATATATATATATATATATATATATATATATATATATATATATATATATATATATTTTAGCATTAATTGCATACATTGACCGTTGTATTTAATTTGAATGTACTCCGTAGCAAAGTACGGGTATTCAGCTAGTCTATATATATTAAACAGTTCCGTAACTGACTGACTGACATATAACGCACAGACCAAACCGCTGGACCTAAAGAGCATGGCGATTCTTCTTATAGTGTAGGGGTGCACTAAGAAAGATTTTTGAAAAATTCTTCTTAGATTTTTTTTAATTAAATTTTTAAGCTGTTTTTGTATTATTCTTTAAAATTTGCATTCAAAATAACAATCCGAGGGTTATAAAATTTATATCACGAGACAGATCATAAAATATCCTTTAAAATGAAATCTGTTTCGAATCTTTACCTCCCTTTTCTGATTTTTGGTGGATTTTTAAATATTAATTTTTAGAATTTAATTTATGAAATTCCGATCACGTGGTTTCTTTTTTTGTGTGATACTTTAAACTAATTTTGCGTCACGAGCATAATAACGAAATAGACAAAAAAATATATTTTTTTTTCTTTGCTAATGCGGCAGACGATTGGACATTATCCAAAAAATTATTAAAATACAGTAAAAAAAATGTTCCTCAAACTGTACTATATTCTTTAGAATGTTCTATTAGATTTAATTTGAATATTTTTCTTCTACATTATTTTGTCTATAAAAAATATCCGTTAAAATTTTTTATAAGTATATTTTTTCGTTTTTTTGGCATTAATTGGATACATTGACCGTTGTATTTAATTTGAATGTACTCCGTAGTGAAGCACGGGTATTCAGCTAGTAGAAAAATATAGACCTTATCTTGAAGTAAGTTATGAACCAATACCAATCAATACCATTCCTTCTAAAATTGGTTATCCTTTTACTAATACAATGTAAAATCAAAATCCCTGCGCCCAATAGAAAAATATCGATCTTATCTTGAAGTAAGTTATTGAACCTCTGAGGCCGATCAATCAATACTATTCCTTCCTCAGTAGGTTATTATTTTTTACTAACACATTGTAAATTCAAAATCTTTTAGAGCTCAGTACCATAGAACTTTGCATCAAAACTCGCCGTTATAGGTTCTTACATCAGTGGTTCTAACTAAACACAAGATTGAGTCATATATCTACGTCTGAATGAAAAATTCAAACACACCTCAAAAAACACCTATTCTCATTTACTTTATACCCTGTATAAAATTCATAGCCGTAAAAAGTTAGTCATTATCGGTTGTTGTGAATTTCGGGCACAACTCTTGTTTACTCAGTGTCCTTGAATAAAGATCGACGACGTTTACTAACAATCATGAAATAAACTTAGAGGCCATTATAAAACAAATTAATAAAACAAATTTAGAGGACAGGAAATATTTATTTCAAACTCATTTATGCTTACGCGCATTTTAAGCTGAACATTTCTCGTTATCTTCTAAATTGATCGAAGTTATTATTTTTTCTTTTCTGCTGATTATTTCAGCGGTCGGTTTGTCGGTAAAGTTTACAGTGGTATGCATGTCAAGGATTCCTTAGTGTAGGTATTGATTATTGTTCAATTTTCACTCTCAGTGTTTAAACATTTTATTTTGGATCAAGTAAAAGGTAAATTACGTTTATTTACAGTAATAATCAGTATTCTTAGACTCAGTATATAATGAAAAGTAATATCAAATTTTCTTACAAATTTGAGACTGTTCGGAACTTTACCTACCTTTGTTCTAAAATTAATAATAATAATAATAATAATAATAACAACAAAAATCTATACTTATATATAAAGAGAGAGCGATTTTTGTATGTGGAGGGTAATCTCCAGAACCACTGCACCTATTTGAAAAATTCTTTCACT
This sequence comes from Dolomedes plantarius, assembly GCA_907164885.2. Lineage (NCBI taxonomy): Eukaryota > Metazoa > Arthropoda > Arachnida > Araneae > Dolomedidae > Dolomedes > Dolomedes plantarius. The sequence continues at coordinate 137,796,248 of OU015500.1, forward strand.
GTTTGAAAGGTACATTATTCCAGATGGACATAGGCTATATATTATGTATATCTTATCAGTAGAAATAAAGTTAGGGGCTTAATCCTAACAATCTCCATTGTTACCGCTACTGTCCTCTACCGCTTTTTGTATCGAAGACTCCAACGATCCTTAGCGTGGTGCTATCGCGGTGGGCTTCTGTTCTGACGCTAGTGGTTCGAATCTAGCCGTTCTCCGGCACGCTTTTTTTCTTTTAAAAAATTAACTTTAATTATTAGCTAACGTAATATTAATTTAAGGTATTATTAAGGTTATTTTTAAGGTAAAAAAATATTTACAATTTATTGGCTATCAACTGGAAATTTATTGGTATAATATTTTGTTCAACCCGAACAAAGTCGGGACGGGCCGCTAGTCAAGAAATACAGTGATCTCTTGATTTACGAGTTTAATTTGTTCCGTGAAAGAGCTCGTAACTCGAATTACTGCTATGTCAAATGAATTTTCCCCATTGAAATTAATTGAAATGCCATTAATCCGTTCCGCCCCCCCCCAAAAAAAAATAAAAGCAATTCTTTGTTACATGTTTTTAAATAAGAAAAATCTATTTATAAATAGCATATACTGTATGAAAACACCATACAATAGACTGTAGTGAAATAAACTGGTTTTATTAATTAAAATGTACAACGTTTATTGTGGCGATCAGACGACCTGAAGATGCTGACGGAGGTGGAGGAGAAAGGATGAACTGAATAACCGAATCTTATTCGCTCATTTCTTTCCTCACTTTCATCTGAGGGGGTTTTGATAGTAAATTGTCTATTGAGGTCTGCTTCCCCCCCCCCCTTTTAATAAGGCGTTCACATTCATGCGCTCTGCACAGTATTCTGCGGGGGAAGCCAGTGATTTATGGGCACTGCGTTCTGCACCGATCCTCCGATCGAGCGGTCCTAGACAGTGCATCAAAAGCAGGGCGGGGGGGGGGGGGTTTACGCAGGTCAAGTGGTGTCAAGCGTGGTCGGGGGGTACTTGTCTGCATGAGTGTGGATGTACCATAAGATGCTTTTGAAATGAGAGGTTCGACGCTGTTCTGTTTCGGAAGGCGACTCAACTGTGGCCAGACCAAGCTGCCCCGTATGATAATTGTTGAGAGTTTAAATTTCTCGGTATAGGAATGGATAGAAGTCTTAGAATAATATGTATATAATTGTAAAATAATTCCGCATAAAGGTTGTAAATATTATGATTCTCGTGTGCTCACTTGACGAGAACGTTACATGGAGTTCGTTCCGCAAACTAGCGGTGGGGTTTTTGAAGCTTGTTCGTTACCCGGTAAAAAAAAATTACAAGATATAAAGAACTTTTTATACACCATGTTTTTAAATTTTCTGTTGAATGATATAAACTTCATTTGCCCATCTTCATTTGCCTATATTTGCATATTCGGAGAGACCGATTAATTTTAGGAATGTAGTGCACGAGTAGATTTTTTGCGAGGCTATTCAAAGAAACCTTTGAACTTCCCTTTAACGGGCTTCAACGATATATATTTCCCTGTATACCCAAACTTCTGAAAATAATAAAACTTTTAATATTGTACCAAAGATATTTGTACAGAACCTTGGAGTTTTTAGATGGGAATTCAACGGCCAAATATCTCCGTCCTCCAAAGCCTAAAACTGTGCTGTATTAAATAGATAATCAAGTAAATAATAATTACAAGATAAAAATAACTTTTTATACACCATGTTTTTAAATTTTCTGTTGAATCGTATAAACTTGATAATTCTATGTATTAATAAATACCTTTTTAAAATTTTTTTTGATGAATTATCCCATCAACTTGAAAGAAAATGAAGTTAATTGGAAGTTAACTTGCGTTTACGTTTTCATTCCCGTCCCGGCCGATAGATGGCTGCACCATTCTACCAAACAAAATTAACTGAAAATGGATCCAATTCTGCTTAAAGATGGCTAAAAGTATTAAAATAATGCATTGTCATCGTGTTCTGAGCTATTCTAAAAGTTTCAAATGTCTAGCTAGTCGGGAAGTTAGTTAAAAATCGATTGCCAGGTTTGTACCGGACAAACACACAAACACACAAGCACGCAAACAAGAAAGCGAGTTAATAAAAAAATGGTAAAAAATGAGACTGCTCGTATCTTAAAAAAAAATATTTCAGATAGTCCATTCTAACGAAATTACCGCGGGTTATTAACGTAGGATTACTTATCGTTGCTTACCCTTTTTTTTCTTTTGGCGCATTTTGGTACTTTTCTGTTTAACTGTTTACTGTGCTACTGGGTATTGGGCGCTGCCAAAATTATAACTCGCGAAGGAGTCTAATATTTTTCTTTCCGGAGGACCGTTATTGAGGAACGTAATCCTACGTTAAAAGAGTGCAGAATGTAAAAGTCAGTTCGGGCTTTCTAAGGTCTGGATCGGAATAAATTTGAATTTGAGAGAAATCGAAACCGAATATATTCGATGTCAGCTGATGCATTGCAAGTAGAAATAAGAAGAAACAAGTAATATATAAAAAAAAAAAATTTAAAGTCAATTCCTACTTAGGTCAACAAAGAAAAATTTGAGTGTGAACTAATAGTAGGAATTGAAAAAAAAGGATTGCCTGCCAGAACCTTGCCTACTGTGCGAGATTAGGAGGGGGGGAAAGAGAGAGAAAAAGTTTGTCAGGTTGGGGATTCGATCTCGCGACCTACAGGACGGGAGAAGCCCGCGATACCGCAGTGCTACCGTTTACACAGCAACAAGAGGGAAATTACTATTCAAGAGCAAGAGATGCTCTAGGTCTAAAACTAAAATTGATTAATTAAATTTAATTAATGAATTAATATTTGAAAAAACTGTATTAACATCAAGTGTCCTCCACCACAAGTTTAAAAAATGTATTTGAACTTGAGTGGATGAATAAAAAGTACTTTCATTAACGATTGAAAATTTGAACAAGATATATATGGTCTAAAACTAAAATTGATTAATTAAATTTAATTAATGAATTAATATTTGAAAAAACTGTATTAACATCAAGTGTCATCCACTACAAGTTTAAAAAAATGTATTTGAACTTGAGTGGATGAATAAAAAGTACTTTTATTAACGATTGAAAATTTGAACAAGATATATATGGTCTAAAACTAAAATTGATTAATTAAATTTAATTAATGAATTAATATTTGAAAAAACTGTATTAACATCAAGTGTCATCCACTACAAGTTTAAAAAAATGTATTTGAACTTGAGTGGATGAATAAAAAGTACTTTTATTAACGATTGAAAATTTGAACAAGATATATATAGAGAGAGTGTGAACTAATAGTAGGAATTGAAAAAAGATTTTAAAAATGTATAATATATATCTAATTTATATATGCATGCCCCCTTGTTTCTTTTGCAGTCAGTCAAGTAAATCGCGCTGTTTGCTTGCAAACACATCTCTTGTGCTATCAACACCCATTTAAGGAAATCGGTGAAAGAATTTAGCTGATTCGCAAGCCATATGTTTCACAATACCACGTAATAAGCGCGTATAAAGTCAGGCGCTAAATAGCCACGTCAGCACGTTCCGATGTTTATTAAGAATTATCGGCGACGCGTGCTCGAAAGAATAATATCTTCCAAAATAAACACGTTCAAAGATAAATTATTGAAGAAAACGAGAGCTCGATATGACTTCCTATTTGAACCCGGGCGATAAAAGCACCCCAGATAATGCGTATTGCCGGGCTACCACTGCTTACTTCCGATAACGGTCGTTTTAACATTTCAGATTCGCATTTCCTCGGGTTCAAAACTGTTTGTTTCTTACTATTTTTAACTTATTCAGATATGAGGCATGATAAGACAGTTCAGCCTAGTGACCAAACTCACTCCTTTATCTCTCTTTCATCGTAATTTACATTTGATTCCATATAAATAAACTTACATGCACACGCGCGCGCCAACGCATTTCAACTTCTATTTTCAAATGCAGAAAACAGAATGCAGAAATATGCATTTGTAAAACTACGATCAGGGAAATACAGACCACCATGTTTCCCGCAGCTTAACACGGGGATTTAAGATATCCAAGTGCCATCTTAAGTGGGTCTGATATTCTAAAACTGCATAATAATTTTATTTTCTGTCTAACAATGCGTAATCTATATATATAAAACAGTTCCGTAACTGACTCATTCATTCACTGACTGACATACAACGCACAGACCAAACCGCTGGACCTAAAGGGCTGAAATTTTGCATGGCGATTCTTCTAATAGTGTAGGGGTGCACTAAGAAAGATTTTTCAAAAATTCTTCTTAGATTTTTTAAAATTAAATTTTTAAGCTGTTTTTTAAACTTTTTTGACGTTTGCATTTAAAATAATACATTGAGGGTTATAAAATTTATATCACGAGAAAGATTATAAAAATTCCTTCAAAATGAAATTTTTTTCGAATTTTTACCTCCATTTCCTGATTTTTAAAGATTAATTTTTAGAATTTAATTTATTAAATGTTGATCACGTGATTTCTTTTTCTGGTACTTTCAATAAATTTATCGTCACGTGCGTAACAACTAAATAGACAAAAAAAAAATATTTTTTTCTCCTTCTAATGCAGCAGACGATTGAATATTATCCAAAAAAAATGCATATCCCTTACGATTTTTTTATAAATATATATATATATAGATAGATATATATTTTACATCAATTGTATACATTGATCATCGCATTTATTATAAATATATATATTTATTTTTTGGCATAAATTGCATACGTTGACCGTTGTATTTAATTTGAATGTACTCTGTAGCGAAGCGCGGGTTTTCAGCTAGTATATATATATATATATATATATATATATATAGGCATTAATCGCATACATTTACGTTTGTACTTCATTTCAACGTACTCCGTAGCGAAGTACGGGTATCCAGCTAGTAGCTAATAAACGCATAACTTTGCTGTCAGGTATGTGAGGCATATTTTTCACGGTTTACCTGAGCATGATACGTATAAATTTGTGCAGTATTTTTGATGTGAGTCGCCATCAAAAGGGATTTTCCTCATCTCTGAAGTGCCCCTTGGCTGGATAAATCCTAACCAAGTCCTTTTAACCCTTCAACGGGCGCGCCAAATTTTTGAACACTAGCTGGCGCGCGTGCCACAAAGTGCAACGTCTCTTTCAACCTTAATTATTACTTTTGTAATAAACGTTTTTTTTCCAAATTGAAAATAATAATTCCGCGTTTTATGACAAGATATAAAATGTTGATACTATCTATATATATAAAACAGTTCCGTAACTGACTCATTCACTGACTGGCATACAACGTACAGACCAAACCGCTGGACCTAAAGGGCTGACATTTTGCATGGCGACTCTTCTTATGGTGTAGGGGTGCACCAAGAAAGATTTTTGAAAAATTCTTCTTAGATTTTTTAAAATTAAATTTTTAAACTGTTTTTGTAACTTTTTTTAAGTTTGCATTTAAAATAATAATTTGAGGGTTATAAAATTTATATCACGAGAAAGATCGTAAAAATTCCTTCAAAATGAGATCTTTTTTGAATCTTTACCTCCCTTTTCTGATTTTTGGTGAATTTTTAAAGATTAATTTTTTAGAATTTAATTTATTAAATGCTGATCACGTGATTTCTTTTTCTGGTACTTTAAATAAATTTATCGTCACGTGCATAAAAACTGAATAAGCAAAAAAATATTTTTTTCTTGCTAATACGGCAGACGATTGGACATTATTTTGTCTATAAAAATATCCCTTACGATTTTTTTATAAATGTTTTTTTTTACATCAATTGTATACATTGATCGTCGTATTTATTATAAATATCTATATATATTTATATTTTTTGGCATTAATTGCATACATTGACCGTTGTATTTAATTTGAATGTACTCCGTAGCGAAGTGCGGGTTTTCAGCTCGTTGCGATATATTTATAATTAAAGGTCAAATAATGCAAATACAATCGCCTTATTTCAAAACTGTCCGGTTTATTGGATCTAAGGACAACTTGCGAATGGATTCCTATTAAGTACAAAAACCTAAAAAACAATAAGATTGCCCATCTTCGTGATAGGCGGGATACCGTGTAATAGCTGCACTTTGGATCGACTCCATCAACTCCTGCTTTTGCAAACCTGACATGTAAAAACAAACCATTCAAAATTACGAAAATGTTTGTAAACCTTTATGGTCGTGATCCGACAAATCATTATCTTGTAGGATTAATCATAACTGTAGAACATCTCCTACTTACATCTAGTTTATTGAAACATTAAAATTTTGGTTACATAATCATTTACAAAGTTCGTTCCGAAGCACATTGATACACTCCTGAGAGAGGGGTTCATTATTCAAAGTCCAAATGAGACCCCCGTCTCGCCGTACGCGTGGCGACCTTTCAACAGTCCAAGTCTATTCTAATCTTCATTCGCAACCGCGTCGTTATTTATGCATTCTTCTCAGCCCTTTCTCGAACAATCTCGAATACCGGACCTTTTCCGGTTCCGCCCTCTGCAGACCACCTATGGTGAATTTCTTTCCTGACGGCTCTTCCCTTGGAAAAGCGAGCCGCTAATGGGTTTCACAAATCATTCTAAACGACTCGCGTACCTTTACCTATTGTCGCACATCTCCAAAGGTGTATATCGTTCGACACCTGTTTGCGTTTATTTTGGGCTTATTGAAGACGCTATTACTCACCTTCATCAATTCCACTTAAGAATGGGAGACGAGAGTCTGACAATGTTGCACTTTGTACACAGGCGCGCCCGCTGAAGGGTTAAAGGCTGCATAACGAAGAGATACGGCAACTGTTTAGTTCACGGTTGTTAGATACCAAAGGTGTCCGAAACCAACTTTTTGTACAGTGCCATCACAATTTTGACAGTACGCCGCCAGGGGCGATATCTGGTGGGTTCAAACTAGAAACTACCGTCTTTCACATTTAAAGTAATACCCGCCTTAAACACAAGAGTATTCAGTGGCGCTTCTCTAGGGATTCGAAATTAGCCCCCTTAGTGCCGAATTCCAACGTGCTAAACCACTAAGTTGCCCTGAGCCATATGTGATGTAACTGCAAATTTGTGTTATAGCTACTATTTCAACATTAAAATTAAGTTCGTTAATGTTATATTCAAAATTATTTAATAAATTTACATTAAAAATCTAAGGCAAACAAACCTCTCTGTTATAAATCATAACTAAATTTCTGCTTCAATTAACGGACAAAATTTTTATTCGTGAGAGAGTTCTTAATTAATTTTAATTATTTTAAGTGATCATACTATTTATAAGTATACTAGCTGAAAACCCGCGCTTCGCTACGGAGTACATTCAAATTAAATACAACGGTCAATGTATGCAATTAATGCCAATATATATATATATTTATAAAAAAATCGTAAGGGATATTTATTTTTTTTGGATAATATCCAATCGTCTGCTGCATTAGAAAGAAAAAGAATATCATTTTTGTCTATTTAGTTGTTATGCACGTGACGATAAATTTATTTAAAGTACCAGAAAAAGAAATCACGTGATCAACATTTAATAAATAAAATTCTAGAAATTAATCTTTAAAAATTCACCAAAAATCAGAAATCAAGGTAAAGGTTCGAAAAAGATTTCATTTTGAAGGAATTTTTATGATCTTTCTCGCGATATAAATTTTATAATCCGCAATGTATTATTTTAAATGCAAACGTAAAAAAAGTTTAAAAAACAGTTTAAAAATTTAATTTAAAAAAATCTAAGAAGAATTTTAGAAAAATCTTTCTTAGTGCACCCCTACACTATTAGAAGAATCGCCATGCAAAATTTCAGCCCTTTAGGTCCAGCGGTTTGGTCTGTGCGTTGTATGTCAGTCAGTCAGTGAATGAATGAATGAATGAATGAGTCAGTTACGGAACTGTTTTATATATATAGATGTCAATCACAAAATTTGTGCAAAAAATTGTACTTGGATAAAGTTGTATTTTAGAGTTACCCGATAAAAAAAAAAAAGAAATCTTATGTAACTTCCATTGCTAACAAAAGCACTCAAAGCTGCAATAAAATTCCATGAAACTGCCTGTTCAAGCACTTTTACTTGCACTGAATATTTATATCTGTGTTGTTTATTTTCCTATATTTAGCTACCAACTGAGTAAAACGTACCTGTTTTCCGAGAAACATAAAAACGGAACACGGAAATCTTGTTTTATAGCTTAGTAGGAAGTGTTTTTTTTAAAGTATTTTTCCGCTATGAAGATTTAATTCCGCAAAATATTTCCGAATATTTTCTACAACAATAATATACTTGTGTATTATCTGCATTTTAATTTAAAGTAATAATTCTGAATTTAAGGCTGCTATGTACTAACCCCATTGGATTCGCTCACCTCAATGTTAACCTATGGAGAAAATTTGAACACGGATTGCCGACTTGGATTCAAAAAAAAAAATTTTTTTTAATTATACTCCTTTATAGAGAAAGAAATTTTACATTTGTGTTCATTTTACGTTTTTTTTAAAAAATGCAATTAATATTTTAAAATTTTAATTATTCGGGGGAAAATCTGGTATAGTGTTTTTTAAACGCTCATAAATTCCTTCGGTGGACGAAATTTATAAAATGAATCCCGTAGCGCTTTGCAGAAAAGTTCAGGCTATCTGACAATACCAATTTTATTTGATTATCAGCATTTATGTACCTGTAAATAGTTGACAAAAATAAATTTTAAATAAAAATTTTGGGGGCAGCGCTTAACCCCCCCTATAGAGAGAGAGCCATTACAATCCCTCAAAATGTCAATCCTAAGGGGGTGAAATTCTCGAACTGTCAACTGGACTCCTCCCACCACAAGAGTCTGCCAGAAGAGGAAAAGGGAAATACGATTCTTTTTCTTGGTACTGTAACGTAGTCAATAATAAGACAAGCGTTTCGCTTCAATTACTTTACTACGCTACCTTAAACACTACAACTACAAAAAAGCAAGTATGTACAGCGAGTTAGAATTTACAGTTAGATATGTCAGGACGGCTTCGGGTTCACAGACCACTCGTCCTATCAGGTCGAAAGACCAGGCGAGCTGCGTCCTCTCTGGAACTCAAATCAGATCTCTCCCTCGTGGAGTATTGGGGGTCTTCTTTTATACGGTCGGCGAATTCAAAAGGTTTCTCTGGCGGTTTAAGTGCTTGTAAGGGTCCAAAGTTTATGGGATTCCACAGGTCGCTATAATGTCAAAATTCTGGAGAGCCCTCGAACCACTCTGGTATTTATGTCTTTTATAACGTCAGAACCGCATATTACACGAAATTTATGGTCTCTTATCCTAGAGTTTATGAGCCCGGTCAGTTTAACATTTCGCCGATAGATGACATGTTCATGTTGAGGGGTAGGAACGAGCATCACAGACTTATATAATTACAATTTTCGTGTAGTAATGGAGACAACGTCACAGTACATAGCAGCCTTAAAAGCTCTGCTTAAAATACGCATATTTTTTATTTATAAATAATCTCGCTTTTTTGCTGTTATCGAAATTTTGCATAAAAAATCATCTACCAACGAAAGAAATATCAGATTTTTTTTCTTTTGAAAACTTAACTGGAATTGACTTCAAAATTTGAAATCAATTACATAATTAGCGGCGAGTGTAATTAGGTTGCTCGTTTTGGAGAACCACGGTCATATTTTGCAACGCAAGGGCTAAAGTGACTGAAATGTACTGCAACCGATTCCGGACGATTTCAAACATCCATGCCTACCCGGATTCACATACGGATCTCTGATTTTGAAGACTAATGGCCTATTTATTTAGCCATCGAATTTTCACTAAGGAACTGTTAGGTAATGTTGTTGTTGTTGTGGCTTATGCCCCTTGACCGACAGTATATTAGATCAAGTCCATAAAGGCTATTGGTTTGAATGGTGTGGGCCCGGTTTTGGGTTGAATGGTGTGGGTCCGGACTGCAACCCACAAGGGTTGCAGTCCGACTTGGCTAAAGGACCGGTCCCGTCATTTTGAACCGAGTCAAGTGACGAGACGGGTACACTTGACCCCGCACCTCCAGAGGTAAGTTTTGAGAACTTGGAGGACATTGCAGCCACGACAAATTGCACGTGCACCAGCCAACATTAGAGTACAGGGCGGCGGATTTGTCAGCGACCGGCATCGAAACAAAGACGCTCAGATCACTGGCTCCCTGCCTTTACCAACTGCGCCACTGCGCCCATATATAACTGTTAGGTAATAACCGACGTAAATTTAAACAAATAATCAAATGAGTGCTCAACTAAGTAGTTCAATGAGGTAACATTGGATTAGTGTAAATGAGCAAAATAAGGTACTGTTTTATTAGGAACTATATTTAATCCTTAACTAGTCACTCTCAAAATAGTCACCTATCTAGCCCCATGGTATACAAAGTGCGCATTATTTTAAACGCTTTTAATCTATATATATAAAACAGTTCCGTAACTGACTCACTGACTGACATACAACGCACAGACCAAACCGCTGGACCTAAAGGGCTGAAATTTTGCATGGCGATTCTTCTAATAGTGTAGGGGTGCACTAAGAAAGATTTTTCAAAAATTCTTCTTAGATTTTTTAAAATTAAATTTTTAAGCTGTTTTTGTAACTTTTTTTAAGTTTGCATTTAAAATAATAATTTGAGGGTTATAAAATTTATATCACGAGAAAGATCCTAAAAATTCCTTTAAAATGAGATCTTTTTCGAATCTTTACCTCCATTTGCGGATTTTTGGTGAATTTTTAAAGATTAATTTTTAGAATTTAATTTATTAAACGCTGATCACGTGATTTCTTTTTCTGGTGCTTTAAATAAATTTATCGTCACGTGCATAACAACTAAATAGACAAAAAAAAATATTTTTTTTTCTTGCTAATGCAGCAGACGATTGGACATATTAAAATACAGTAAAAGATATTATTTTCCTCAAACTGTACTATATTAACTGTACTATATTCTTTAGTATTCTATTAGATTTAATTTGAATATTTTCTTCTACATTATTTTGTCTATAAAAATATACTTTCCGATTTTTTTGTAAATATATATATATTTTTTTTTGCATCAATTGTATACATTGATCGTCGTATTTATTGTATATATATATATATATATATATATATATATATTGGCATTAGTTGCATACATTGACCGTTGTATTTAATTTGAATATACTCCGTAACGAAGTGCGGGTTTTCAGCTAGTTTAAATATAATAAAGCTGCACTTTAAATGACCGCCTGCCAGGAGAGAGGATCAAACTCGTGTTTCCAGACAACCAGACCGGTATTTAAACACCTGAACTACCTCGGCAACGTGGGTTATTTACAGTGGCTTTACTACACATTTCTTTTTGTGGTTACTAACAACGTATATTGAACGTGATATACATTTATTTATTTGTTTGCTTCCGATAACGCTGAATTTACTTTTCACGGCAAACTTTTATCATACGTCTGATTATCCGTCCATAATCTTTCTTTCTAACAATACCCCGTCAATGTAACGCTCTGTCAGAGGCGAGGTCAAATCTGTGTCTCCAAACCACGAGGCATGTATTATACCGATTGAACTATCTAGGCGATGTGTGGAAGTGTTATTTTCAGTAACTCTCTCTCACCTTATATATAGTTTTACATATTCTATACTGTTAAAAAGAAACTAGAATTAGGTATATATATACTAGCTGAAAACCCGTACTTCGCTACGGAGTACATTGAAATTAAATACAACGGTCAATGTATGCAATTCATGCTAAATATAAATATATATTATATGATAAATACGACGATCAATGTATACAATTGATGTAAAATATATATATATATATATACATATATTTATAAGAAAATCGTAAAGGATAATTTTATAGACAAAATAATGTAGAAGAAAATATTCAATTTAAATCTAATATAAAGAATACTAAAGAATATAGTACAGTTAATATAGTACAGTTTTTAGAACATTTCTTTTACTGTATTTTAATATTTTTTGGATAATGTCCAATCGTCTGCCGCATTAGCAAGGAAAAAAAATATTTTTTGTTTATTTAGTTGTTATGCACGTGACGATAAATTTATTTAAAGTACCAGAAAAAGAAATCACGTGATCAGCATTTAATAAATTAAATTCTAAAATTTAATCTTTAAAAATTCCCCAAAAATCAGCAAATGGAGGTAAAGATTCGAAAAAAATTCATTTTAAAGGAATTTTTATGATCTTTCTCGTGATATAAATTTTATAACCCTCAAAGTATTATTTTAAATGCAAACGTAAAAAAAGTTTAAAAAACAGCTTAAAAATTTAATTTTTAAAAAAATCTAAGAAGAATTTTTGAAAAATCTTTCTTAGTGCACCCCTACACTATTAGAAGAATCGCCATGCAAAATTTCAGCCCTTTAGGTCCAGCGGTTTGGTCTGTGCGTTGTATGTCAGTCAGTCAGTCAGTCAGTCAGTCAGTGAATGAATGAGTCAGTTACGGAACTGTTTTATATATATAGACACAGAACTCAGCATAGAAAAATTAAGCCAAATAAATTTTATGGTCATGATTCTAACCAGGAAACAAAAATTTTAACTCCTGTTGGTTGTAAAAAAGGTAGTTGCAGGTTGTTGTTTACTTACATTCGGGTTGATGTCACGTGCTTTCATACCGCGCCCGTAATGTTATAGTCTTTTGCCGTGTCGAACATGTGTTGCGTAATTGGACGTGCGGTACATTAGGTATGCCAAAATTTTGTATCGGCATGTTTTCGCTAGAAACCAAATGCTGTCAAATGATCTCTGGAGTGGAGTACAAGTTGCAAAAAGTCATGATGTCATGATGTATGTTTCCGTGTTATGATAAAATATTTCATACGTGACGGAGCAAGGGTTAAAGAATCATCGTTCGATAACTCTAGAAATTCGGAAGTTAAATGTTTAGATCATTAATATACTTATTTCTCAGATAAATGGATCTGCAACTCAACCTTTAAAATATTCTAAATGAGAAATGACTTCAACAAGTATGGACCTTTCACATTCATCAGACAGACCTTCAACAGTCCGCGGACCAAATATTAAAAACATTGTGCAAGTCTAAATTAATAATTATAAACATTGCATTGATGTAATTAACCTCTTCTCTTCTTTTTATCTGAGGCTCAAATTTTTTTCATTCTCTTTCATTTCTGTCTTTTATATCAATTTTGTTTTTACTCCATGTTATATATGTACATAAACATACATATGCACACATGTTACATATATATATATATATATATATATATATATATATATATATATATATATACAGTGGAATCTCGATCTATCGTTTTTCAAGGGACCGATTGAAATGAACGATAAATGCGGGAAAACGATAGATGCGGAAACATGACAAAGCAATATGATCGTTGGGACTGGATAAAATGAACGACACATACGGAAAAACGATGGATCCGAAAACGATGGATCGAGATTCCACTGTATATATATATATATATATATATATATATATATATATATATATATATATATATATTTGTACATAAACACAGACACACATACACACATATATGAACATATATTAATAATTGAATTATTAATTAGACTAAATTCAGTAATTAAATTTAGTCTAATTAATAATTAAACTCCACTCCTAAGAGTGTGTGTAGAACTAGTACTGTAACTTCGAGCATATTCCAAACAAATGTACTCTTCCACTCTTTGATTCTGTCTCCATTTTCGCTACAATCACTCGAAGACAACTAAAGATAGTGATTATAATTAAAGTAAGTTAATTATAATTGCCACACCAATGGGTTGAGTTTGGCCTTGTGCTAAAGCGCGCTCGTTTTCGGTGCTGAGGGTGCTCGGATCGAATCCCGGCACGCGCCACTAAAATACCTCCATTAGTGTCGCCCCTTCATAGAGAGCAAGGCTGGCCCGCTTATATGATGTTCCCATAAAAAACAGCAAGCAAAAACTGCGGTGAATAACAACAGGCGAATGTCTATCCGACAAAGTGCCTCCGCATTAGAATAATAATAATAATTGCCTCACCACAACTCATGCCACTTAAGGCTGCTGTGTACAAATCCTATTGGATTCTCTCACCTCAATGTTAACCTATGGAGAAAATTTGTCCACGGATTGCCGACTTGGAATCAAAGTTTTTTTTTTTTAAATTGTACTCCGTCATAGAGAAAGAAATTTTACATTTGTGTACCTTTTTCGTTTTTTTTTAAATGAAATTAATATTTTAAAATTTAAATTATTCGGGAAAAAAATCTGGTATAGCGTGTTTTAAACGCTCATAAATTCCTTCGGTGGACGAAATTTATAAAATGAATCCCGTAGCGCTTTGCAGAAAAGTTCAGGCTATCTGACAATACCAATTTTATTTGATTATCAGCATTTATGTACCTGTAAATAGGTGACAAAAATATATTTTAAATAAAAAATTTGGGGGCAGCGCTTAACCCCCCTTATAGGGAGAGAGCCATTACAATCCCTCAAAATGTCCATCCTAAGGGGGGTGGTATTCTAGAACTGTCAACTGGACTCCTCCCACCACAAGAATCTGCAAGAAGAGGAAAAGGGAAATACTATTTTTTTCTTAGTACATAGCAGCCTTAATTGAATTACCAAAGAATATCTCTCGCACGATATTCTCAGGGCCGAGTCTCTACAGGCAGGTGCTCCGTAGATAGTGCACGACCTTCCCGTCCGAGTCTAAAACCAGGTCACACTCTAATGACCAGGAACACGGTTTCTAGCTTGGTCCGCGGGTGTACTTTGAACAGGCTCTTCTAAAGTCCATCTAAAATCGAACATATGGTCGAAAAGCGACTTTTTCCACTTCAGCGAAGAGCAAAAGGACATCTTAAATTAAAACTGCAAAGCATAGGAAAAAAAAAAAAAAACCTATTTTTCAAATTTCGAAAATTAATGTAGCTCACATCCTTCCCTCATTCCTGCAATAAATAACAAGCAAACGACGACAAAGAAAATGTTTGGAGAAAGAAAAAAAAAAGAGGTAAACCCATCACTAAAATGGCTTTTAATTCAAATCGCCGTGGCATGAAGTGGCTTGTCCTCCCCAACAATGAGGCACCCAACCTGTGTGTACAACCCTATCCACCCTAACCCTAAAGAATTTTAAAGCCCCTACGTCACTCGCACCCATCCATCAGCCAGCTTGACTTCAATTAAAATAGTTTTCCCGGTTCCGGAGGAAGTCGAACACTCGAACAAAAGGAGCCTCCTCCCCCCTTTCGAAGCAAAGGGTTATATTAAAACATGAGGGGAGGTCTTCGGCGGGGGCCAAACGATACGGTTTTCCGGTGCTATAGAGTTTTACCCGAGTCATTAGCAATTAGCAAGACCCTACCCCTTTGTCACCGAAGAAAAACGGGGTGGCTAAGCGCACTTGTACCGTACAAGGGCCCCCTGAAGGGGCCCTGCAAGTGAAATACTGCCGAGAGAGATGGGGTTGCAAGAGGGGATTCGAGAGATTTCGGTAAATAGGGTATTAACGGGTTTTGTGGTTTTGAATGCGAAAATTAAACCCCGAAGCTTATAAAAATCGTAAAAGTAATTGAGATATTTTTATCCCCTTGCGGAAAACGGTCCACAGTCTGCTGAATCATGGGGTGTAAATTTATTGCTTTGGCCATTCATTCAATTTTTATGAAAGATTTTGCTCGAGCAAAAATCAGCTATTAATGTCTCGTTAGTGATAAAAACTCAGAGCACATCGGCACCTCTCAGAGGCCGATGTGCTTTCCCTAGTGAATTTTCGAAGGGAACTCTATATATATAAAATAGTTCCGTAACTGACTGAATGACTGACAGACAACGCACAGACCAAACCGCTGGACCTAAAGGGCTGAAATTTAGCATGGCGATTTTTATTTTAGTGCAGGGGGGTGCATTTAGAAAGATTATTGAAAAATTCTTCTTAGATTTTTTAAAATTAAATTTTAAAGCTATTTCAGTAACTTTTTTTTTAAGTTTGCTTTTAAAATAATAATTATAGGGTTATAAAATTTATATCACGAGAAAGATCATAAAAATTCCTTTAAAATGAAATCTTTTTCGAATCTTTACCTCCATTTTCTGATTTTTGGTGAATTTTTAAAGATTAATTTTTAGAATTTAATTTATTAAATGCTGATCACGTGATTTCTTTTTCTGGTACTTTAAATTAATTTATTGTCACGTGCATAACAATGAAATAGACAAACATATATATATATATAACAACATATATATATATATATAGTTTCTTGCTAATGCGGCAGACGATTGGACATTACCCCCAAAAATATTAAAATACAGTAAAAGACATGCTCCTCAAACTGTACTATATTAACTATACTATATTCTTTAGTATGTCCAATTAGATTTAATTTGAATATTTTCTTCTACATTATTTTGTCTATAAAAATATCCGTTACGATTTTTAATACATATATTTTTTTTACATGAATTTCATACATTGATCGTTGTATTTATTATAAATATATTTATACATATTTTTTCCATTAATTACATACATTGACGTTTGTACTTAATTTGAACGTTCTCCGTACGGGTTTTCAGCTAGTAATTTTATAAATGACGGGATAGGTAATGAAAGAAAAAGCATAAGACATATTATGTAGGACATAACTCTACTTGTAAAAATATTAATTGTAATTTAATTTTTAATGTAATGGTCGATAACAGTCAATTTATCAGTAAAAAATAAATTTGGGGGGGGGGGCTTAAAATAGCTTTTCTTCTTCCTTTTAACGTAGGATTACGTTCCTCCATAACGGTCCTCCGGAAAGAAAATTTTCAGCTAAAACCGTCCGCCCGCACCTCGCGAGTTATAATTTTGGCAGTGCGCGAAACCCAGTCTGTATCGCTTGGACAAGCAGTAAACAGTTAAACAGAAAAGTACCAAAATGCATCAAAATTTTGACATACATACATACATACATACGGTAGTTTCGTTAGAAGAGACTACCTGGAATTTTTTTTCTTTTCGCAGTTTTTTCTTGCTGTAGCACACTTGGAAGAGAATTCAAGTTCATGTTTTTATTAATAATTGTTATTAATAAAATTGTCATTAATATCCTGTTTTTATTATAGTTGTTAAAAAAATGTTCATTCCATACCAAAATGACTTGTTTCAAATCATCCGCGTCCGTGAGTGAATGCTAAAAGGGTGTTAATTTCCTTTACGAATGGACACTAATTGTTCCCTTGTAGAAGCCTGTTGAATGTCACTAAGTACAGTCGAACCTCCATATATCGAAGTAGCAATTTGCCGGAAAAAAATTCGATATATAGAAATTTCGATATATAGAATTCAGCTTAGCTTTATCATGATTCTCCTAAGAAAAAAAATTAAAGCTAATTTTCGTATACGAAACTCCATTTCTAATTTATATACGAATCCCATTAAATGAAAGTGAATAACTAAAAAATGATTTAATATGAAAGATTTATTGAGTACTACATACCTTTAAAAAAACAATAATCCAGACAGTTGTTACAATGATCACAGTTACATTCTTATAAAAAAAAACTACGAATATCTTGCTGAACAGCCAGCTTTGCGGAAAGTTCAAAGAAATGTTCGTATTTATTCAGTCCACTAAAAACTTAATCAGGGACATTTTCCGTGAATTGAAGTCCATTACATATTGTTTCAAATGCCAAAAATTAGGAGATTTTATTCTAAAGAGGAATAAAATCTCCCAATTTGTCTTGAAAAAATTTCGATATATAGAGATTTTTTCGATATATAGAAACAATTTTTCTATGTAATGAACATGGAGATTTGCTAAGAGTTCGATATATAGAAAATTTCGATATGTGGAACTTCGATATATGAAGGTTCGACTGTACTCTAAAATAAAGCCTCTTATGGTTCATGAGCATAGAATTGCGCCATTGCCCAACCGAAAGTAAATAGCCTCTCATTTATAAGTAGGATAGCCGATACTCTACCGATCTAGACAAAGAATACGACTAAATATCTCGAGCTGTAAAGGAAATTGTCACATCGCCCGAATTCATACACTGAAGAATAATCTTTAACCCATTTTAAGACCTCTCCAAGTTTCCTTTATTAGAAATGCACCAAACAGTTTTTTAACACTTCTTAGAACATTAATAACACAAATAAGTTGTTTTCATAAAATTAAATTTATTTTTACGAGAGTTGCAAAATGTTGCGTTTTCGCAACATCAGTCCAAAACGGTATAATATATTTTTTTTTATTATTATTTTAAAGTCTTTGAAACATTTTGCATGAAGAGGTACATTAGACTTATTACATACAGTAATTGTTTGACTTTTGCAGTGTTTACATCTTTTTTGTTCATTTTCACTATTTTTAGTAATAAATATGGCCCATACGGTCTTTCCGAGTTTCATTGAGAATTAGATTTTGAATTGAAGATGGTCTTCCAATATGTAAAGTTTCGGGTAAAGCAGAATTCATCTGCATTTCTTCAAGCCTTTTTATCAAAGACTTTTTCCTTAAATGTCCAATAAAAAGAGTAGTTCCAAATGTAGTTTGAATGTAGTTAATAATTAAGGTTATTTTTTTAAAACAAAAAGGCGTGCCGGAGAACGGCTAGGTTCGAACCGCTACCGTCAGAACAGAAGCCCACCGCGATAGCACCACGCTAAGGATCGTTGAAGTCCTCGGCACAAAAAGCGGTAGAGGACAGTAGCGGTAACAATGGAGATTGTTAGGATTAAGGCCTTAACTTTATTTCTACTGATCAGATATACATAATATATAGCCTATGTCCATCTGGAATAATGTACCTTTCAAACAGTGAATTTTCGAATAGGTGCAGTGGTTCTGGAGATTACCCTCCACGTACAAAATCGCTCTCTCTTTATATATAAGTATAGATGATCAGATATACATAATTTATAGCCTATGTCCATCTGGAATAATGTACCTTTCAAACAGTGAAAGAATTTTTCGAATAGGTGCAGTGGTTCTGGAGATTACCCTCCACGTACAAAATCGCTCTCTCTTTATATATAAGTATAGATGATCAGATATACATAATTTATAGCCTATGTCCATCTGGAATAATGTACCTTTCAAACAGTGAAAGAATTTTTCAAATAGGTGCAGTAGTTCTGGAGATTACCGTCCACGTACAAAATCACTCTCTCTTTATATATAAGCATAGATAGATAGCACCACGCTAAGGATCGTTGAAGACTTCGTCACAAAAAGCGGTAGAGGGCAGTAGCGGTAACAATGGAGATTGTTAGGATTAAGCCCCTAACTTTATTTCTACTGATCAGATATACATAATATATAGCCTATGTCCATCTGGAATAATGTATCTTTCAAACAGTGAAAGAATTTTTCAAATAGGTGCAGTGGTTCTGGAGATTACCCTCCACATACAAAATCAGCTCTCTCTTGATATATAAGTATAGATATGGCTTTCTCAAAGATATAGATCTCTTAAACTCTAATAAACTTATTTTAGAATGCATTCCATCCATGTAGAGTCTCCCTTTTTCACATACAATATGCTCCTTTTTCTTACTATATTGCTTACTTTTACATTTATTAGAAAAAAATGTCGATTTCACCTGAAATGTCTTTAGGGGATTCGACATTTTCACATAAAATATCATCATCAATAGCTTCTTCATCCGTCAAATCATCCGGTTCTGGAGGGATAATGACGAATTATGGTTCATCATTATCTTCTGTTCATGACGATTCCGAAATATCATCATCATCTAGCTCATGAAAATACTCCAATGCCTCTTCCATTGTTAAAAATCCCTTTTTTCTAGAGACAAACTTATCCGAAATGCAAACAATACCAATTTACTGCATAAAAAACCAGGCAGCACTAATAATACACATTGCAATTAAGTAATACACATTGGACTGATCTTGCGTTTTCGCAACATTTTTAAAATATGAATTGAGAAACATAAAAAAAAAATTATGCCTCACCTGTTGAAGCCATTTTGTTCTTTAGTCTCTAGTAAACTCGGAACAAGCATCAAATCGGAAATTTAACATGTGCTGCTATCTATAGTTATTATTTGAAATTAGTCATTTTTTTCCCTTTCAAAACACCAGAAAAAAAAACAATTTTTTGTAAGTGCTAAAAACGGGCAAATGTGGAAAGAAAAAATTTATTATGAGCAATTAAAGTACAGAGAATAAAATAAAAATGTTACTTCAGACGTACAAAACTCAGAACATGCCTTTAAAAAATACAGAAATTAATGTTGCGTTTTCGCAACACCAGTCTTAAATGGGTTAATATCTATATACACTACGGCACCCTCTTCATGCCCGAAACTGCATCCTGCCCCAGGGCCGTAGAGTTACACTCTATTAAAATACTTAAATAAAAGTCTTACTTATTTAACTCCAACCTTCTCAGCTAATTTAACAATAAGTTTTCAAAAATAAGTATACTAAAGGGTACCCGAAAGTGTCTAATATGGTCCGTTAACCTTTTCCTTACGGGGTGGAATAGCATGTATCCCATGAATATGGGCCCGTGAATATATATATGTATATAATGTATATGTATATATGTATATATGTGTATATATGTATATATATGTATATATATGTGTATATATGTATATATGTATATATATGTGTATATATATGTATATATATATTTATATATATGTATATATATATTTATATATATGTATATATATTTATATATATATGTATATATATGTATATATATATGTGTGTATGTATGTATGTGCGTATATAACCTCTTTAATGGCCGTTCTTACAAAGGGGGTATGAAATTTCCCGTTCTAAAGAGGGAATCGGAAAAATTGACCCCGTAAGCTAAAGGTTAACAGCAAATGTAAAATTTTATGATATAAAACAATTCTGGGAGAGAAGTCATTGAAAATAAATCCCTCACACTGCTAGGGGGGGTCCGTTGCCATGATAAGGGTTTTAAGGTTTAGAGACTTAGTTTCGAAACCCGGTTCTAGTACGCAGTTATTACAACGTGTTAAAAAACCCTTCTGTAAGATACACTTAAATTCTTGAGAGGTGACTCCTGCTAGTATCTGACGCTTATAAAAAAAAATCTATGAAGTCAGAAGTACATTAATTATTCAGAATACATTAATTATTAACCTAGCACATTAAATCTGAATCAAACTTATAAATACAGTTAAGATTTGGGATAATTTCTAGAAAGTAAATGAGATTGCCAGAAGTAACACAATGCTCATTAAATGTGAAATATTTATGGAAAGCATCACGGGGTAATGGGTACCTAAAAGCAAATAAAATTTCTGTCCTGAATTGCTCCGGAAATAGCTTATAATAAAATCCAAAAGAAAGTATTCGGAATTTGCACAACAGCAAGGTCAATAAAACTGGTCTGAGTTGTGAAGGGGAATCCACTGCTAACTTACTGACAAGCATGTGTGGTGCAGAGAGACATTTCTCTGCAGTTTCGCTTTTAATTATTTCCAGCGTACCCAATGATATGCTATAGAAGGTATGGAAACATATCTAATGATATATTATATGAAGATGGTAATATTAGGTATTATTCTCATCATACCTAATAAAATGGTATATAATTACACAGGCCTGCGAAATTGAAGTTTTTGAAAAATACAAGAGAAGTTTTCATTGGGTTTTATGTTATTTGGTGTGCTGATTTCGAAAATGGCCTCCATTTTTTTTTCCATCAAGCCAGAATTTTTTTGTAAAATCGAATCGATATTTTTGCTAAAATCCTATTTGAAAAGGAATTCTCTCGAACAATTTTGCACATACTATCTCGCAACAGTGGTTTTTATCCATTTAAATCTATGTAAAATAACCGATTCTTGGTGAGGCAAACTGATTTTTCAGCAATCGATTATTTTTCATAGGTTTAAATGGATGAAAACCACTGTTGCCAGATCGCACAAGCCGCCTCTGATCGAGATAAAGACAAAAAATTCCCTTGAGTTTAAACTTTCGACATCAAATTATGGTGCAGTTTCTAAAAGAAAATCCCCAACATACTATTTTAATATGTTTTTATTAAGGTAACTTACATAAAATAGACGATGGACCAAGAGGAGCAAATATTATGTATGTGTGCATGAAAGTTTGAAACAAATTTTAAACTGAGCAAAAAACAAAACAAAACAAAAAAGGGTTCTATTTATGTACGTACCCTTTGAAACTTCTTTTTGACGTTCTCCTTTTATGTTCAATCTCAGGCCTATCTCGTGTTCAGGCCTATCTCAGGCCTATCTCCAACAGTAGTCGGCGAGCAGGTTCTTGCCCCACCTTCCTTGATATTTGCGCTCCATAACTTTGATGTCTTGGTGGAACCTTTCACCCTGTTCTTCGCTGACTTATCCTAAATTTTCGGGGGGAAAGTCCACATGCGAGTGAAGGAAATGTATTTTGACACTCATGAAGCAACCCAACGCTTGAAATTTGTCCAGCATATTCATAACAATTGCTCTATAGTCAGGATCCTTGTAATTACCGAGAAATTTCCTGACGACATCTTTGAAGGCAACCCAAGCTTCTTTTTCCTTTGTTGTCATGCTAGTCTCAAATTCTTTATTCTTCATAAGCTTGCGGATATATGGACCAACATAGATTCCCTCTTTCAACTTGGCTTCGGATAAACCTGGGAACTTTTTGCACGGGTATTTGAAACAATCGCCATCTTTTGGAAAAACCTTGACAAACTGCTTCATGACACCTAATTTTATATGCAGAGGGGGTAACAATACTTTTTTTTGGATCAACTAAGCTGTTCATAATCACATTCTTGGTGCCTGGTTAAAGATTTTTTTCTTTTCGGCCATTCTTTTTTGACCCAATGTTGAGTCTTATCACGGCTGTCCGACTCACAAATTAAAAGAACGCTAAATGAAACATGATCTCACAAATGAAACATGGTAATTTTGCATGTCCGCCTTGTTGACCAAGATGCATGGAGTCTGTTTTCAGACTATGTGAGAGTCTCACAGAGATAACTTTAAAATCACCGCAAATGGTCCAACCGCGGTCGGCATATTTTATTTTGTTCAGGACGAGATCCAGGTTTCCATAGCGCTCTTTTAAATGCACCGAGTGTCCAACTGGTACGGATGCATACTGGCTTCCATGAAGAAGAAGGACAGCTTTAAGGCTCCTTTTCGACGAATCTATAAACAGCCTCCATTCATCTTTATCTTAGGTGATATTAAATTTGTTCATCAATCCGGAAACATCAAAACAATAGACCAGGTTCTCCTCTTCCTCAAAGTACTTAACGAATTCCTTTCTTCGATTCCTGTACCAATTAAAAGAGGTTCCTTTGGCCAACAAGTTTTTTTCCTTTCAATCTGGAGCCCAACAATACAGCTGCCTCTTTCGAAAGGTCGAGATCTCTAGTCAGGTCATAAAGTTCAACCTGAGAGCAGGGCTTAGGTGAATCGCCTTCAGAGGGCTTATATTCGGTAGCGGAGCCTTGAACTTCTGGATGTTCCGAGTCTGAAGACTCTGAAGAGATGACTGGCAATTCAGTTGGAGGCAAAGGCACCGGCACATCAGGTCCATGAGGAACGGGGTGTATGGCCGATGGAATGTTATCAGGATAAGAGATTAGCTTTTGATTTTTGCGGTTATACCCATGGATATGGCATGAACAAAAGTGACAACCATCAGAGTGGTTTTTCGGCTCCCTCTATGTCATAGGAATTCCAAATCGTAAAGCAGTCTTCTTTCATTTTAGCCATAAGCGTAGATCATTGAGACGCAGCACATAAACTTTATGACGAGCCCACGATTTGCCCTGATCTCCGAGTTTCATGCCAAAATACGCAAGATAAAGTTGTCTTACATAGTCTGTAATTTATTATATATATATAATAGCCGTTGTCTCTGTATAACACTTCCGGGCTGTACTCATCTTTCAATTGAAGCCCTCAGTAAACAAACAGCCGGTTAGGCTTAATTTCAATTTCAGATGTGGATCAGAATTTTTTCTTACCTAAAAACTAATATCTTCTCCATCAAATCACGTTTGTTCAGCCTATTTTTCTATAAAACATTCGAACAAAAAAAAATGGATGTTTTTAGCTGTATATTTAACAGTTTTTAAAAATCTGTTTACTTTTGCGATGAATTCTGAAAGTAAACGAACTTGAATGTGAATGAATCAAGTAGCTCAAGTATTCATATCGCGTAGTGAGCTGTAAAAAACTGGATGGAAGTCTACTACTCCAATCGCATGAAAAACTAAATAAATAAAAAATAATGAAAGGGTTTGCTTTTACAAGGTGTGGATTAAATGCAATATTGTTAGATAATTCGGGATATTTTTTAACTTTCATATACTTTTTCCATTATGACGTCATTATTAGTATTATGACGTCAAAATGACGGGTTACCTTCTAGTGCTAGGGGAGTTGTCACAGAGGGGTATTCTGTAGGTTTCACCACGGTAGAATGATGGTCAGGCAGGGAGGGAAGAAATTCAACGCCAAAAAAAAAATTTATGGTAAACGTTTATAAAAATCCAAGTATAATTGAATTTTTCAAGAAAACGTGACGTGATAGAAATTTTTCATTATTTTTTTTTGAAATCAGCACCAAAAAATACATAAAGTTTAGCTATCAATTCCCTTGAATTTTTTTCATCGCAGGCCTGTGTTATTATACTACAGACAATGATACATAACAAGTTATTTTCAAAACGTACTGAACAGTTGCTCGTCCAGCCACTTTTCTAATACAGTCGAACTCCGTTATAGCGAACCCTGGATATAACGAACTCACGCATATAACGAACGAAATTTTTGGTCCCGCCGTTATCCTATTGTACGTAATTTAATTAATATTGTTTCAGTTCAATGTAATCGATTTTAGTCGATTTAATTCATTAATGATCATTTTTAATAGATTTTATCATTTTTTAATACATCATTATTGAATACACATTGCAACTAATGAGTTATACATTTTGTGAAATCTAGCATTTTTTAACGGTTCGGATATAGCGAACCACCGAATAAAGCGAACAAAACCTTTGGTTCCTTGAAATTCGTTATAACGGGGTTCGACTGTATTCCGCTTTCCTTTTAGGTTATTAAAAATTTATCATCTAGGGAGAAAATTGAAGTAGCTCTAAAATTTTGCACACTTTTAACGTAGGATTACGTTCCTCCATAACGGTCCGCGATAAAGCAAAATTTCAGACGTCCATCGTAGCGAGAACTTTTGTGCACCTTGCAACGGGATTCATTTTATAAATTTCGTCCACCAAAGGAAATTGGTGAGCGTTTAAAACACACTATACCAGATCTTTCGCCCGAATATTTTTAATTATTTGCATTTTTAAAAAAAAACAAAAAATGTCCCAAGATGTAAAATTTCTTACTCTATTATGAAGTACAATTTCAAAAAAAAAAAAATTTAAATCCAAGTTTGCAATCCTGGACACATTTTCTCCATAAGTTAACTTTAGCCTTAATTTAATGAAACAGTCTACGTCAGGGGTGTCAAACTCAAAGGCTACCTTGGGCCAAACAAACAAGGTTTAACTATAGGTGCGCCGCAAAAAAAATCAGTATTAATAGAAACGTAGGTTTATTTACCTAATTACAGTATATTCAACATAAATATATGCATTTTGTTTAATAATAGCAAAACAGTGTATCATTAAAACAATTTAGCGAATTCTTCCTATCTTATTATAATTCTGCGTCGGTTATTTTATTATATTCTAGCTGAAAACCCGCACTTCGCTACGGAGTACATTCAAATTAAATACAACGGTCAATGTATGCAACTGATGTAAAATATATATATATATATATATATATATATATATATTTATTTATAAAAAAATCGTGAGGGATATTTTTATAGACAAAATAATGTAGAAGAAAATATTCAAATTAAATCTAATAGAATACTAAAAAATATAGTACAGTTAATATAGTACAGTTTGAGGAACATATCTTTTACTGTATTTTAATATTTTTTTGGATAATATCCAATCGTCTGCTGCATTAGAAGGAGAAAAAAATATTTTTTTTGTCTATTTAGTTGTTACGCACGAGACGATAAATTTATTGAAAGTACCAGAAAAAGAAATCACGTGATCAGCATTTAATAAATTAAATTCTAAAAATTAATCTTTAAAAATTCACCAAAAATCAGGAAATGGAGGTAAAAATTCGAAAAAATTTCATTTTGAAGGAATTTTTATGATCTTTCTCGTGGTATAAATTTCATAACCCTCAATGTATTATTTTAAATGCAAACTTACAAAAAGTTACAAAAAACAGCTTAAAAATTTAATTTTAAAAAATCTAAGAAGAATTTTTGAAAAATCTTTCTTAGTGCACCCCTACACTATTAGAAGAATCGCCATGCAAAATTTCAGCTCTTTAGGTCCAGCGGTTTGGTCTGTGAGTTGTATGTCAGTCAGTCAGTCAGTCAGTGAATGAATGAGTCAGTTACGGAACTGTTTTATATATATAGATTTTTGTCTACCAATATATTTGCCGGCCCGCAAAAATGTTCGTCGCGGGCCGCGAGTTTGACATCCCTGGTCTACGTGTTACCTTACACCGATCATTACTATATCAGCGAACAGTTGTAAAAAATTTTTGGAGGGAAAAATTAGTAAAGTTTTGCTAAATATTTCGATTCCGACCCCCCCGCCCCCCTATTCGAACATTATCTTGAAAATTTCCTTTAATCTGACTTGAAAAGTGTCTTACGAAAAGAAATCAATGCGCTCTATAAGCACCGCAGTCTCTTAAAATGAGTGTCTTAAAAAGCACTCTTTTCCACTATCAACTGCGAGTAATAAACTTTAAGTACATTTAGGGAAAAGCAACAGATAGGGCAGTAGGTTTGAAAAAATATATATTTCTCCGATCATTTCCAGCTGTTAAGGATTTTGATAGTTTTTGCTTTATTGAAGCGGTAAAATTAACATTACACACTAAATGTTGAAAAATCTCTTAAATATATATATACCCATCTTCGTTGTTTTTATAAAGGTGCTTTATTTAAACAATAAAGTGCCAATGAACGACAAATATGGGATAACAGTGCTTACCTAGTCCCTACTTTAACTCTTTTAAGCAAACTTTGAGAAAGATCTAAACTGTAAAAGCTTTTGAGGCTGGCTATCATTAAAGTTTGCATTATGCAAATAGGGTTTTCTCCTGATCAGTTTCAGAGATAATAATGATGCTAATTCGGGTAGATCTCTTTTTAAAGTGTCGGATTTTAGTTTACCCAACCTTCACTTTATTAAGACCTGAAATTATATTTAATTTTATTGACTCTGTTGACTATCATTTTAAGCACAATCCCGATGATATGGATATTTGACTGAATGATGCTCTTATATGATTATTTGTTTATTGAACATCCCACTCTTAAAGCGTTCATTGAGTTAAATGATAACTCAGTATGAACAAGTAATATAAAAAAAAAAAAAAATTTAAAGTCAATTCCTACTTAGGTCAACAAAGAAAAATTTGAGTGTGAACTAATAGTAGGAATTGTAAAAAAGGATTGCCTGCCACAACCTTGCCTACTGTGCGAGATTAGGAGGGGGGGAAAGAGAGAGAAAAAGTTTGTCAGGTTGGGGATTCGATCTCGCAACCTACAGGACGGGAGAAGCCCGCGATACCGCAGTGCTACCGTTTACACAGTAACAAGAGGGAAATTACTATTCAAGAGCAAGAGACGCTCTAGGTCTAAAACTAAGATTGATTGATTAAATTTAATTAATGAATTAATATTTGAAAAAACTGTATTAACATCAAGTATCATCCACTACAAGTTTAAAAAAATGTATTTGAACTTGAGTGGATGAATAAAAAGTACTTTTATTAACGATTGAAAATTTGAACAAGATATATATGGTCTAAAACTAAAATTGATTAATTAAATTTAATTAATGAATTAATATTTGAAAAAACTGTATTAACATCAAGTGTCATCCGCTACAAGTTTTAAAAAATGTATTTGAACTTGAGTGGATGAATAAAAAGTGCTTTTATTAACGATTGAAAATTTGAACAAGATATATATAGAGAGAGTGTGAACTAATAGTAGGAATTGAAAAAAAAAATTAAGGACAGACAGGCAGTGAACTCCCGATTGTTCGCACATAGAAAACCGAAACCATGCATATACATGCACATACATAACGTATACATGCCCATGCATAAACCTACATATTTATTTTTTACCATGTTTTTATTTACACGCTTTCTTGTTTGTGTGTGTGTCCAGTACAAATCTTGCAAACGATATTTAACTAACTTCCCGACTAGCTAGACATTTGAAACTTTTAGAATAGCTCAGAACACGGTGACAATGCATTATTTTAATACTTTTAGCCATCTTTAAGCAGTATTGAATTTATTTTCAGTTCATTTTGTTTTGTAGACTGGTGCAGTCATCTATCGGCCGGGACCGGGATGGAAAGTTAAACGCAAGTTAACTTCCAATTAACTTCATTTTCTTTCAAGTTGATGGGATAATTCATCAAAAAAATTTTTAAAAAGTACTTATTAATACATAGAATTATCAAGTTTATATGATTCAACAGAAAATTTAAAAAGATGGTGTATAAAAAGTTCTTTTTATCTTGCAATTATTATTTACTTGATTATCTATTTAATACAGCACAGTTTTAGGCTTTGGAGGACGGAGATATTTGGCCGTTGAATTCCCATCTAAAAACTCCAAGGTTCTGTACAAATATCTATGGTACAATATTAAAAGTTTTATTATTTTCAGAAGTTTGGGTATACAGGGAAATATATATCGTTGAAGCCCGTTAAAGGGAAGTTCAAAGGTTTCTTTGAATAGCCTCGCAAAAAATCTACTCGCGCACTATATTCCTAAAATTAATCGGTCTCTCCGAATATGCAAATATAGGCAAATGAAGATGGGCAGAATTAGGTAGTGCGTATTTATAAATATTATCACCTAGCAAAACTTCAAACTTCATTGCATTTGATGCGGTGCACAACGCCGAACTTATGGGTTTTCATAGAGATATCCCCTTTCCACAGAGAAACTCGTTATCTGTTTTCTGTCAAATTCCTATATTTATAATACATGTTATACATTTAGTATTGTAAGGACTTCGCCTAAACCCAAGACTGACAGCCTTTAATATTTACAAAATGCTTTATTTGCATCTAGATTAAATATAGGCTTTATACAATAATTACAAAAAAATAAGCACTATCTGAGGCTATTTCGCGGGATTCAGGATATCATAATGGAACACGGCAGGCTCTCCTCCTCTGGCACGCGTTCGACGACGACGGTTCTTCACACCTGTAAAGCGAAGTCAACTGCCCCCATTTACATCAAGGTGGCGAATATATATCCTCGCCCATCTCTGTGGGTGGTTGAAGCGTGCTCCCTTTGAACTCTTTCATAGGCCGTCTTCAGACCATTCCGCGTCTTCCGCTAAAAGGCTAGGTGATTATCCTCTGGACAGGCTTTGTCTGCAAGCAGGGGGATTTCTTACAGTAGACGGCTTCCTAATTGTCCGATGGCGACGCGGCGTCTGCCACAATTTGGTGACAAAGCGACTGTCACCGATGAATACGGTAGATTGATAATGGACGTCTTGCCGTTAGGCTCTCTCAGGAATTCCGAGTGTGAAAGGGGCGTAAGTCATTACAGTATCCTATATAATGTATCCAATCCAATGCAACAGACAGGGACAGATATACCAACTTAAGTCCTCCGAGATTGAATCTCAGCTGGTGAATATACTGCCACCACAGTTTAGCTCGAACATCCTCAGGGGCGATGTCAGAAGGGAGGGGACGTCGGCTCGTACCTTCCTTTCATCCCTAAAAACCCTACGGAAGGACTTTTCGGGGTGCAGATTTAACGTCACCCTGGTATATTAGGAACGTTGATCTGCAAAAAGAATTAAATCTGCCCACTATTCCAAATTATCTAAAAAAACTAGCATCAAACTTCTTTCTAAGCATCGACAATGAACTACTATTGGAAAACTTCGACTATGACCCAGCCGCCGCTGAGAACAAGAAACGGCCTCGTGCTGTTCTTGTTCGTTAAAGTCCTTCCTCTTTCCCAAAAAAATAAAAAAAAAAATTAAAAAAATATATAAAAATAAAAAATAAATGCGTGCTTGCACGGTAAAAAACATTTTAAATATATATAAAATTAATACGTAGCTTTGGCTACGGTAAAAAATATTCTATCTCTTAAAATCCTTAAACTTCCTCCCTAGATGCTATCCGTAAACTTTCTCCTAGCAGTATGGCGGAAAATTTTCTGTCATACAAGTTTTGTTTAAGCTCATGGATCCTAGAGGCACCCAATCACTTTTCTCTCTCTTTCTGTCTCCACCTTATGGCCATTAGTTGTTATTCCTTGCCCAACCGATAACAAGAAAGGCTCCCGAGGGCGTGGCCCAGAAGAAGTCGCTCACCACACTTCATAGTTGAGCTCATAGTTGAGATTTAACGTGCCCATACCCGGCGTGGACACAAGAGCAATCAATAGTGCTTGTCGGGGCTCGAATCGAACACCCTTAGTACCGATTACCGACCACTAGTCTTCTCTGATGCATAAAGTATACTTTTCCTATCTATATAAATAAAAGAAAAACTTTGTCGGTCTTGGACCAATTCCGGGTAGAACGTTTCAGGTACGGCATCCGTTATGAAATTCGGCCATGTCTGAAAATGTCGAAATTGATGCATTTTTTTCATGGAAGTACATAAATGTTACATATTTGGAAAGAGCTTTAAAAACTGATAATTTTTTTCTGCGTACACTTATTCTGTTACTTTAATAGTTTTAGAGATATTTCAATTCTAAATGCATACTCCGCCGAACAAAACGTAACCGCCATGTTTTACGATGTAAACACAGCGTGATTCATTCATAGCGTGATTCTTACTAACAAATGAAATACTGGAAATAAATGTTTCATGCTGTGTCGAATTTAAAATTATTTTTCTATTTTTCATACTTTTAATTCAAACTTTTTAATCATAAATAGATCATTTGAAGATGTACTGATTTAGGGGAGATTTTGTGGCAATTAAAAGTGAAAAAAAATTTTAATTCAAGTGAACTGTAATTAAAGTGTCAAGTGATTCGAAAGCTGGACGAAGACCGGCTAGTATTAAATATGTATTAAAAGAAATCGCATCACATCTAACCACTAAACTCGGCCGTTAATCTTGATTATCATTCCACAATGAACTCTTTTAGGAAATAAAAGATCATACTTTGGCACTAATATTCGAGTAAATCAAATTGAATTAAAAAAAATTAACGTAATTAATCAAAGAATAAAATTATACCATAATATTAAATATATATATATATATATATATACATATTATATATATATACATATATATATATATATATATATATATATATATATATATATATATATATATATATATATATATATATATATATATATATATATATATATATATATATATATATATACATATATATATATACACATACATATATATATATATATATATATATATATATATATATATATATATATATATATATATATATATATATATATATATATATATATATATATATATATATATACTAGCTTTATATACCCGGCGTTGCACGGGTGAACCCTTAATAAAGCTTACTTGTATGATATGTATATTTGTATTTTATGGCAATCTATACCCCTCTCCACTGGTCATCATCCCATCAGCATATTATAATAACCCACCCCCCATGCTAATGTCAACATTAAAATGTTTCTTTCAATTTTGATAACCCACTGGATCCCGGCCCTTCGAGGAGTTTGAGGGCTTCCCCGTAAACCCTTGTGAAAATCGCCGGTTTCATAAACAAAGAATTACCTGACGTTGCCCAGGATAATAAAAATGAATGGAGTTAACCTGAGCTCTAGATGTATACGTACTAACAACCGAAATATATACAATTCACACACACACACACCTTTCCACACTTCATTTAATTAAGGTTGATCTCTCTCTTTTCTCCTACCACCAATTTGGTGTTCAAAATGGTGATATATAGGAAATATAAATTATTGGATTGTTTCTAGCAATTTTTTCAAAATCTAAAGCGAATGTCGAAAAATCGTGACATTGATCGTGTTTGTTACATTTAATCGTGTTTCTTACATTTTAAATCAAGAATCTTATGGATATCTGTTTCCTTCTTTGAGATATGACGGAATATGTAAAAAACGCGTAAAAACACGTTTAGCCCCCCCCTACCCCCCTTGGGGGCCGAATTTTGAAATATCCTTAAATTGGTTTTTAGGTATTCGTATTCCTTACATTTTAAAGCAAGAATCTTATGGATATCTGTTTCTTTCTTTGATATATGAAGGAATACGTGAAAAACACGTTAAGCCCCCCTCCCCGTCCCCTGGGGCCAAATTTTAAAAAAACCTGAAATTGAATTTAAGGTATTCGTGTTCCTTACATTTTAAAGTAAGAATCTTATGGACATCAATTTCCTTCTTTGAGATACGAAAGAATATGTAAAAAACACGTTTTGCCCCCCTCCCCCCTTTGGGGGGCGATTTTTGAAAAATCGCTTCTTAAATGACGCCTTCAGCACAAAAGTAATAAGCTCTTAAAATTTGATATCTGTATCTCCAATAGTTTTTGCTGGGTGTTGATTCCTTTATATATATATATAGATAAAACACGTAAGAACACGTTTAGCCCCCCCCCCTCTCCCCCTTGGGAGACGAATTTTGAAAAATCCTGAAATTGGTTTTTAGGTATTTATGTTTCTTACATTTTAAAGCAAGAATCTTATGGATATCAATTTTCTTCTTTGAGATATGAGGGAATATGGGAAAATACATTTTGCCCCCTCCCCCCCCCCATGGGGGCCGAATTTCGAAAAATCCTGAAATTAGTTTTTAGGTATTTATGTTCCTTACATTTTAAAGCAAGAATCTTATGGATATCTGTTTTCTTCTTCGAGATATGAAGGAAAATGTGATAAAATACGTAAAAACACGTTTTTCCCCCCTCCCCCCCCTTGGGGGCCTAATTTTGAAAAATCCTGAAACTGGTTTTTAGGTATTCATGTTACTTACATTTTTAAGCAAGAATGTTATGGATATCAATATCCTTCTTTGAGATATGAAGGAATATGTAAAATACACGTTTTGCCCCCCTTCCCCCCTTGGGGGGCGAATTTTGAAAAATCGCTTCTTAAATGACGCCTTCAGCACAAAAGTAATAAGCTCCTAAAATTTGATATCTGTATCTCCAATAGTTTTCGCTGGGCGTTGATACGTGTATGTATATATAAGTCAGGACTTCTTCCTTTATAGATATAGATATAGATATATATATATATATATATATATATATATATATATATATATACATGTAGAATTTTTAAAAAATGAAAATTGAACAGCCGGGAGCTCTAACCCCTAGTGCTTTGAGTATGTGACATTCATAATATAAAAGACACAAATTGCGACTAAAAAAACGTCCCTCTGGACTCCAACTACAATTACTTTCATCATTGTTAACATATACGTTTCTAATGTGACACAGAGTCAAGTGAACTTTAATTGATCCGGAAACTTTTTGTAGGGAAAATTTAGTTCCGGTTTTTACCCATCTAGCCCTCAGAGCTGCAAATTGAAAGAGAGGAATAGGAAAAAAAAAAGAGTGAAAAAAGGCTTCACTTTTCTTCTCTGAATCGTTAAAAGTTGATTTAATTTGCTCTCCGAACTTTTTACAAAATACATTGAATTCTTTTTCTCGCTTAGTAGAAAAGGTGCATCGATAGCGAAAAATAAAAAAAAAGGAATAAAATTTTTAAAAGTTTAAAAAGTGCTTGAGAGGAAAAAAAAGCACAAATCGAGGTTTCACAGCTTTTAAATGCGTGAGAATAGGTTTTTGTCGACTTTTATCCGGGGCAATTATTTCCTTCCACTGGTTACGGCGGAGGGAATTTGATCTTTTAATGGATGCATTACAGAAATTAATTAAAAGGAATCGATTAAAGAAAATATGGTTCATTTTAAGTATTTAAAGTCATATCAAATTTGCTTTAACGAGACTTTCATTCCTACACATAGGAAAATCTAAATTTCAAGTT
Organism: Dolomedes plantarius; assembly: GCA_907164885.2. Taxonomy (NCBI): domain Eukaryota; kingdom Metazoa; phylum Arthropoda; class Arachnida; order Araneae; family Dolomedidae; genus Dolomedes; species Dolomedes plantarius. The sequence continues at coordinate 137,830,431 of OU015500.1, forward strand.
TTAAGTTATATTTTGTATTTGCATTGAGAAGTATTCTCATCTGAAAACTCACCAATCGTAAACATATAGACTCGGCACCTAAATTTCTTGTTTTAAGGTATCCGAAGCATTTGTCTATCCGCAAACAAACACGAGAAATGAATCACTGCCCATTTTTAGTAACCCATAAGCATTTTAGTAACCCAAAAGCATGTGCATGAGCTTTTGAGGTATCTAGACTGTTTCGGTGCAAAATTTCGAAATTTTTTTAATCACTCTATTTCATTGGCCAATCTTTTAGGATTCTAAAACTGCTTTACTTTTATTACTTACTAGCGGCTAGTCCCGACTTTGTCCGAGTTGAACAAAATATTATACCAATAAATTTCCAGTTGATAGCCAATAAATTGTAAATCTTTTTTTACCTTAATAATAACCTAAATAATACCTTACATTGATATTACGTCAGTTAATAATTAAAATTAATTTTTTAAAAGAAAAAGGGCGTGCCGGAGAACGGCTAGGTTCGAACCGCTACCGTCAGAAAGACCCACTGCGATAGCACCACGATAAGGATAGTTGAAATCGGCACAAAAAGCGGTAGAAGACAGTAACGGAAACAATGGAGATTGTTAGGATTAAGCCCCTAACTTTATTTCTACTGATCAGATATACATAATATATAGCCTATGTCCATCTCGAATAATGTACCTTTCAAACAGTGAAGGAATTTTTCAAATAGGTGTAGTGGTTCTGAAGATTACCCTCCACATACAAAATCGCTCTCTCTTTATATATAAGTATAGATTTACTTTTTATTTATTTTATTTATATTACTTCGTACAATCATTGGGTGAGAACTTATGGCCAATTGAATAAACCGAAAGTTATATTAATAGGCCGGAAGTAGCATCTCTATCTAAATGCATTTTCTAGAAAAATAATTTTTTAGTTACTTTTGTAAACGAGAAAGCTAATCATTTAAAAAGTTTTCAATATATTTCAATGAAATTTTGTAATAGTGTTTAATATATTGCTAACTATATCTTGAATTAAAATCTAAGCTATAAGTATTAATTTAATCATTCTACAGGTACCTGTACTCATAAAAAAATAAGTTAAAAAAAAAGTGTTTTTAACGTAGGATTACATTCCTCAATAACGGTCCTGAGGAAAGCAAAATTTTAGCGTTGTCGCGAATTATAATTTTGGCAGTGCGCCGTAAAACAATTAAACAGAAAAGTACCAAAATGCGAAAAAATAAAATAAAATAAAATAAAAAATAAATAAACTATTTTTTTAAAAAAATGGTAAGCAACGATAAGTAATACTACGTGAATAACCCGAGGTATTTAGTTTCGTTAGAAGAGACTACCTGAAACATTTTTTCCCTTATTTTGGTATACATTTCAGTGATTTTTAGAAATATTTTAAAATTTTGACCTCAGTACATAGGTAAGTGTCACAGTAGTCTATAGTATTTAGGAAATTAAAATATATTGAGTTGAATTGAGGGTAGGTTCTACGGCGTAAGTACTAAATGATACTAAAAAATTTATAAAAAAAATTCCCTGTATTTTGAATGTTATGAAAATTTCACCAAAAATATTTGTTTACATGATGTTATATCCTATCCGAACTAAAAATTTATGTATTTAATCAGTACTGTATATATATATATATTTCTTAAAGTGCTCTGAACGTAGACAGATACCTTAAAATTATTTGAACATGGAACATCACAAGGAAAAATTACGTTTTTGTCAAATCTACCCCAATGTATATGCAGCCACTGTTACTATGAAATCCAGCAGCGTATATGAACGTAGGGAATGTGGCAACGCTCATCTGACCTAGTAAAAATGAAGTCTCTTCTTGTCAGTGTAATTAGGTTTACACCCTCATTAGGGAAGCCACGATCTCCCTAGCTCACACACCCAGAGGGGCACGTGCCCCTGTCAGATTGTCATTCCACGCGAACAATATCTAAGCTCCTGAAAAAGGCGTGCCGCACCTTAACGATAAAATCCGCCCAATAAGTTGTTGACAACAGCTTGCACGTCAGTAAAATTTCTCTCTCGATCACTTTCTTTTTTTTCTTTTGGCGTTTGTTTGGCGTAAAAAAATAAGTCATTATGAATATGATAAAATAATTTTTTTAACATAGGATTACGTTCTTCCATAACGGTCCTCCGGAAAGCAAAATTTCAAATGTCCGTCTTTGCGAATTATAGTTTTGGCAGCGGCCAAATTCAGTCTGTATCGCTTGGGCAAGCAGTAAACAGTTAAACAGAAAAGTACTAAAATGTGTCAAAATTTTAACATATATATATATATATATATAACAGTTCCGTATCTGACTGACTGACTGACAAACTGACTGACAGATAACGCACAGACGAAACCGCTGGACCTAAAAGGGCTGAAATTTTCCATGGCGATTCTTCTTATAGTGTAGGGGTGCACTAAGAAAGATTTGTAATAAATTGTTCTTAGATTTTTTTAAAATTAAATTTTTCAGCTGTTTTTGTAGCATTCTTTAAAGTTTGCATTTAAAATAATAATCTGAGGGTTATAAAATTTATATCACCGGAAAGATCCTAAAAATTCCTTTAAAATGAAATCCTTTTGAATCTTTATCTCCATTTTCTGATTTTTCGTGAATTTTTAAAGATTAATTTTTAGAATTTAATTTATTAAATGCTGATCACTTGGTTTCTTTTCTTTTTGTGATACTTTAAACTAATTTTGCGTCACGTGCATAACAACGAAAGACGTTGTCAAAGTTTTTCTTCTTTCTAATGCGGAAGACGATTGGACATTATCCAAAAAAAAATTAAAATACAGTAAAAGAAATGTTTCTCAAACTGTACTATATTAACTGTACTATATTCTTTAGTATGTTCTATTAGATTTAATTTCAATATTTTCTTCTTCTACATTATTTTGTCTATAAAAATATCCATTATGATTTTTTTATAAATATATTTTTTGGCATTAATTGCCTACATTGATCGTTGTATTTATTAATTATCTATATATATAAGACAGTTCCGTAACTGACTCACTGACTGACATACAACGCACAGACCAAACCGCTGGACCTAAAGGGCTGAAATTTTGCATGGCGATTCTTCTTATAGTGTAGGGGTGCACTAAGAAAGATATTTGAAAAATTCTTCTTAGATTTTTTTAAATTAAATTTTTAATCTGTTTTAGTAACTTTTTTAAATTTGCATTTAAAATAATAATTTGAGGGTTATTAAATTTATATCACAAGAAAGATCATAAAAATTTCTTTAAAATGAAATCTTTTTCGAATCTTTTCCCCTATTTTCTGATTTTTGGTGAATTTTTAAAGATTAATTTTTAGAATTTAATTTACTAAATGCTGATCACGTAATTTCTTTTTCTGGTACTTTAAATAAATTTATCGTCACGTGCATAACAACTAATTGCTAATGCGGCAGACGATTGGACATTATTTTGTCTATAAAAATATCCCTTACGATTTTTTTATAAATATATACATTTTTTTTCTACATGAATTGTATATATTGATCGTCGTATTTATTATAAATAAATATATATATATATATATATTGGCATTAATTCCATACATTGACCGTTGTATTTAATTTGAATGTACCCCTTAGCGAAGGACTGGAATTCAGCTAGTATATATCTATACACATACCTACATACATATAGATACATATCTACATGACACATGCATACATATATATATACAAAAGAGGTAAGCAACGATAAGTAATCCTACATGAATAATCCGCGGTAGTTTCGTTAGAAGAGACTACCTGAATTTTTTTTTTTTTATAGATAAACGGGATTACTGATTTAATGATTTCACTTGGGAAAAAAAAAAGAAATTCAGATACTACACCGGAATCAATGACGTTTGATGAAACAAATAAATGACGAAACTTTTTAATAATAATAATCCAGTTCCAGGTGCAACGTAATTCACTACCTCCGGTCAGGGGAGTAATTCAGGTCAACGCCGTATTTATGAATCGGTTTTTATAGAACGCTTTCCCGGTAAATGATAACTTCCTCTCAACTAACAGCTAATAACTACGTTATTGTGAAATAAGATTTTTGTATTTTAAAGAAATGACTCATTGCCAAATACTCATTTGAAATAGTGCTAGTGATTGGTATTCAGCCGCTGATCGAATGTCAGATCTTTTTTATTGTAGTTCGGGATTGAAGGAAATTTTTAAAAAATTAGCAATAATTACACAAAAGAGAAAAAAATATTTTATGAAGAAAAATGAACATTGAAACCATTATCCATAAGATAATATTTTCATAATATTCCAATTATGGTAATATTAAGAACAGGAACTATTTTTTTACCATCAAAAACTTATTATATAGATATTTCAAATAAATAATTAGTAATAGTTTATGTTACCATTTATTTATTTCAATTGTGAAAAAAACATTTCATATTTTTTTTAATCCTTGAAATTATATTTTTATCAATTAAATGTCATTATTAATTGATTTTCTTTGCAATTAAATTTTAATGCCGTTTTTGCGTAAAAGCATAATATAACATATCTAAAGAAATATATCTAGCTTCCATAAAGCCATTGAAATGTTTCTTCAAGGTAAAATAAAATGAACAAGTCAGGATTAAATAAGTCGAAATCTCCTAAGAACATTTTTTTTTTTTTTTTTTTTTTTTTTTGGGGGGGGGGGGTATTTTCATTTTCATATAAAAAAGGAGATCTTTTACTAAAATTGTGTCAACAGATTTTTTTCGTTTGATGTAGTTACGTGGTTTAGTTAGTTTAAGGAATTTTTTTCTTTATGTATTCATTAGCTGAAAACCCGTATTTCGCTACGGAGTACATTCAAATTAAATACAACGGTCAATGTATGCTATTAATGCCAAATATATATATATATACATATGTGTGTGTGTGTGTCTGTGAGTGTGTGTGTATTTATTTATAAAAAAATCGTAACGGATATTTTTACAGACAAAAAAGTGTAGAAGAAAATATTCAAATTAAATCTAATAGAACATACTAAATAATATAATACAGTTAATATAGTACAGTTTGAGGAACATTTCTATTACTGTATTTTAATATTTTTTGGATAATGTCTAATCGTCTGCCGCATTAGAAAGAACCAAAAAAAAATTTTTTGTCAATTTATTTCGTTGTTATGAACGTGACGCAAAATTAGTTTAAAGTATCACAAAAAGAACAGAAACCACGTGATCAGTATTTAATAAATTAAATTCTAAAAATGAATCTTTAAAAATTTCCCAAAAATCAGAAAATGGAGGTAAAGATTCGAAAAAGATTTCATTTTAAAGGAATTTTTAGGATCTTTCTCGTGATATAAATTTTATAACTCTCAGATTATTATTTTAAATGCAAACTCTAAAGAATGTTACAAAAACAGCTTAAAAATTTAGTTTAAAAAAATCTAAGAGGAATTTTTCAAAAATCTTCCCCTACACTATAAGAAGAATCGCCATGCAAAATGTCAGCCCTTTAGGTCCCGCGGTTTGGTCTGTGCGTTATGTATCAGTCAGCCAGTCAGTTACGGAACTGTTTTATATATATAGATTATGAATTTTGATGAATGCTCCTTATAGACGATTTTAAAACATTCACAAAAATTATTACTAAAAGGTATAAAAGTTTAATTTCTTGTAAATAGGTGTTAAAAATTTGTGGAATCCAATCATGTTGGAATGATGCTAATTATTCAGAAAATAAGCACGACCTCTTGGATGTATCATTCTATACTAGGATGAACCTCAGACAACTTTGGTAACCTTAAGTTGAATGAAAAAGTCATAAAATACTGTAAATATAAAACTAACACAAAATATCATTGTTACAACAAAAAAAAATCTTATTTCTATCTTGGAGACTTTAGAGTTTTTCTGTGATTTATTAGAATTAAATTTAACGAATTTTGTTCAGGGAAACCACGTAACAAATAAAAAGCAATAAAACGATCAAAAGCTCTAAGATTATATAAATCATCGTATGTGATATTTTGGTGTTACATTTCACATGGACTGTAATTCTGAGTCAAAAGTTCATTTAAACATTCAATTCAGACGTGTTCATTAAATTGAGGCATTATTACACTTAGCTCATTCAATTCAGATATTATTTATAGAAGGACGATTTTCTCGCAACTATATGTATCTAAATCAAGAAAGCGAATAAAACTATATTTATTTAGAGTGCTGAATTGTTGAATTTTAAAAAATATCCCCGCAGACTTAGATTTAACTCTATTTAAAGAAGGCCTCTCTATTTGAGGGGGAAAAACCACAGTAATCGAGAGAGTTATACGAATCTAAACCAAGAAAGCAAATAAAACTGTGTTTAGTTAGAGTGCTGAATGGTTGGATTAAATTTTTTTTTAAATTCTGCCAGATTTAGATTTTTCTTTTTTTAAAGGGGGCCTCTGTATATGAGGAAAAGAAAACAAGGTGATGGAGACACAATTGAAAGAATCTAAATTAAGGAAGCAAATGCAGCTTTGTTTGGTTAGTGTCGAATTGTTAAAAAAAATAACCTTGCAGATTTAGATTTTTTTTTCTTTTTAAGGAAGGTTATAGAGTTTCTAAGCTTACTCCTACCCAGACTTGGGTGTATATAATTTGAAGTGGCAATCTATTTGAATTTGAAACAAACACAGTTTATACATGAAACAATGTTTATTGAATTCGTTGCACATATAATTGGCTTTTACAGCAATAAGCATATGTACTACTTGTACGGAATATATATATTATCATTCAATAGAAATACACATTTCGAATACTCACAAACAGTAAATCAAACCAGTAATTCTGCCACGTAAACTTTGGGCCCCCTAAGCACTAGCTCAGGATAGTACTGGAGCTGCATACCTGGTAGCTCTATCTATCAACTTTAACAACCTTCTTCAACCCTAACCACCTTTCTTTCTAATTAATGACGCTGCATGGTATTTATACTAAGCGCGTATGCTGAAATTAGCATATCTAAAGCAGCTTCTTTAATTCATTCACTCAAAAGTTCGATTCTTGTGAATCGAATCTTGTGTATACTTTACAAGGTCTCTATTTAAGGAAGGCCTCAATTTGAAGAAAATAAACCACAGTAATCGAGATACAATTATACGAATCTAAAGCAATAAAGCAAATAAAATACTGTTTAACACAATTATATGAATCTGAACAAATAAAGCAAATAAAAAACTGTTTAGTAAAATTATACGAATCTAAACCAATAAAGCAGATAAAATACTGTTTAGCACAATTATACTAATCTTAAACAATAAAGTAAATAAATTACTGTGTAGTACAATTATACGAATCTAAACCAATAAAGCAAATAAAATACTGTTTAGTACAATTATACGAATCTAAAACAATAAAGTAAATAAATTACTGTGTAGTACAATTATACGAATCTAAACCAATAAAGCAAATAAAATACTGTTTAGCAAAATTATACGAATCCAAAACAATAAAGTAAATAAATTACTGTGTAGTACAATTATACGAATCTAAACCAATAAAGCAAATAAAATACTGCTTAGTACAATTATACGAATCTAAACCAATAAAGCAAATAAAATACTGTTTAGTTAAGAGTGTTGAATTGTTGAATTTTGAATAAAAAACAACCTCGCAGATTTAGTCTTTTCTCTTTTTAAAGGTCTCCCTATTCGAGGGAAAGACACTGCAGTGGAGAAATTTCCTTAACTTCGGGCTTATTTTAACTCCAAGTAGAGTGGATCATGGAAAATCAGGATAAGCGGGCATTTTAATCACTGTCAATGTCGCTTCTGGGAGATTAATGAGAGGGTTGATGGAGCCTTCCACTGGCCCTCTCTGGTGTGCTCACCCCCCCCCCTCTATCTTCTCTCGTACAATTTCACCCTCATCCAAACCGATGAGAACAATGAAGTGCGTATTTGTAGACGGTCAACAGTCTCCCTTCCAGACTGGAGACAAATGAACGGGACTTCTTTAACATCTGAATAGCCGCTATGCGAGCGAGAGGCAAAATTTGTGTAATCATTTCGACACGATACTTGACTGATTAGACACACAAAAAAATCTTTGTCGGCACACTGCAGACAGAATGTGGCAGTGAGGGATTGAATATTTAGGTGCTGATTAATTACATGCCAGAAGACTGAGACGGATACAAGGAATTTAATTTATTGAATTTTTTAATTTTTTTTGTCGGAGACTGCAGAAGAAAATAAACTTTTGCCGTGATCTATATATATATATATATATATATATATATATATATATATACATATACACACACACACATATATATATATATATATATATATATATATATATATATATATATATATACATATATATATATATATATATATATATATATATATATATATATATATACATATATATATATATATATATATATATATATTATATATATATATATATATATATATATATATATATATATATATATACATATATATATATATATATATATATATATATATATATATATATATATATACATATATATATACATGTATATATATGTATATATATATATATATACATATATATATATACATATATATATATATATATATATATATATATATATATATATATATATGTATATATACATATATATAGATACATATACTATATATATATATATATATACAATATGTGTGTGTGTGTGTGTGTGTGTGTAGGATGAGCCAAAAGTTCGTAAAAACTTTAAAAATTCATAAAAAAGGCAGAAATTATGATAAAGAAGTGCGGTTTGCATGAAAGGGCTCACAAGGAAGTCGGATTTTTTTAGCAGCCAAAGAAAGTTTAAAAAGTTTTTAAAAAGTCACCGGTAGATGGAGCTGACATGCGAGAGATTCGGCATAATTATGCAAATCAATCTTGCAATAAAAGACCGTGATACACGTGGATTTGGAAGATCGGCCCCGAAGTGGAAGACCCTCGTAGGCGGAGGGCCGCATTTAGGGATGCGACATCGATGTCACTGATTTCAAAATGTTCTAAACATCGATTTATTGAAGCCGATGTTTTTTGAACATCGATGTTTTGTGCTCGATGTTTTACGTTGTCACGGTGTTTTTTTTAATGAAAAAGTACCATAATAAAAAAATATACCGCATAGCATAATTTTCACACTCAGTAAATGTAAATCTGAATTCTGTAAAGGACTAATATAAAAGGGGGAACGATTCCTTAGCAAACAGACAAATGGCAATCAACGTCCAATGAACCAATCAAAGCGCTTGGAATGTTCCTGACACTCCAGAACCTTCCATCGGGTTTTATTTTATAAATAGTATATACACGAGAGCAGCCATTTAAGTTTTTGTTTTGTTCTGGTTTTATATAAGTTGACGTTAATATTATTAGTAAGATGCCTCCCAAAAGTACCGTTTGGAAATATTTTTGCAAAACCTTTGACAAATTAGCGAAATGCAGTATTTGCCTTAAGTCCCTCAAAATTTCTGGCAATACCACGAATTTATCTGGACATTTGAAGGCAAAACATGGCGGTATTTACAACGAGAATTTTGAGTCATCAATGTAGCCCGAGGCAAAAGTAACCAAGTTTTTGTCGTTTGTGTCAGCCCAATCAGAGAGTAAAATTAAATCACCCCCCTCGCCCACGACTAACCGAAGTAACATTAATGTTAGAGGTTACTAAACCAGTTTTAAGTATTGGATGTTCTAAAACATCGATGTTTAAAAACATCGAAGGTTTTGGAGCGATGTTTTATTAGCATCGATGTTTTAATATTGAATATCGATGTTTCAAAACATCGATGTTTTGTTATCGATGTCGCATCACTAGCCGCATTACTGCGGCGGAAACCGTTATGAATAATATGTTTGCGAAATCGTCCACGGAGAGTAGCAGTGCTCGCAAAGCTAGACCAGTGACTTTTTAAAATTTTTATTTTGCTACTAAAAATAATCCAACTTTCTTGTGAGCTCTTTCTTGCAAACAGCACTTCTTTATCATAATTTCTTCCTCTTTTATGAATTTTTAAAGTTTTTACGAATTTTTGGCTCACCCGGTATATACATAGTACACGCAACTAACAATTAACATGCTTGCAACAAAATATCAGTTATTGTATTTTTTTATTTTATTTCTCTGCATGTGAAGTATGTTAGACAGTCCATCAGATTCATGCAATTACATATCATTACATCGACTAACTACATTGCATGTACGAACTATATTACTGTACTAGCTGAAAACCCGCGCTTCGCTACGGAGTACATTCAAATTAAATACAACGGTCAGTGTATGCAATTAATGCCAAAAAAAAAATATATATATATATATATTTATAATAAATGCAACGATCAATGTATACAATTGATGTAAAATATATATATATATATATATATATATATATATATATTTATAAAAAAAATCGTAAGGGATATTTATTTTTTTGGATAATATCTAATCGTCTGCTGTATTAGAAAGAAAAGGAATATTTTTTTGTCTATTTAGTTGTTATGCACGTGACGATACATTTATTTAAAGTACCAGAAAAAGAAATCACGTGATCGGCATTTAATAAATTAAATTCTGAAAATAAATCTTTAAAAATTCACCAAAATTCAGAAAATCGAGGTAAAGGTTCGAAAATGATTTCATTTTAAAGGAATTTTTATGATCTTTCTCGCGACATAAATTTTATAACCCTCAAATTATTATTTTAAATGCAAACTTAAAAAAAGTGACAAAAACAGATTAAAAATTTAATTTAAAAAAATATAAGGAGAATTTTTCAAAAACCTTTCTTCGTGCACCCCTACACCATAAGAAGAATCGCCATGCAAAATTTCAGCTCTTTAGGTCCAGCGGTTTGGTCTGTGCGTTGTATGTCAGTGAGTCAGTTACGGAACTGTTTTATATATATAGATTACGAATTATATTACAATTAAACTCACATTTATTTTCAAATTGTGTTTTCTTGTTACGTGGATTAATTTCGTTTTAAAAATCATAACAGTGGAAAATGAACATTTGGGACTTCCTTAAGGCTGCTGTGTATTAACACAATTGCATTCGCTCCCCTCTGTGTTGACCTATGGATAAATTGTGTCCAAGGATTGCCGACTTGGATTTAAAGACTTTTTTTAACGTACGATTATGTTCCCCCATAATGGTCCTCCGGAAAGCAAAATTTCAGACGCTAAAACCGTCCGTCGTTGCGAGTTATTATTTTGGCAGTGCGCCAAACCGAGTTTGTATCGCTTGGGCAAGCAGTAAACAGTTAAACAGAAAGTACCAAGCTCCGTCAAAATTTTGACATACAAACATACACACACGCACACACACACACACATACACACACACACACACACACACACACACACACATATATATATATATATATATATATATATATATATATATATATATATATATATATATATATATATATATCTTGCGGTTACATGTTCTTAACTTCCACTCTGTCTAGCGCCAGGCTTGGTGTTCTTTGGTTAAGTAGCTCTTAATTCAATTAATAATCAATTCTTCTGTTATTCATGCATTGTACGGTGTCTGAGTGTGTTTATTGTATAGATCATACTCATCGGAAACAATCCATTGGTTTTTAGACAGTATTGACACCGCCGATGAAGAGATGCTGTCTAAAACCTCTTTCATACTTTTCTTTTCATGTTATTTGTTCCTGGCTGCAAGTAGCTTTTGGGTTATTACTGGTATTCTCTTTCATCTATTTCTTATATATATATAGATAGATACAAAAGAGGTAGGCAACGATAAGTAATCCTACGTTAATAACCCGCGGTAGTTTCGTTAGAAGAGACTACCTGAAAATATTTTTTAAATTATAATCCGTAATAGAGAAAGAAATTGTACACCTTGGGGCATTTTTCGTTTAAAAATAAATGCAAATAATTTTTAAAAATTTTAAAGGATTACAGGGAAAAATCAGATAGCGTGTGTTTTAAACCCACATTGGGTTTAACATTGGGTTAGTACACAGCAGTCTTAATATTATAAAATAACACTGACCTGGGGCTGTTTACAACTTTGAAAAATAGTTAGTGATTAATAATACAAAATTGTCTTAAAATCAGGGCCGTCGAGAGAGGGGGGGGGGGCAACTGGGGCACTTTGCCCCAGGCCCCTAACTGCCAGAGGGGCCCAAAAAATTTTAAAAATTCATTTATTAGATTTCATCCATAATCTCCTGAAAAAAGGGGCCCCCCAAAAAAATAAAAAATATATTCGATTAATTAGATTTCTCTTACTGCAAAAAACTCTTCTGAAAAAAACGCGATTTAGTTTTAATGAAAACCATAACTGTTTAGTCCTAACTGCTATAAAATTACATTGAATATAATAAAATATTCAAAAATGCTATAAAATTAAATTGAAGACAGTACTAACTACTAAAATAGATAGCAAAAAAGCTTCGTGGATGGAAGATGTCATATTTATTGGAAAATATAATAAGGGAGCAGTGCAATGAAATATAATAATTTTGTTAATCATTCATGTAATAAAATTTTAAGTATGAGTAACTTAATTTGAATGTGTGTTTTCGACTCTTTCCATTTTTTATTTTTCTTGGGGCCCCCAACAGAAGTTTGCCCCAGGCCCCGTAAAGTCTCTGATCATATTTATTAGAAAATATAATAAGGAAGCAGTGCAATGAAATATAATAATTTTGTTAATCATTCATGTAATAAAATTTTAAGTATGAGTAACTTAATTTGAATGTGTGTTTTCGACTCTTTCCATTTTTTATTCTTCTTGGGGCCCCCAACAGAAGTTTGCCCCAGGCCCCGCAAAGTCTCTGGGCAGCCCTACTTAAAATTCACATTACAAGCTTACATACATCGAATATCAGGTTTGCAATTTTTGTTTCCAATAAACCAACAAGAACTCTCTTTCATAAAAAGAGATCAAAGTCAACGTATCAGATAAGAAGTAAGAAATAAACATTTAAATCACCAATATCATTGTTCATGTTACAGAAAGGGAAAGCAGATAAGCAAACTATAAAAAAAAATCTCCCCCCACAACCCTTCTTTTTGCAAGGCATTCAGGCTTTTTCTACAGCTAAGCAAACAGATTCAACAGATGAGCAAATTATCGATCTCGTTTACGTTTGCAATTTATCTTGAGAGTCCTTGGACAAAGTGCTACTTACAGATACGAGGTACGTTGCGTCACATTTGAAAAACCTTGCGTCAGGTAAAGAATTTTATTGCACGCCAACAGAGTAGGAAGTTATAAAAGGAAAAGAAAGTTTCGATATAGTGTGCGTTGCATATCTATATATATAAAACAGTTCCGTAACTGACTCACTCACTCACTGACTGACTGACTGACATACAACGCACAGACCAAACCGCTGGACCTAAAGGGCTGAAATTTTGCATGGCGATTCTTCTAATAGTGTAGGGGTGCACTAAGAAAGATTTTTCAAAAATTCTTCTTAGATTTTTTAAAATTAAATTTTTAAGCTGTTTTTTAAACTTTTTTTACGTTTGCATTTAAAATAATAATTTGAGGATTATAAAATTTATATCACGAGAAAGATCCTAAAAATTCCTTTAAAATGAGATCTTTTTCGAACCTTTACCTCGATTTTCTAAATTTTGGTGAATTTTTAAGGATTCATTTTTAGAATTTAATTTATTAAATGCCGATCACGTGATTTCTTTTTCTGGTACTTTAAATAAATTTATCGTCACGTGCATAACAACTAAATTGAGAAAAAAAATATTCCTTTTCTTTCTAATGCAGCAGACGATTGGTCATTATTTTGTCTATAAAAATATCCCTTACGATTTTTTTATAAACATATATTTTTTTGTACATCAATTGTATATATTGAACGTCGTATTTATTATAAATATATATATATATATATATATATATATATATTGCAATTAATTGCATACATTGACTGTTGTATTTAATTTGAATGTACTCCGTAGCGAAGTGCGGGTTTTCAGCTAGTTGTGTATAAACAGCTAGCAGGTTCTCACTCCAGACTTAATTTTAAAAAGATTTTATTACGCAAAGATTAGGGAAAGGGACGTACCACAGTATCGGGTTAAAGCGAAGTTTTCTGTCCAGTAAAATAGGAATTTCTTTTTACCTACAGACTGTCTTATATTTGGATTTTCGTGGTTTAAAAATATAAATGGAAAAATATGGTACAGTAATCAAGACATAAAAAATACAATTTTCTGTAAAATTCATGCCTTTAAATCTTTAAAAATTATGAAAACTATTCTTTGATAAACAAAACTATGATTGTATTATAAACTAGCTGAAAACCCGTACTTCGCTACGGAGTACATTCAAATTAAATACAACGGTAAATGTATGTAATTCATGCCAAATATACATATATATATATTATATGATAAATACGACGATCAATGTATACCATTGATGTAAAATAAATATATATTTATATATATTTATAAGAAAATCGTAAAGGATAATTTTATAAACAAAATAATGTAGAAGAAAATATTCAAATTAAATCTAATATAAAGAATACTAAAGAATATAGTACAGCTAATATAGTACAGTTTGTAGAACATTTCTTTTACTGTATTTTAATATTTTTTTGGATAATGTCCAATCGTCTGCCGCATTAGCAAGGAAAAAAATATTTTTTATTTATTTAGTTGTTATGCGCGTGACGATAAATTTATTGAAAGTACCAGAAAAAGAAATCACGTGATCAGTATTTAATAAATTAAATTCTAAAAATTAATCTTTAAAAATTCACCAAAAATCAGGAAATGTAGGTAAAGATTCGAAAAAATTTTCTTTTTAAAGGAATTTTTAGGATCTCTCTCGTGATATAAATTTTATAACCTAAAAATCTCTCGTGATATTAATTTTATCAAAGTATTATTTTATATGCAAACGTAAAAAAAGTTAAAAAAAACAGCTTAAAAATTTAATTTAAAAAAATCTAAGAAGAATTTTTAAAAAATCTTTCTTAGTGCACCCCTACACTATAAGAAGAATCGCCATGCAAAATTTCAGCCCTTTAGGTCCAGCGGTTTGGTCTGTGCGTTGTATGTCAGTCAGTGAATGAGACAGTTACGGAACTGTTTTATATATATAGATAACACCATCATCCTATATATAATAGTCGTTGTCTCTGTATGACACTTCCGGGCTGTACTCATCTTTCAATTGAAGCCCTCAGTAAACAAACCGCCGGATAGGCTTAATTTCAATTTCAGATTTGGATCAGAATTTTTTTCTTACCTAAAAACAAATATCTTCTCCATCAAATCACGTTTGTTCAGCCTATTTTTCTATAAAACATTCAGAACTAAAAAATGTTTTTAGCTGTATATTTAACAGTTTTTAAAAATCTGTTTACTTTTGCGATGAATTCTGAAAGTAAACAACAAACTTGAATGTGAATGAATCGCGTAGTGAACTGTAAAAAATTTTTTTAACTTTCATATAAATTTTTCATTATGACGTCATTTTTAGTATTATGACGTCAAAATGACGGGTTGGATGGCAGTCTACTACTCCAATCGCATGAAAAACTAAAAAAATAAAAAAATAATGAAAGGGATTGCTTTTACAAGGTGTGGATTAAATGCAATATTTTAGATAATTCAGGATATTTTTTAACTTTCATATACTTTTTCCATTATGACGTCAAAATGGCGGGTTACCTACTAGTAATAAAATAGATTTCAGTTAGGGCTAAATTTTTGAAAAGTTAAAATTTTTTTCTTTAAGTCTACACTTAAATAATAGCCAATAGCCTGTATTTTGTCATAAAATCTCCTTCCCTGGTTTTTTTTTTTTTTGGCAAATTATTCAAATTTATTACATTTTTATACTTTTTCCCTGCAAATGTCTTTCCTCTTTTCTTATTTATCTTTTCGACAAATGTTAGAGGCAGAGAAGCTGTAATCATAGCTTTTTTTGCGTAAGAGAGTATACTCTAAACTTTCTTTTTAACTATTCTGGTTTTCACGCTTTTATGCATGTCGAGACGCTGGACTTTTTAGCCATTTATTTTCCCGTATTTCCGATAAAGTATCACATTTTGTGGAGTGTTTAGTCTGTGAATCACTAAAGTCAGGTTAATCATAGTCACACTTTTGTGTCCATTAATAAAAAGGAATGCTTATAGGCTTATCCATTACTACTATAACCTCCTGCGTGCATCCCGAATTTTTCGGACCATAAGACGCGCCTTAAAATTATGGGAAGATTTTTAGAAAATAATATTTTGTATTTTGTTAGATATATCACGATATTTTCAATTTTTTACTTAATAAAGATAATATATATATATAATAATTATGATAAATAATCACGAAAAAAATCATAAAAATTCCTTTAACCTTTTCCTTACGGGGTGGGATAGCATGTATCCCAAGAATACGAGACCAAGAATATATATATATATATATATATATATATATATATACACACATACATATATATATACATATATATATATATATATATATATATATATATATATATATATATATATATATATATGTATATATATATATTTATATACACACACACATATATATATACATACATATATATATATATACATACATATATATATATATATATATACATACATATATATATATAACATACATATATATATATATATATACATATATATATATATATATATATATATACATATATATATATATATATATATATATATATATATATATATACATACATATATATATATATATATATATATATATATATATATATATATACATATATATATACATACATATATATATATATATATATATATATATATATATATATATATATATATATATATATATATATATATATATATATCCCCGATAAATGGGCCCCGTAAGCTAAAGGTTAAAAGGAAATCTTTTCCGAATCTTTACCTCCCTTTTCAGATTTTTGGTGAATTTTTAAAGATTAATTTTTAGAATTTAACGTATTAAATGCTGATCACGTGGTTTCTTTTCCTTTTGTGATACTTTAAATGAATTTTGCTTCACGTGCATAACAACGAAATAAATTCACAAAATAAACATTAAAATACGGTAAAAGATAAAATTTAACCACTAGACTCATTGAGATGGAAGTTTTTTAAGAATTGAATTCAAATTAGCATATTTTATGGACATTAAACATACAAATTAATTGCATATATTGACTGTTGTATTTAATTTGAATATTTTCTTCTACATTATTTTGTCTATAAAAATATATGTTACGGTTTTTTTATAAATATATATTTTTTTGGCATTAATTGCATACATTGACCGTTGTATTGAATTTGAATGTACTCCGTAGCGAAGCACTGGTATTTATTCAGCTAGTAGATATATATATATATATATATATTATATATATATGCGCATATGTATGTATGCATGTACTTCTGCCCCCGCGTGGGTCGGGGTTCGGATCCCGACCAGGGCGGGGATGTTTCTGAGTTGGTTCACCCACTTCACCCACTGGACGCACTCATAACGGAGTAGCTAACATGTCTTGTGGTGTATATGGTTCAGTGTCCTCAGGATAAGTTCGTGCCGCATAAAAATAAAAATAAATAAATAATTAAAGTAACCAATAAAGGAAAAGGATTGGTTTTAGCAGCCATATAGTTGCATTGGATGACTTATTGTAGATTTCACTGAAGAATTTCATTTCACGTTTTGCTGAACACCCCAAATTATTAATAGATTGCATAACTAAGTCAAAGAGTAATAGGTGAAAAAGGTATAAAACATACTCGGAGCGAACGTAAGCAAAGTTTCTTCGTAAACTGCTATTAAGAAGTTTCAAGACTACAAAACATTTTTTAAGTCGGAATTACATTGGAATAAAGGAGGTAAAAAAAATATTCTCAAAAGTTCATTAAGTTTAACCGACACCTGTGATAGTAAATCGAATGCACCCGATTAAAGGTAAGTGCCTACGTTGAAAATGTCATTTTTTGACTATTTTGGTCAATTTCATTTTTTGCAAGAATCGTGTAATTCAATCTTTTCTGTTTTCAAAGCTGTTTAGATTTTCATTCTACATCAATTAGAAGCATAGTTATAGCTATTTAAAAAAAACATCTTCTGCTACAAAAATTAAGTGACAAACAACTTTAAATGCGTTTTTCTCAGAATTATGTTTTTTAGTTCAGAATTATGTTTTTTCAAATCTCTGTTTTTTCAAATATATGATATCTCACATAATAATGTATATAATTTGATAAAATATTCAGGAAATGTTTTAGATGCTATTTTTTATGAAATGACTCTCAATAATTGGTGTATAATAAATAGTTTTTTATTTGAGACTGTTTTTATAAGGAATGGAATGTCGAATTTTCATATTGGAACATAAAATTACGCGTATTATTTTTGCATTTTAAAATTTCTCTTAGATTGTAGGTCATTTTGAAGATAACTGTCATATGTATCACGTGTGAGAAGGAAATTTAAATTGTAGCATTATGATTTTGTACAGAGTGATAGGCGTTTTAACTAAATTTTATTAAAAATTACTTCAAATTGACCAATTTACAAGTAATATAAAAAAAAAATTTCAAGTCAATTCTTACTTAGGTCAACAAAGAAAAATTTTATTTTAGTTACTTTTTGGCGGGAAATTGCACTGATATTGACTCGATTCTGTGAACACCATTATTGCTGAGAAATTTTTTTCTCCCATATAAAACTAAAATTAATTAATTTAATTTAATTAATTAATTAATATTTGAAAAAACTGTATTAACATCAAATGTCATCCACTACAAGTTTTAAAAAAAAATTATTTGAACTTGAGTGGATGAATAAAAAGTATTTTATTAACGATTGAAAATTTGAACAAGACATATAAATATAGGGAGAGTGTGAACTAATAGTTGGAATTGAATGAATAAAAAAGTATGATATTTACAAGTAAGTTTTTGTTCCCTTTTTAAAGTTTTTATGTGCTATTTTACCATAAAAGACCGAAAAATCTTTTAAAAAATTATTTTTAAAAAAAATTGATTCCTAACGTAGGCAGTCACTTTAAGTTGAGTTGAGTTGAGTTGAGTTGAGAGCGCTACGGTTACACAAAGGGCTAATTTCGAATGCACCCGGACTTAGAGAAAAACTCACAACTGTAACTTAAGTAATCACAGTATTTATGCAGCGAAACAGAGCTCTTATGAACGATGACAATTTCGTCCAATCTCATTAAAGGCACTTTCATCAAAATCATCGTGGGCACGATGACTCACCATTTGGCGGCTTTGGCGGGAGCAAGTGACTCAAAACGCTCCATCAAATAAAACAATAGACCCCGTTTGTCGTTTTAACAAATACCGACGAGATAGGTATCGCCGGCACAACTAGAATATTTGAAAAATGAATTTTCTTCCCCCCCCCCCTCCCCAGTCATTAATTCTACAGTGTCATCTTAGTTTATCCCCCCCCCCCTCTTCCTGTGCAAGAGTGAGGATAATCTATTGGTTGGGTGACAAATTGCCCCCTTCGCCTGGCATGTCAGGATTCTTAGAGGAAAGTTCGGATGGCGGGGGTGTATCAATTTGATCAAGGGCAGATATTAGCATGGCGGCGGATTGAAGGTAAAGAATGGGATGTACTCTGGCAGCCATGTTTGGTCATGCCAGAGGCACGACGTCAAAATTTTTGCTTCCTGTTGTTTCCTGAAAATTTTTTTTAATGTATAAGGAGATGAAATATTGGTTTTCGATTGGTTTACTTTAATTTCCTCCCTATAGATCCTTTTTCCTGTTAATTCGAGCATACTGCGTAAAATAATAATAATAATAATAATTATATATATAATAGCCGTTGTCTCTTGTATAACACTTCCGGGTTGTACTCATCTTTCAATTGAAACCCTCAGTAAACAAACCGCTGGTTAGGCTTAATTTCAATTTCAGATGTGGATCAGAATTTTTTCTTACCTAAAAACTAATATCTTCTCCATCAAATCACGTTTGTTCAGCCTATTTTTCTATAAAACATTCAGAACTAAAAAAAATTGGATGCTTTTAGCTGTATATTTAACAGTTTTTAAAAATCTGTTTACTTTTGCGATGAATTCTGAAAGTAAACAAACTTGAATGTGAATGAATCAAGTAGCTCGAGTATTCATATCGCGTAGTGAGCTGTAAATAACTGGATGGCAGTCTACTACTCCAATCGCATGAAAAACTAAATAAATAAAAAATAATGAAAGGGTTTGCTTTTACAAGGTGTGGATTAAATGCAATATTGTTAGATAATTCGGGATATTTTTTAACTTTCATATACTTTTTTCATTATGACGTCATTGTTAGTATTATGACGTCAAAAGGACGGGTTACCTTCTAGTAATAAATAAAAGAAGTATTTCTTTTTTCAGTTGATTTAATTGTTTATCGATTTACTACATGTTTACTTCATTTTATCTCCAGTGAGACAAGCAAAAAGGAATCGCATTAAACCGTGTTTTTGTGTCAGTTTTAAAATGTAGTTTATTTTATAGGTAGTCTATTTATAGGTAAAATATTTAAAGGTTTCGTTCATTTTTTTTCAAAATGAACGAAAACAGTCATTTGAAAAAGGAGACAAATTTGGCACTATTTACTAATCAGGAATGGAAATGAAACATTATTTCACTTCAATACCTCCATACTTCAAGAAAAGTTTTTCCGCAAATTCAAAACAATTATTTAATTGTATTTCAGCGAGAAAAAAAAAATTAAATATCGGTCCTTTAAAAGTTGCTTGCTTACGTAGTCATTTACATTCACATTAAAATGCAGGAAATGTATCAAAAGACCCTTGAAATAAAAACCTTTATAAATAACTTCTACAATAAAACAATCAGGGTTGGGAAGAGAGATTTTGAAATAAAATACTTCGCTCCACTCTTGTAGTTATGACAAATATTTCCAAGGATTTATACAATCTTTTAAAAATAGTTCATTCTCAAAACTGTTTTACTAATTTACAGCTTCTTTTTCAATTCCTACTATTAGTTCACACTCTCCCTATATATATCTTGTTCAAATTTTCAATCGTTAATAAAATACTTTTTATTCATCCACTCAAGTTCAAATACATTTTTTTAAACTTGTAGTGGATGACACTTGATGTTAATACAGTTTTTTCAAATATTAATTCATTAATTAAATTTAATTACTCAATTTTAGTTTTAGACCTAGAGCGTCTCTTGCTCTTGAATAGTAATTTCCCTCTTGTTACTTTGTAAACGGTAGCACTGCGGTAGCGCGGGCTCCTTCCGTCCTGTAGGTTGCGGGATCGAATCCCCAACCTGACAAACTTTTTCTCTCTCTTTCCCCCCCTCCTAATCTCGCACAGTAGGCAAGGTTCTGGCAGGCAATCCTTTTTTTCAATTCCTACTATTAGTTCACACTCAAATTTTTCTTTGTTTACCTAAGTAGGAATTGACTTTAAAAAATCTTTTTTATATATTACTTGTTTCAGGTTGTATTACCTTTTTTTCCCTACGAAGAGCAAAAAAAATTACATAAAATTGTTTTTTCACAAGTCTATATTTGAAAAGGTAGTTTTCATTAAATATACCTCGCAAAAAAGATGTTAAAGACGCGTAACAATGAATTGTTTAAATATTTTTAAAAAATCGATTAAAACAATTTTATTTTTGTAGTAAATTGTTTTTCCTAGTCTAGATTTGAAATGGTAGTTTTTATTAAATACAGCTCTCAAAAAAAATATCAAAGATTAGTAACAATGAATTAAATGGCAAAAAATTGTTTAAACAATTTTGAATAGCAATAAATTGTTTAAAAAATTTTAAATAGCAATAAACTGTTTAATGGGGTACGGGACACATTTTAAAAAAATTTTTATTTATTGAGTAAAAATTTTGAATTTTTTTGCGATGGTTAACCGTATAATTTTTTTTTAAAAATCACTGCATAAAAATTCTCATAAAGTTTTTTAAAAATTTAAAAATTTAAAATTTCTAAAAAAGTGGGGTAATTTAAAATCGTTATAACTGCAAATATTATTTGTCGAATTTTAAAACTTTTTCATTTAATTAAACAGAAAAATATAAATTTTAATTTTAATTCAGCGTTTTCTAAAATACTAATTTTTTAAAAAAATAGAAATATTTAGAGAAAAAATTTCAAAAAAATTTATGTAACTTATATTTTAAAAATCATATTTTCAAAAGTAAATATTTTTTTCTAATTTTCTGGATCAAAACTATAGTAAAATAATTGAAAAAGACATGTTCCAAGTTTGAACCATTTATCGTTAACTGTTCTTAACTTATAACAATTTAAAGACGAGAAATGGTGAAAAAACCCATTATGCAGAAAACGCATTTACAGGTTTGAACAAAGATTGGCTGCTATTAGAATGTTGCAAACAAAACAATTAATATCTCCTTTTCTAATTAAGATAGAAACATAATTTAAAAGTCATTTTAAGCGGAAAAGAACACAGAATTTTTTAATGCAATTAAACTTTTTTCGAAAATTTGAAGAATTTTTGTGTTCTGGACACCCTTAAATAATTTTAAATTGCAATGAATTATGCTTAAAGAGCAAAAAATTATTTGAATAATTTTAAATAGTAATGAATTTTTTAAATAACTGTTAAAATTGTTAAAATAATTATTGTTTAAATCATTTTGAATAGCAGTAAATTGTTTAAAACAATTGTTGGAGTAAATTGTTTTTCCTTGTTTTTAAAAGGTAGTCTTTTATTAAACACACCTCGCAAAAAAGAAGTAAAAGATACGTAATAAGAGAAGAAAAAATAGATGTGACATTCTGAAAAATACTTTATTGAATATTGTCAAATATATTGCAAAATCAGGGAAGAGGTTTTAGCTAAAGGGAAGAGGCTGAAAAAAAGTTTTGCATCGTATTTCATTTTCTTTTTGACTTATTGCTTCCTTGGGGGACTCGGGGCCTTGGGATGTCTTTTGGGCTTACCTGCATCCTATTCAGAAAGTTCTCCTTGAGGTAACTGATATAATTAGGCTCCCTGATGAAGAGACCTGTCGGTTACCTCTATTGTTTTATGGTTCAGTTCCGGCACTTATACAGAATCTTGCCGTTGGTGCGTGGATGCCCAGAGTGCTTGATTTCTGTTTGTTTCTTGTCTATATTCGTATTATTTTTATCTAACTCTGTTGGATTATTTATTTGTTTTTTTTTCATTATGGGGATATGAAGCTTCTGCGCTATCCTCTATTGAAAATGTTTTCTTTGCAGGATATGTTTTATGTTAAAGTGATTTAGCAGTATATGCATGAATTTTAATTTTTGTTTATATCTATTGTTTATATTTTACATATGATGCATTTCAGTCTTCCAACTAAGTACACAACTCTTCACATAAAATTTTTTTTTTTAAACGTTTTGAGGAAAAAGTAATTCATTCATTGCCTGGGTAGCTAAACTAGTAAGAAAAATCGAAAAGTGGTACTTCACATCTCCAAGATGTGAAGTACCACTTTTTCCGTGGTTCTTCACATCAACCGTGGTTCTTCACATCTCCAAGATGTGAAGAACCACGGTTGGAGCTCGGGCTGGATTGCGATAGCACCCGACCGCTTGATATGAGCTGTGATGGGGCGCTACAGCAATATAAGACAAACTCCTTAATGAAAACAAAACAGGAATATCGATATATAAATAAATAAAATATGCACATCCCGCATTCTGCCTTGTAAGCCGAAGTGAAAAGGAAGCATATGTGCGGAAAGTCACTCAAGATAAAACTTGCTGACATCACTG
Organism: Dolomedes plantarius; assembly: GCA_907164885.2. Lineage (NCBI taxonomy): Eukaryota > Metazoa > Arthropoda > Arachnida > Araneae > Dolomedidae > Dolomedes > Dolomedes plantarius. The sequence continues at coordinate 137,854,266 of OU015500.1, forward strand.
GGCTAGATTAATTGGGGACAGCTTGCACATCACGAGATATGAAGGTCTGTGGTTCGAGTCTCAGCCATAGCATAAAAGGTTCGATTCAACCAGAAAGAACACGATCCGTTAGAATAAAAAATATTCGTATTCATACAATATACGAATCGATATAATACGATGTACATGTAAAACGGTATAACATATCGATATAATCGATATTATATCGATATAATTATCGATAAAGATATAAAAATATGGGTATATTAATTCTGACTTTACGATCATAACTGATATAAATTAAAGGATAAATAAATAAAAAAAACTGTTTGCTGTCAATGTGTGAAGATTTTATTTGAGATATCGATTTGATGGCTTGCTACGGAGCCTCTAATCAAGTGAATTCTAAGTCCACGTTTGCAATGAAATACTCAGAAAGCATGTTCCTGTTTTATAAATTTAATAGATCCTCCCTTTTGTACACAATTCATTCTACTTTGGCACAGCATAATTTGCTCCGCAAAACGAGAAAAATTTTGCTCCAAAGGAATTTATAAAATTTCTGTTCAGCGGGATAAAATTTTGTTCATCCTCTGTTAAACGTAACAGTTTACACGTATGCAAACATTCCTCTCTACCAATAAATTTCTAACTCCTTTTAAGAAAAAAAAATCTTTTGAAAGTATTGTTTTGCTGGTGGCCAGTAATGGCTCCCGGGGCAGGACTTTTAAAAGATCTCTGCCAGCAACGGCAGCGTCACAATCTGTTGAATTGCTTTGTCCAATCTCAGTTCTTCTATTTACTCTCGGATCGCACCGCAGCCTCGGACCCGATGAATTCGTATACGGCAGCGTGTGATGAATTCATCTTTCCGCTTTTCTCTACAATTTATCACCACTTCCTTCAGCGATATGTATTTTTCTGAGGGAGGAGAGAAAAAAGAAAAGTAGAAGCATCTTACTTCTGATTCCGAATATTGTCCTTAATGGTTCCCAAGGGAGATGGAGATAGGGCCCGGAAAATAGGATACTTATTGTCCTGCATTAATCACGGTGGACTTGGGACTGTCTCCGATTTTGCAGGCACTATCTCAAAAAAGTTCATTTTTCAAAAGTTGAAAATGCCGGAAGGATCTGATATTGTTTATTGAAAGACAGTTGTGTTAACCTATGGAAAAAAATGTGTCTACAATTTACAGCCACGCATGTGATGACTAGCTGATTACCCATGAGATGCAATGTTTACATTCCGCCATGTTGCCAAAAGGAAAATAACCAAATGCCAAAATAGTTGAGAACGAGTCATTTATTTAATAATTGAAATCCAGAAATAATTTTAAAGCACCAGAAATAATTTTGTTTTGGGAAATGTAAAGTTAAAATCCTTAGAATTTATTCTAATTCAATAAACTTCTTTTTTGTTTAAAAAAACAAAATTTGAGAACGGAAATTTGAAAGAATTATTTCAAAAGCCAAAAACCAAAATTTGATAAAGAGAATTTTAAATAATTATTTCGTTTTTAAAAATTCTAATATATTTTTAAAAGTCATTAAACAGTTTTTAATCTTTAAGAAATAAAAACATTTCATTTTAAATCGAAAAAGCAACACATCGGGTTGCCACTCAGCTAGTATATATATACTAGCTGAAAACCCGCATTTCGCTACGGAGTACATTCAAATTAAGTACAACGGTCAATGTATGCAATTAATGCCAAAAAAATATATTTATAATGAATACAATGGCCAATGTATGCAAAAAAAAATATATATTTATAAAAAATCGTAACGGATATTTTTATAGACAAAATAATGTAGAAGAAAATATTCAAATTAAATACAACGGTCAATGTATGCAACTAATTTGTATGTTTAGTATCCATAAAACATACTAATTTGGAATTAAATTATTAAAAAACTTCCATCTTATTTAGTCTAGTGGTTAAATTTTATCTTTTACCATATTTTAACATTTCTTTTGTCAATTTATTTCGTTGTTATGCACGTGACGATAAATCTATTTAAAGTACCAGAAAAAGAAATCACGTGATCAGCATTCAATAAATTAAATTCTAAAACTTAATCTTTAAAAAATCACCAAAAATCAGAAAAGGGAGGTAAAGGTTCGAAAAAGATTTCATTTTAAAGGAATTTTTATGATCTTTCTCCTGATATAAATTTCATAACCCTCAAATTATTATTTTAAATGCAAACTTTAAAGAATGTTACAAAAAACAGCTTAAAAATTAATTTAGAAAAATCTAAGAATTTTTCAAAAATTTCTCTTAGTGCACCCCTACACTATAAGAAGAATCGTCATGCAAAATGTCAGCCCTTTAAGTCCAGCGGTTTGATCTGGCGTTATCAGTCAGTCAGTCAGTCAGTTGCCGAACTGTTTTATATATATAGACTAGCTGAAAACCCGCACTTCGCTACGGAGTACATTCAAATTAAATACAACGGTCAATGTATGCAATTAATGCCAAAAAATATATATATATATATTTATAATAAATACGACGATCAATATATACAATTGACGTAGGAAAAAAAATATATATTTATAAAAAAAATCGTAAGGGATATTTTTATAGACAAAATAATGTCCAATCGTCTGCCGCATTAGCAAGAAAAAAATATTTTTTTATCTATTTAGTTTTTATGCACGTGACGATAAATTTATTTAAAGTACCAGAAAAAGAAGTCACGTGATCGGCATTTAATAAATTAAATTCTAAAAATTAATCTTTAAAAATTCACCAAAAATCAGGAAATGGAGGTAAAAATTCGAAAAAAATTTCATTTTGAAGGAATTTTTATGATCTTTCTCGTGATATAAATTTTATAACCCTCAATGTATTATTTTAAATGCAAACGTAAAAAAAGTTACAAAAACAGCTTAAAAATTTAATTTAAAAAAATCTAAGAAGAATTTTTGAAAAATCTTTCTTAGTGCACCCCTACACTATTAGAAGAATCGCCATGCAAAATTTCAGCCCTTTAGGTCCAGCGGTTTGGTCTGTGCGTTGTATGTCAGTCAGTCAGTGAATGAATGAATGAATGAATGAGTCAGTTACAGAACTGTTTTATATATATAGATAATCCAATTAAAAAGGTATTTTCAGATAGCCCGAACTTTTCTGTACCTTGTGACAATATTCATTTTTTTAAATTTCGTCCACCAAGGAATTGATAAGCGTTTAAATCACACTATACCAGTTGTAATACTGATTGTGTTATTGTAAATAATATGTATATTTCTGTAGATTATTAGTAGCAAAATAATTTTTTTCAAGTAAAAAATCATTTATAAAGCTTCTACAAAGAAATTTATAATGGGTAAGTGTAGCAATAAATTTTAAATCTGTATTTCTCAAACCAGATTTTTAAAGGTTTTTAGATTTTTTAAATGCTCCATGCTACTTAATTTTTCTTCAAAATTCATGAAATTGATAAGGAAGAATTATGATGCTGTTTACAAAAAAAAATGGGTATGCTTTTTACAATTCGACTTCATTAAGGTAATTAAATTTCATTTATAACTTTTCAAAAGGCAAAATTTTGATGAAAATCGGGACGGAATTCAGAAAAAAAATATCTCAAAAATTAACTATTCGAGGGATTAAATAATTGATACCCAGATTTGTTTGTTATACAGTTTAAAGAGATTAAAATGCAAAATCGAGGAAATATCTCAAAAATTAAGTAGCGAGGAGCATTTTAAAATTTTGTTTATAAATTTCAAATTTTTTTAAAAATCTTAAAATTATAATGAGATTGGAAATTTCTTTTAAGATATTCTATTTATTTATAGTGAAATATGCATATGTACAAAATTTCGTATCTCTATGATGAAAAGTAAAAAAAGTAAATTTTAATGTCCACCGTTCCCTTAATTGGCTATTCTTTGTTATGTATGTTTACCTCTTATATAGGGAAAAAAAGATTAGTAATTGGCTATTCTTTTTTCCATATATAAAAGGTAAACATACATCCTTAGCATTTTTTGAATGACAAGGTGTTTCAAAAAGTTAAAACATTAGAGAAATTCTAAGAGGAATAATCCCCATAGTTTGACATGGACATTGAAGATACGCTGATGTCAACCGTGAGGCTGTATACGCTTGACAGAAGACTGTCAAAAAGGTGATAAGCATTTTCCTTTAAAATGATGAGCATTACAAAGGATGACGCCACAGTCAGAGATATTCACTATGGTTAAAAATTTATCTTACAGAAAGGGTGGAAAGAAGAGATGAAAACACCTCGACCCCCTGGTAAAGAACAATGGCAGGGAAACAACGAGCACCCCAGTCGTGGCGCAACCAGAACTATCAGGGAGGAAGGGTTCCTGTTTCTGCAGGTGTGCTTAAGGGGACAGTGGACCTTCAAACCTAACTTTTTTTGTTTTGAATGGATTTGCTTGAAATTTGAATATGGGATTAGTATCATAGATATGTAAAAGTGGTTAAAATTTAAAGATGAAATATTAATAATTTATGAATTAGGAGTTATTAATTATATCAAAAATTGCCTAATTAAAAATGTTCCATGCGCATTTCTTTTGCATATAATATGGTAATTTTTATTTACAGGATACCTTATAGAACTAACAATGAAACTTATTGCTTCTTTTAAGCATTCATTAAAAATATAAAGAGAAAAAAAATAATAATAGTGAAAACACACTTTTTATTACGCAAAATATCTATAAATCATCTTTTCAGGAACAAAATTTAAAAATTATGAGCTACAAAACATAATTTTTGTCAATAAGATTTATTTGATATACAGTTAAGAATATAAAACTTGAATTTCAAAGCAATACGATAATTAGAAATGCGCCTGGAGCAGTTCGAATATTCATATGACGTGAAAATTTTTATTTTTAGAAAAACACATTTAAAGATATTGCTATTAGAAACCACATAATATCTAAATTAAATACAAATGCCTATAACTAGGAAATTAATCGCAGAAATTAAAAATTCTTTTTGCAACACATTCCTACTCGTCCGTAGCTTCAAAATTCAATAAAATGAAAAAAATCGAATTTTTGGACAAATTTCACAATTTTGAAAGTCCACTGTCCCCTTAAACTTACCAAGAAAATTTTCTCTAACTATTTGTACCCTCCAAACCATGGTTGATGCCCGCAACCACTACCACCAAAGCACTTGCTAAATACACCGAGAAATGCGAGCAACTTATTCACAAGTGCTGTGTAGTAAAAAAAAAAAAAAGTTTTTAAGGGGACAGTGGACTTTCAAAATTGTGAAATTTGTCCAAAAATTCAATTTTTTTTTATTTTATTGAATTTTGAAACTACGGACGAGTAGGGATGTGTTGCAAAAAGAAATTTTTAGTCTCTATGATTACTTTCCTAGTATAGGCATTTGTATTTAATTTAGATATTATGTGGTTACTAATAGCAATAACTTTAAATGTGTTTTTTTCAAAATAAAAATTTTCATGTAATACGAATATTCAAACTCCTCCAGGCGCATTTCTAATTATCGTATTGCTTTGAAATTTAAGTTTTATATACTTAACTGTATATAAAATAGATCTTATTGAAAAAAATTATGCTTAGTAGCTCAGAATTTTTTAATTTTGTACTTGAAAAGAGGATTTATAGGTATTTTGCGTAATAAAAAGGGTGTTTTCACTATTACTATTTTTCTTCTCTTTATATTTTTAATGAATGCATAAAATAAACAGTAAGTTTCATTGTTAGTTCTACAAGGTATCCTGTAAATAAAAATTACCATATTATATGTAAAAGAAATGCGCATGGAACATTTTTAATTAGGCCATTTTTTGATATAATTAATAAGTCCAAATTCATAAATTTTTAATATTTCATCTTTAAATTTTAACCACTTTTACATATCTGTGGTACTAATCTCATATTCAAATTTCAAGCAAATCCATTCAAAACAAAAAAAGTTAGGTTTGAAGGTCCACTGTCCACTTAAAATATATCAAGCCCTATTACGTCCAAGTGCGGATAAATTAACGGTTTATCAGTTAGTGAATTATGCAATTAAAACGCGGCAGCGAACAACCAAAAAAAAAACTGTCTAGTAGATAGTTTATTTATCATTATCGAAAAGTCTGAATTTGGCGCGACACAACTAGAGTATTTCCGCCTCTCGATGAGTGAGTCACTGGTGAATAACGATGTTGAAATACGAACGAGGATGACTAATTGGAAGAGAAAAAAAGTGCTCTCTGAATGTCATCCAGTTTTAAATTCAAGAGATAAAATGTCATTACTTCACCGTTCTCTCTGAACAACATTCAGAACATATTGCTGTACGTCAGAGGTAGACCCTCATAAGTGAATTTTCTTCAGCGAATTTTCCCATTTTTCAGGAGAGCTTTGTGATGGTTTACCTCTCATCAGGACTTACATATGCGATAGTTTATCAGTCTACTAGCTGAATACCCGTGCTTCGTTACGAGTACATTCAAATTAAATACAATGGTCAATGTATGCAATTAATGTCAAATATATATATATATATATATATATATATATATATATATATATATATATATATACATATGTGTGTGTGTATTTATTTATAAAAAAATCGTAACGGATATTTTTACAGACAAAATAATGTAGAAGAAAATATTCAAATTAAATCTAATAGAAAATACTAAAGAATATAGTACAGTAAATATAGTACAGTTTGAGGAACATTTCTTTTACTGTATTTTAACATTTTTTTTGGATAATGTCCAATCGTCTGCAGCATTAGGAAGAAAAAAAATATATATATTTTGTCAATTTGTTTCGTTGTTATGCACGTGACGCAAAATTAGTTTAAAGTATCACAAAAAGAAAAGAAATCTCATAATCAGCATATAATAAATAAAATTCTAAAAATCAATCTTTAAAAATTCACCAAAAATCAGAAAATGGAGATTCGAAAAAGATTTTATTTTAAAGGAATTTTTATGATCTTTCTCGTGATATAAATTTTATAACCCTCAAATTATTATTTTAAATGCAAACTTTAAAAAAAAGTTACAAAAACAGCTTAAAAATTTAATTTTAAAAATCTAATGAGATTTTTTCGAAAATCTTTCTTAGTGCACCCCTACACTATAAGAAGAATCGCCATGCAAAATTTCAACCTTTTAGGCCCAGAGGTTTGGTCTGTGCGTTATCTGTCATTCAGTCAGTTACAGAACTGTTTTATATATATACTAGCGGCCCGTCCCGACTTTGTCCGGGTTGAACAAAATATTATACCAATAAATTTCCAGTTGATAGCCAATAAATTGTAAATCTTTTTTCACCTTAATAATAACCTAAATAATACCTTAAATTAATTTTACGTTAGTTAATAATTAAAATAAATTTTTTAAAAGAAAAAGGCGTGCCGGAGAACGGCTAGGTTCGAACCGCTAGCGTCAGAAAAGAAGCCCACCGCGATAGCACCACGCTAAGGATCGTTGAAATCTTCGGAACAAAAAGCGGTAGAAGACAGTAGCAGAAACAATGGAGATTGTTATTATTAAGCCCCTAACTTTATTTCTACTGATCAGATATACATAATATATAGCCTATGTCCATCTGAAATAATGTACCTTTCAAACAGTGAAAGAATTTTTCAAATAGGTACAGTGGTTCTGAAGATACCCTCCACGTACAAAATCGCTCTCTCTTTATATATAAGTATAGATACCACCACGCTAAGGATCGTTGAAGACTTCGGCACAAAAAGCGGTAGAGGACAGCAGCGGTAACAATGGAGATTGTTAGGATTAAGCCCCTAACTTTATTTCTACTGATCAGATATACATAATATATAGCCAATGTCCATCTGGAATAATGTACCTTTCAAACAGTGAAAGAATTTTTCAAATAGGTGCAGTGGTTCTGAAGATTACCCTCCACGTACGAAATCGCTCTCTCTTTATATATAAGTATAGATAGATTATAGAAGTATAGACACACATTGGTATCTCAAAATTAGAGTAAGAGATGAAATAAGAATACAAAAATAAAAAAAGGATTTTAAGTAAAGAATGTTCTTATAATTATTTTAAGCACCTAAAATAATATTCAAATTAATATTACGTTACTTAATATAATTGTGTGCACGGCCGCCATCTTGGATTTTTTTGCGCCAACTTGGCGATTTTACCGTGTTTTGAGGAGTGGAAAAATTCTCGCCAGTGTTTTAAGCGGTGTTTTCAAAACGCTGGACTTTGAATTTTTTTAGCTTTTTTAATAAAAACCACCTGTTTAAATTATGAAACTTAGAAAAATTTTTGAAAAATCATTTAAACGTTGGACTTAGATTTATTTTTGGGTTTTTGATAAAAACCACATTTTTGAAAAAATCATTCTCAAATATTGGAAATTTTGGGTTTTTCTTTTAGCTTTTTTAATAAAAACGACCTTTTTAAATTGTGAAACTTAGAAATATTTTTGAAAAATCATTTAATCGTTGGACTGAGATTTTTTTCTTGTCATTTTTAATTAAAAACTACCTTTTCAAATTATGATCCATATGAAAAATTTGGTCAAATGAATTTTACTTACAGATAAAATTTCAATGCCATCTATTCAGTTTGCCCTAACTCTTTGACTAAGCAATGAATCACCAAAATATTATGCCAATATATTGTTAATTAGAAAAAAATACAGCATTTTCGTACCACCTAAATAACTTGCAATGTAAAAATTATCTAAAATTCAGCTTTGAAAAATGTAAAATAATTATGAACCCATAAATTTATGGTGAGTAACCATTGACCTTAACCAAATATTTGGTGCATACAATAAAATCGGGACAAGGATTATTTGACCATTTATCCTGCTGTGTTGGAAATAAGAAAAAAAACCCTTTTCCTAAACCAATAACTTAACCTTAACTAACTTTTTAACTTAGGTTCCTGGGGAGAGAGAAGTTGAACTTCAGTTATTTAAATTTATTTGTAATCCACTACAACTTGGAATTATAAAATATTTTAAAATATATTGTATTTAAAATGTATACTGTATTTTATATTTTACGAAAAAATGATGGCAGATAATTTTTACTTCAAATAAATGAAATGGTGTATCATTATAGTATACTAATTGACAATCTATAAACAAAATTAAAAGCAACTTAAATTTAATAAGTTAACGAAAAACTGATAATGGATTCAAAAATTTTCAACAAAAAGACTCTTAGTTTTAAAAATAATTTACTCTTTTGAGTATAGTCAATTTGACTCAGATTTCCAGGTCAAGGCCAAGATCTGACCTAAAATTATTATACTGTAATTAAATGATCACATCAGAAATAACTGTTTGATTTTAAAATTAGAGAATTTGACATTGGGTTATTTTTACCAGAACGCAATAATTATCGCCATGCGAAATGCGCCAAACCCTGGCGGAAAAATCCAAGATGGCGGCCGTGCACACAAATCTAGAGTATCCCCCCTAACTTTATTTCTACTGATCAGATATGAATAATATATAGCCTATGTCCATCTGGAATAATGTACCTTTCAAACAGTGAAAGAATTTTTCAAATAGGTGCAGTGGTTCCGGAGATTACCTTCCACGTACAAAATCCGCTCTCTCTTTATATATTAGTATAGATATTAGTATAGATGTAGATATTTCACCCACCATCTTGTTTTGCATATACGGTGGTTTTCCTCAAAAAAGCTCCATCCAAAGGAGTCATTTACAATAAAAATATCGAAAATGGAGAAAATTCACTTATGATGGTTTACCGCTGACGTACAGATTTATTCCTTGGAACGTAAGAAAAGGTCCACTTCAGATAAAAAGGATTATTTGTGAACAATTAATAATAACAGTAAGCAGCAATAAGAATGTGTAAGGTATACATAAGATTCGATTCACAAGAATCGAACTTTTGAGTGAATGAATTAAAGAAGCTGCTTGAGATATGCTAATTTTGGCATACGCGCTTGGTATAAATACCAAGCAGCTTGATTAATACGAAGGTTGAAGAAGAAGGTTTTGTTAAGGTTGATAGATAAGAGAGTTAAGGGAGCTACGAGGAAAGCAACTCCAGGTGCTATCCTGCGCTAGTGCTTAGGGGGCCCAAAGTTTACGTGGCAGTACTGCTGGTTTGGCTCTCTGCTGGTTTGTGAGTATTTGCAAAGTGTATTTCTATTGAATGTTAATATATATTCCGTACAAGTAGTACGTATGCTTATTGCTGTAAAAGCAAATTCTATATGTGCAACGAATTCAATAAACATTGTTTCATGTATAAACTGTGTTTGTATCAAATTTATTTAGAGTGCCACTTCAAATTATATACACCCAAGTCTGGGTAGAAGTGAGCTATTCTCTACAAATGAGAATAAAATTAATAACTTTCATGGCATCTCAAAGCCACTATTAAAGCTACTATGTTCTAACCTAGGTTAATCCAATAAGCTTATTGGATTTGCTCACTTCAATGTTAACCCATTGAGAAAATGTGTCTACTATGTACAGCTACATGAAAGCTGTTAACCCAATAAAAAATAGTATTTTCAGATAGCCTGAACCTTTCTGCACCTTGGAACGGATTCATTTTATAAATTTCGTCCACCAAAGGAGTGTATGAGCGTTTAAAACACACTATACCAGATTTTTCCTCTGAAAAATTTAAATTTTAAAATTTTACTCTTGGCATTTTTTTAAAACGAAAAATGTCCCAAGGGGTAAATTTTTTTTTCTCTATTACGGAGTATAATTTAAAAAAATCTTTGAATTCAAGTCGGCAATCCTTGGACACATTTTCTCCATAGGTTAACATTGAGGTGAACGAATCCAATAGGATTAGTACACAGCACCTTTAAGGGGATGCTGGACATTACAAAGCGATTTTTGAAATGTTTACCTCAGAGATATTAAATTTTGCACATATATTCATTAAAGTATAACTATATTAAGCACCTCATAAAGTTTTATAAATATTCTTTTAAAAAATTTATATTTAAAAATTTTTTTATTTAATTATTGTTTTAAATGCTCCTTGCGATCTAATTTTTAACTTTCCCCTTTAATTTTTCCATTATATTGCTTA
>OU015500.1:137870312-137885312 GCA_907164885.2 Dolomedes plantarius
GATTAATTCTGAATAAAGAATTTTGAGCTACAACAATCGCCTGTCATATTTAATTAAATTATATCAAAACTAGCGGCCCGTCCCGACTTTGTCCGGGATGAACAAAATATTATACCAATAAATTTCCAGTTGATAGCCAATAAATTGTAAATCTTTTTTTACCTTAATAATAACCTAAATAATACCTTAAATTAATTTTATGTTAGTTAATAATTAAAATAAATTTTTTAAAAGAAAAAGGCGTGCCGGAGAACGGCTAGGTTCGAACCGCTAGCGTCAGACCAGAAGCCCACCGCGATAGCACCACGATAAGGATCGTTGAAATCTTCGGAACAAAAAGCGGTAGAAGACAGTAGCGGAAACAATAGAGATTGTTAGGATTAAGCCCCTAACTTTATTTCTACTGATTAGATGTACATAATATTTAGCCTATGCCCATCTGGAATACTGTACCTTTCAAACAGTGAAAGAATTTTTCAAATAGGTACAGTGGTTCTGAAGATTACCCTCCACTTACAAAATCACTCTCTCTTTATATATAAGTATAGATAAATCTTCATTTCTCTGCAAAATTGAAATGAGTTTTAATCCTTCTCGAGCGTTCAATAATGTAGGGAGGAAGAAAAACCCCTTCTAATTAACATTAAAAAAAGGCTTTATTCGAATTCCTAAAGCAAATTGCGCTTCGGTTATCAATTCCGTCACTGCACTCAAGCACTCCAAACGTGAGCTTTATCGTTAAGCATAATGGAGACGTTTTAATGTCCAAAATGAATCACGCCCCATAACCATAATCAAACCAGCTTATGAATATGCCCAGCTCTTAATTAATGTCTCTTCTAATATCGCAGCCTGCTTCCGACGATGATAACACCAGAGCAAGTGCGACAACAAATAGCGGAAAGGGAGAGGAACTTGATAAAAACGGGGGAATGATAAGAGAAGAAGGGCCCAAGTAATTTGCGTCACCATCAGATAACGTTCCCCCTTTTACAATCGACCAGATTTCGTGCAACAAGAAGTGCTCCGTCCGAAACGCCTTAATTGGTCAGATGAACCGATATCACCCGGACAGACAGACTGTGGAACCAATATAGCAAATGCTGCAGATCATTTGTCTTTCCGTTGTTCCCTTAACCTTTGCCACGTTTCGCTTGGCCCGGGCGTTTTTGTGATGGATGAGCAGGCAGCCCGGGCCTTGTCTCTACCCCCGCACCGCTGTTCCACCCCCGAATCCTTCCTCCCCCCCCCCCCCCCCGCTCCAAGATGCAGACGAATTTGTGAAGTGGCACTGACAGATGTGCGGGACAGGGGAATTGCTTACATTACCACTGCAGGCAATATCGCAAAGAGTCTCTGGAGCACTGGAACCCCCCGTCAGGCATCTCTGGCTAACACACACACAGGTGGAACGAAACCCGAGATCGTGGTTTTTATCTGCACGATTCTCTACGGCCGTTTTTGGCGTTTTTCAGTTCCAGTTCCAGTTTTTTTGTTTGTTCGGTAGGAGGGAGCGAAAGTGGGTTACAGTACTTGTCAGTTGAAATATGGGGAAGGGGGGGGGGGGCCTTGTTATCATCTAAAAATATTCTTGCAGTAGTAGTAAAGGGGATAATTCTGATAATACTGGTGATCTGTTAGAGGTGGCATCGAAATGCTTTCATGAAGTGTCAGTTACACGTCGAAGAATAATTTTGATAATACATAAAAAGGGAAGAGAAAAGTGCTGTTGGCGGATATTAAAAGTCATCGTAGCGCATGAAATGAAGAGTGATCATAATAAAGGGTTGTTGAAGTTTCAAATCATCAGTTCCCAATGCATGCAACGGGAAATTTTCATCTCATTATATTTGCTATATGCGCATTCCAAATGTATATTTTGAAATTTTTCATTATTATAACCACTAAAAAAAACCATGCATTTTATCAATTTTTTAAAATTTTCAGCAATTATTTTTGACAACAAAATAAACTATTAAATATTTATCCCATAAATTTTTTATAAAGTTCATATTTTTAAAAAAAGGAAATTTAGAAAAATGCGTGCACTGTATTGAAAATCTGCTTTTAAATGTAGGGTTACGTTCCTCAATAACGGTCCTTCGGAGAGAAAAAAAAATTGTCCTGCGTCGCGAGTTATAATTTTGGCAGTGCGCCAAACCCAGTAGCAGTAAATAGTTAAACAGAAAAGTACCAAAATGCATAAAAAAAAGAGGTAAATCATACTTTAATAACCCACGGTAGTTTCCTTAGAGGAGCCAACCTGAAATATATTTTTTTTTAAATTTACAAGGCTCTAGAAAGATTTTTATATTTCTATACCCTTAAATGATACTTGTCAGAGATCTGTTGGCTGCGTTTGACGCAGCCTGTCTAGAGAAGACTTAAGCGAATACAATTCATCCAACCAACTCAATTTTCTACTGTTCTAGCCTACATTAACGACACTGAAAATTTTCATTAAAGCATTTAAAACATGTTGGCATCAATTAAATGTATTTATAAATACTACTTTTTACATTATAAATGTAAATATATTGTGGTTCTAATTGGAATTAAGATTAATAAACCAAAAACTGATAGTTTGATACTAGAACTAAATCTTATGTATCAACTTTAACCCTAAATGTGATCAAAATTACTAGTTAAGTTTTATGATTTTTTAATTTTCGATAAAACTTACAGAGAAAACAAAATTTAGTCTTTTAGGTATAGACATTCATCTCTAGAACGCTAAAAAAATAAATAAATAACTGTGCGATTCAGCAGTCGAATGATATTATCCATACAAACATTGCAAAACTGATATTGAACATTCCTTTTTAGAGAGGAAATGGGACTGACTTTTATCATTCGGCCAAATCGAAGGGAAATTGAAGGGTGTGCACCTCAATGTTAACCTATGGAGAAAATGTTTACAAAGATTGCAATCCCCACTTGGATTGAAAGATTAAAAAAAAAAAATTATACTCCGTAATAGACAAGAGATTTTACAACACGGGGCATTTTTTCTTTAAAAAAAATGAAAATAATATTTTAAAATTTAAATTATTCGGGGGAGAAATCTGGTATAGTGTTTTAAACGTTTCTAAATTTCTTTTGGTAGACGAAATTTATAAAATGAATCCCGTTTGCAAAGTCCAGAAAAGTTCGGGCTATCTTAAAATACCATTTTTATTGGATTACTAGCTGAAAACCCGCACTTCGCTACGGAGTACATTCAAAGTAAAAACATCGGTCAATGTATGCAATTAATGCCAATATATCTATAATAAATACGACGATCAATGTATATAATTGATGTAAAATATATATATATATTTATAAAAAAATCGTAAGGGATATTTTTATAGACAAAATAATGTAGAAGAAGATATTCAAATTAAATCTAATATAAAGAATACTAAAGAATATAGTACAGTTTCTAGAACATTTCTTTTACTGTATTTTAATATTTTTTTGGATAATGTCCAATCGTCTGCCGCATTAGCAAAAAAAAAAAAATTATTTTTTGTCTATTTAGTTTTTATGCACGTGACGATAAATTTATTTAAAGTACCAGAAAAAGAAGTCACGTGATCAGCATTTAATAAATTAAATTCTAAAAATTAATCTTTAAAAATTCACCAAAACTCAGGAAATGGCGGTAAAGATTCGAAAAAGATTTCATTTTAAAGGAATTTTTATGATCTTTCTCGTGATATAAATTTTATAATCCTCAAATTATTATTTTAAATACAAACTTCAAAAAAGTAAAAAAAAAACAGTTTAAAAATTTAATTTAAAAAAATTTAAGAAGAATTTTTCAAAAATCTCTCTTAGTGCACCCCTACACTATAAGAAGAATTGCCATGCAAAATTTCAGCCCTTTAGGTCCAGCGGTTTGGTCTGTGCGTTGTATGCCAGTCAGTCAGTCAGTCAGTGAATGAATGAGTCAGTTACGGAACTGTTTTATATATATAGATTAGCTTTTATCTAGTTGTCTGTAGTAGACACATTTTCTCCATAGGTTAACAATGAAGTGCCTTAAACTCTATAGGTATGCTTCAAAATGTTAACTGCATACGTGATTTAAAAAAGGCCTACTAAACGTGTGTATGTGACTGCGGGTTTTGATATAGAAAAAAAGGAAGATAAAGGTAGGTTTTTTTTTATTAAATTGATAGAGACAAAAAAATGGAGGAAACTATTTGCATTGTTTTAGTATCACTAAAGAAAACAATATCGATAAATAAAGAAGATAGTATATGACTATTGTTATCTGCAAAGACAAATATGCCACGATGATTTGCCCCATTTAACCCGAACAAAATTGGAAAATGTAACGATTAGAATATTTTCAGGAATTGCTACTTGCATTAAAATAACGTTACCAAAAGCTCTATTCGCTCCCAAACAGTAGTAAGCTGTTGTAATTGGTTGAATTGAAACTGAATTACAGTGCATAATAAAGTCGGCCCTTTGATTAACCTCGCAGGCCTTCATTCCTGTGTGAAGCTAAGGGGATTTGTCTTTTCAGTACTTTTCTAGTCACAATTAGCAAATGCAAGTTTTAAATTTTTATCCATATGGAGATACTAGCTGAATACCCGTGCTGCGCTACGGAGTACATTTAAATTAAATAAAACGGTCAATGTATGCAATTCATGCCAAAAAAAATATTTATAAAAAAAATCGTAACGGATATTTTTATAGACAAAATAATGTAGAAGAAAATATTCAAATTAAATACAACGGTTAATGTAAGCAACTAATTTGTATGTTTAATATCCATAAAACATACTATTTTGAATTAAATGCTTAAAAAAATTCTATCTCAGTTAGTCGTGGTTAAATTTTGTCTTTTACTGTATTTTAATATTTTTTTATCAATTTCTTTCGTTGTTATGCGCGTGATGCAAAATTAATTGAAAGGATCACAAAAAGAAAAGAAACCACGTGGTGAGCATTCAATAAATTAAATTCAAAAAATTAATCTTTAAAAATTCACAGAAAATCAGAAAATGGAGGTAAAGATTTGAAAAAAGATTTCATTTTAAAGGAATTTTTATGATTTTTCTCGTGCTATATATTTTAAAACACTCGGATTATTGTTTTAAATGCAAACTTAAAAAAAAGTTACAAAAACAGCTTAAAAATTTAATTTAAAAAAATCTACAAAGAATTTTTTTAAAATCTTACAGAGTGCACCCCTACACTATAAGAAGAATCGCCATGCAAAATTTCAGCCCTTTAGGTCCAGCTGTTTGGTCTGTGCGTTATCTGTCAGTCAGTCAGTCACGGAACTGTTTTATAAATATAAATAGAAAAACTTTCACTTTTTTAAATTAAAAAAAAGTCCGCTGTTAATTTTTTAATATTTTTTTGGATATGTCCAATCGTCTGCCGCATTAGCAAGGAAAAAAATATTTTTTTGTCTATTTAGTTGTTATGCACGTGACGATAAATTTATTTAAAGTACCAGAAAAAGAAATCCCGTCATCAGCATTTAGTAAATTAAATTCTAAAGACGAATCTTTAAAAATTCACCATAAATCAGAAAATGGAGGTAAATATTCGAAAAAGATTTCGTTTTAAAGGAATTTTTATGATCTTTCTTGTGATATAAATTTTATAACCCTCAAAGTATTATTTTAAATGCAAACTTAAAAACAGTTACAAAAACAGCTTAAAAATTTAATTTTAAAAAATCTAAGAAGAATTTTTGAAAAATCTTTCTTAGTGCACCCTTACACCATAAGAAGAATCGCCATGCAAAATTTCAGCCCTTTAGGTCCAGCGGTTTGGTCTGTGCGTTGTATGTCAGTCAGTGAATGAGTCAGTTACAGAACTGTTTTATATATAGAGATTGATAGGAAGCATCAGTATCGTTTGGAATTGTTTGTGATAAATGACGCCTATGAAGACGAGATTATGTTCCTTAAAAGCATGTAAACATCGTGCGAGGCTATTTTTGTATTCATCATTGTTGCATGCCTGCTTTGGCGGTTGAACTAGAATGTAGTTGCGGTGAACGGGAAACTTGTGTTTTATGCTTTGTGTTCATGTTCGACCTGCAATAAATGTCTATGGAATGAGATTGATTTTTACTTGTCTAAAAATCAAAACAAATCCCCCCGGACACCAAAGTCTTAAATTCATTGGACGGTGGGCGTTGAAATCGGCAAAAATTGACCAAAGCATCGATTTTTTGTTTTTAATGCTATATTGTTCTACAAATCAAAATGTACCAAATGCAAAAATCCGCATCAAAATTCGATAATTTTGAACGAAGTTATTATCATTTATATGTTTATAAACAATCCACTTTTGCCCTTTAAATTTCACTTTGTATGCAGTTTTCTCAAAATGAAATTTTTCTCGATAATGCAAATTTAAAATGTGATACGCGCCATATTTTTGCTTCAAATTACACGATATTTACCATACATTATCTTTATAAATACATTAATAAATGTGTGCATGCATTTTTGTTTTAAAGAAGAGTAACTTATAAAAAGGGACTGTTTATATACAAAGAAGTGAAATGTTTGAAAAAAATTCATCCATTAATCGGTTTCACTTCTTTTAAAAAATAAAATATTGAGATATTTGTAATTCAATGCACATGTTGTTTCATTATGGTAAAATAAATAAATAAAAAGTAAAATTATTATAAAAAAGTAAAAATTTTGGCGCATGGGACATTTTAAAATTTTATTAATTTTTTAAAATTTTTAATTGAAAAAAATTTTTCTAAATAAACTAGAAATTTTTTTTATGTCGTTTATATTGCAAATATTAAACTATATTCAGGATTAAAATTTCATATAGATATAATGTAAAATAAAAAAGTTGAATCATGGGGACAATGGACTTTCAAAATAGTGAAATTTGTCCAAAAATTCGATTTTTTATTTTATTGAATTATGAAACTACGGACGAGTAGGAATGTGTTGCAAAAAGAATTTTTAATTTCTGTGATTACTTTCCTAGTTATAGGCATTTGTATTTAATTTAGATATTATGTGGTTACTAATAGCAATAACTTTAAATGTGTTTTTCACAAAATAAAAATTTTCGTGTCATACGAATATTCAAACTGCTCCAGGCGCATTTCTAATGATCGTATTGCTTTGAAATTTAAGTTTTATATACTTAACTGTATATAAAATAAATCTTATTGAAAAAAAATTATGCTTCGTAGCTCAGAATTTCTAAACTTTGTACTTGAAAAGATAATTTATAGATATTTTGCGTAATAAAAAGGGTGTTTTCACTATTATTATTTTCTCTCTATATTTTTAATGAATGCTTAAAATAAGCAATAAGTTTCATTGTTAGTTCTATAAGGTATCCTGAAAATAAAAATTACCATATTATATGCAAAAGAAATGCGCATGGAACATTTTCAATTGGGCCAACTTTTGATATAATTAATAATTCATAATTCATAAATTATTAATATTACGTTTTTAAATTTTAACCACTTTTACTATGGTACTAATCACATATTCAAGTTTCAAGCAAATCCATTCAAAACAAAAAAAGTTAGGTTTGAAGGTCCACTGCCCCCTTAATTGAGATTTTAAATCAATTTTTTTTCAATCAATATCAGCCATTTTATAAAAATCATAAATTCTAACTATCTGAACCTCCAAAATTTCTAATCCTTTAGAAAATCCTCAAAAGATTTATAAAGGTATACTGTAGATCCTTCAATTCACTAGTGTTTAAGGGGTGTGGTCACTTTTACGTACCTTTAAAAGTATCATTTTTAGACCTATGCAGGATTGTATGTACTACTCATGATTTTTGCTTGATTTACATGAAATTTTTTGAGTAACTGCCTATAATACTGTTTATTATATATGCAATATTTCAAGGTAATTAATAAAAAAAAAATTATTTTTTATGCATAAAAAGTGAATATTTTTTTTAAATCGAGCATTTTGCAGTCAACTACTGTGCGCATTCTATCAAAACAAAATTATTAAGGTACATTAATAATTGCTTATTATATGTGATTACAACACTTTAGACAACAAAATCCTCCAAAATTTTTGAACCTTAATATATTTTAATTTTTTTAAAGAATTGTTTTATAAGCTTTTACTCAGTCATTTTTGAAATTTCTAATTAAAAATAGCACGTACTAAAATGTTTTAATATATTTTAGAATAATGTTGCTGGATATTGTTGCCTGAAGTATTGTAATCACATATAGTAAAAAATTATTAATGTACTTTAATTTATTTTGACAGAATGCGCACAGTAGTTGACTGCAAAATGCTCGATTTAAAAAAAAAATTATTCACTTTTTATGCATAAAAAATCATTTTTATTAATTACCTTGAAAATTGCATCTATAATAAACAGTATTATAGGCAGTTACTCAAAAAATTTCATGTAAATCAAGCAAAAATCATGAGTAGTACACACAATCGAACACAGGTCTAAAAATGATACTTTTAAAAGTACGTAAAAGTGACCACTCCCCTTAAAGCCTTTTTACAACCCGTCGTTCACCAGCTTGCAAGAACTTGAATGTGATTTTGTCCAATTGAAATCAAGCAACACGCAACTTCGTATGTGAGTAATCATTGCTTAAGGCTGCCGTGTACTAACCCAATTGGATTCGCTCACCTCAATCTTAACCCATGGAGAAAATGTGTACAAGGATTGCCGACTTGGATTAGAAGTTTTTTATTTTTAATTGTACTCCGTAATAGAGGCAAATATATCGTTTCTATCGTACCCGTTTCTATAGTTATGTGTGAACAAAAACTCACGTCATAATGAACTTTTATTGATCAACTATAATCATTCAATTAAACTCGATTCGTGAGAACGCACCTCAACACTTTCTATGAATTATAATCCCTGTCGTTACATCGAATGCCTCTATCAAAGATACTTGAAAATTTGCATAGGGATTATGCATGTAAATGAAATCGTGATAAAATTTCGTTAAATTGATTTCATATAAGAAACTTTCACATGAAGACTATTATAGATTTGTTATTTTAATGCCCTCCTAATCTTCCCTAACTAAAAAAAATCGTTAAAAACGGCACACAAGCCCCCCCCCCCCCCTCCAAAAAAAAAAAAAAAAAAAATTCAGGTAGTCTCATCTAACGAAACTACCGCGGGTTATTAACGTAGGATTACTTATCGTTTGCTTACCTCTTTTGAATGTATATATGTGTCTATATATATATGTAAGTATGTATACATATACATATATTCATATCAAAATTTTCCCGCATCTTGGTACTTTTCTGTTTAACTTGTCCAAGCGATAGACTGGGTTTGGCGCGCTGCCAAAATTATAACTCGCGAGGACGGATGGACGGACAGTTTTAACGTCTGAAATTTTCCTTTCCGCAGGACCGGAATGGAGGAACGTAATCCTACGTTAAAAATAATTATTTTTAAAAGAATCTCCATGTAACGAACTTTCGCTTAACAGAAGCTAATTACAGATGAATTCTCTCTATACACGTTTATTACCAACATCTTAAAGGTCTTGCGTGCTAAAATCGACGAAAACCGAGTTTTTTTAGAATTAAAAAATTGCTATCTTGAAAATCGTATCTAACTTTCGAGAATACGGACAGTATAAGTAGCATTTTGAAATAACTTTATTTTTTGTATATTTCATTTAAATGAAAATAGTAACAACGTAAAACAGCAGTCGTTGAAAATCTCCATAAGCACGACTAACCGCTACTGTTTCCAATACCAGAATACAAAAACTAAATTTCCTTGAAACTCACTATTAATCAAGAAAACACCGCGGTCTTGCAGAAAAATGTCTAGAAGCTATTTAAAATCCAGAACTTTCCAAGATTCTAGAAAATTTGTATACCAGAACTGCCAAAGGAAAACCCTCCAGAATTTCCGAAGACTATGAGTGTTAAATTAAGGTAGCTTGTTAGTGTACTTCGCTCATTTTCCTATCGCAGATTAGTAAAGGCGTCTTTAAAAAAAAAAAAAAAAAAAATGCGGCAGAGACTTGACCTGGCCCATACATGTACCAGCATTTTAGTTGACTATTTTTGGAACGAAGTTCTTTTACGCGGCTTACAGTAGAGTGAAGTGGCAGGAATCGTCACGTAACGAAAAAGCGTTATGCCCCCTTCATAAGAGCTTTTTCTCAAGGACTCTGTGGCTGAATGGTTATCGCATCGGACTATGAAGCGAGAGGTCCCTGGTTCAAATCCCCGCACAAGCGCTGGCCGTTTCTATTCCCACTCATTCTTGGAATAGCGCAGTATATATATATATATATATATATATATATATATATATATATATAATAAATTAAATATTCGGCCCTCCATTCTACCATTTAAATTCCCTTTCCTGAGTCCAATCCCCAGTAACATTACTTTAGCGCTTTAAAAATCCATAGCAACAGAACTTCCCATAAAACACCAAACGTTGCATTTCTACACGTGTATACGTCTCGAGAAAGGCGTGGGTTCGCATCGCCAGCCCCAAATTCCGCTGACACTTCAAAATAACAGGCACATGTACCTCGCTTCTAGCGCGTAAGGTTGAAAGGTGATATTACACTTCGCTCCGTGCTGTCATCTGAGATGGACAGATGTTACTATCGCTCTAATAAAACTATTCGACACGACTGCTTCAAAATTTTAATTCCTTTCAGGCTGAGTCTAGCTCCAGCCATGTAAATTTGAGCTAGTATTCCTTTTCAGGTTGCATTTTAAGAACGATATGTAATGGATATATTACATATATATATTATATTTATAATATATATATCTATGTATATATATGTGTGTGTGTGTATAATCAATAGAATATATATATATATATATATATATATATATATATATATATATATATATATATATATATATATATATATATAATCATTAGAAATCTACATATTAAATCACGTTTAGAGTTGAAAAAATAACGTAAGGAATTTACGACCGCATAATTTTTTTTTTTTTTTTTATGTAGGCACCCACTAACGATTGATCGTTAGGAAGGGGCAGCATAGGAACGTCCGTGTCTTTGCTGGGTTTCGAACCCAGGAAGCTAGCGCTGCTATCCGCATGCTGAATTTGAAAATAGAGCTTCAAATGCAATCCTCGAGAATCTTGTTTTTCAAAAAAAAGTTGAATTAAAATAATTTTAACTTTAAAGCAAGAGACATCAATAAATTAATGTCCTCTAAATATATTGACTATTGAAAAAAAAAAGCGCAATTTATTTGAATGTCTACCTTTACATTGGAAGTACCGATTTCAAATATATCCATTTGCTAATCTGTGATAAAGGAAACACAGAAAGGAAAATTTCCCGACGCTCAGAGATGTGTTCAAACTTATGTTATTTCTTGGCGTGAAACCAACAACCAGTGAATTCTTGGGAACAGACGAGCCATTGAATTCATAATAAATAACTGTAAATTTAATTTACGGTTACATATAAAGAAGTTGAGATTAATTTCCTATTAGTGTGTATTACCGTTATTATATCATCTTATTAATTTGGAATGTCACATCGTGTGTATATATATATATATATATATATATATATATATATATATATATAACAGTTCCGTAACTGACTGATAACGCACAGACCAAACCGCTGGACCTAAAAGGCTGAGATTTTGCATGGCGATTCTTCTTATAGTGTTGGGGTGCACTAAGAAAGGCAGGCTTTTGAAAAATTCTTCTAAGATTTTTTAAATTAAATTTTTAAGCTGTTTTTGTAACATTCTTTAAAGTTTGCATTTAAAATAATAATCTGGGGGGTTATAAAATTTATATCACGTGAAAGATCGTAAAAACTCCTTTAAAATAAATTTTTTTCTAATCTTTACCACCATT
Source organism: Dolomedes plantarius (assembly GCA_907164885.2). Lineage (NCBI taxonomy): Eukaryota > Metazoa > Arthropoda > Arachnida > Araneae > Dolomedidae > Dolomedes > Dolomedes plantarius. Next base: position 137,882,165 of record OU015500.1, read on the forward strand.
TTCTGATTTTTTCTGAATATTTGAAGATTAATGTTTAGAATTTAATTTATTAAATGCTGATCACGTGGTATTTTCGTTTTGTGATACTTTAAATTAATTTTGCGTCACGTGCATAACAATGAAATAAATTTTTAAAAAAATATTAAAATACGGTAAAAGATAAAATATAACCACTATACCAATTGAGATGGAAGAATTTAATTCAAATTAGTATGTTTTATGTATATTAAACATACAAATTAATTGCAAACACTGACCGTTGTATTTAATTTGAATATTTTCTTCTACATTATTTTGTCTATAAAAATATCCGTTAAGATTTTTTTTAAATAAATATTTGTGGTTTTTTTTCGGCATTAATTGCATACATAGACCGTTGTATTTAATTTGAATGAAATTTTGTAGCGAAGCACGGGTATTCAGCTAGTTCATTATAAATAACCGTAAATTAAATTTACAGCTATTTATAATGAATTTTTAAGATTGATTTCCTATTAGTGTGTTCTATTCGTTATTATACAATCTTATTAAATTGGAATGTCATTTCATCATAGATAAACGCTGTGCAATGTACGGACTTGCCTTAAGAAAAGTGTAGTTTGAGCAAAATGATGAAAAACATGTTTGAGAAAAAACGAACACGTTTATTACTAATACTTCACAAAGCACAAAATACATAGCCATTGACGTTCATCAAAAATATGCAAGCATAGCAAATGGTCCTGCAAATAGATTTCTCTCATCTGTACAACATAAAAAATATGCCAAAAAAGACACATTTGCTGAATATGTATAAGTATAGATATATAAGTATGAATGTGTACATTTTATTTATCAAAGGCTATGTAAAAAAAACCATCACAGCAACATTACAAAACATTATGTACAGGGCAAAATAGTAAATCAATTCTAATCAGATGCGGAGAGGCATATATTCCATATCCTTTTAACAACTTCAGACAGTGAAATTTTGTGTTCATATGAATCGTCAAATACTGAGATAACATGAATAATTGAAGTTTGTAGATATATATGCAATTATGTCCTCCCATCTATCAACATAAAAACATATCTATGCCTATACACTTCTATAAAGCAGAACATTGCAACTTTCTACCTATACACTATTAAAATCTTTGGGGAGTTTATTTACACTTCGGATTACTTTTTTTTTTAACCAGAAATTCATCAAAAAGCACATTTCTTTTGCGAGCAGAAACATAATATATTCCTATTTTTTCCCTTTACAGTTGTTACATAAAACGATAAATTACATTTAATCTCAATATGTGGTAACAGTATTATACACGGCAGCAACTCTGGTACTTCAAACTGGCACATCTCAGAAAATTGCGGATGTGCCAAGTAAAATTTAGTATTTAAGTAGAGAAATGCACACATGCGTTCATTTCTTTTTTTTTTCTTTAAAAATAATAGAGTTTGGGTTGCCAGAATATATATATATATATATATATATATATATATATATATATATATTTATTTATTTATTTATTTATTTAAAGGATTCTAAACATATATCAGAAACAAAATAGGGGTCTTGGAGCAAGGAGTAATTTAACCATTTAGAATTGCAAGAAAAGAAAAAGATCAAAGTATATTTTTTAAAATTAATGAGACTTAAAGAAAACATTACTTAAAAGGTTTTGATGAAACACAGATTCTTTTAATTTTTTTTATTTTCAAGTAACGCTATATTATCCAAACATTTTAATAGTGTTCTTTCCCCTTCGTACTTTACAATTATTTACCTTAACAATACACTCTTTTTAAAGTCCCGTTCAGATAGGCGATTTTTTGAAATCGCACTGGAATCTTTGACTAATAATATCATGGTATAGATGATTATCACAAATCTGAGATCAAACATGAAGAAAAATATTTGAAGTTTTCCGTTTGGAAATGTAAAAAAAAAAAAATCAAGGACGTAGTATACTGTGAGCAAAATATTTTTTTTTTTTTACACATTGGCGAGAAAATTATGTAGAGATTTGCAAAAAAAAAGTACAATACAAAAATGGGTTGACTTTAGAAAAAAAAATTTTTATAAAAATACAATAACTTATTTCGCCTCGTCAAATAAATTAAAGGCGAACTGGAAAAAAACTTTCTACAACAGGTGACATTATCCAAATTTCAAGCTTTTAATACAAATGTGTTATATTCATTTATTGTCTTTTGCAAATCTCTACAAGAACATCAGAACTGTCAATTTCCTTTTCAGTCTTAAAAATACATACACTGGATAATAAAAAAAAAAAGGAACATCATTTGTATGGCAACAAAACAAAGTGGCAGCCAGAATGGTATAGTCAAATAAATAACAAGATTTTAAAAATTCAGTACCTACATATGCTATTTATAAGTCAGTAATTTAACCATTTAACATAGCAACGAAAAGAAAAGTATATTTTTTATAAATACACTTTTAATTTTTAATCAAAATTCCAGATATATTCCCGAAATTATAAAGTAAAAATTATTACAATTCGTGCAGAAAAAAATAAATCTATTCCCCTAAAATAGAATACAAGAGAAAGATAGGTATGGTTGATAATTTAAACATTAGGTAGTTCAATTACTAAACTTGAAAATTGTAAGTAGAAAGCATTTTTCATGTTGTAAGTAAAACTGACCATGAGTACGAAAAAAATAAATTTTAAGTATTTTTACATTATGTATTGTATATTTTGCATTACTTATTTAAGTAATAAATAAATAAGCATGGCAATTTTTTCTGCCTATTGCAAACATTAAAATATTTCTAAGAGTTATAATCCGGATGGTTATTTCATGCACCACATGGAAAATCTAGGAAATAATTTTTTAAAATATTTTTCAATTAAAATTTCTAATATTTTATGGTTGTTTAAAAATCTTAACAAAACAATACAAATATTTAAAAATATAAATCATTAAATTTATAATCATTTGATAACTAAGAACTACTAAGAACTTAGGTAAGAAAAATTAATACTTCATAGGTTTGAAATAAAGGAAACGCAACATTATAAAATTATGGGTTTTTTTTTCTTCCCATTTTAACGACTGGAAATTTTTTTAACAAAGAATAACGCTCATACATTATTTTATGTTATGAGATAAAATGTTTTTATAAATCAGAATTTAC
>OU015500.1:137890312-137917812 GCA_907164885.2 Dolomedes plantarius
ATAATTATTAGGAATTATAATTTGTTCAATTTATGGTGGATTTTTTAGTAGTTTTTGCAGTAAAACTCTTTTGTCTTAATCCACTAGACTTACTGACTTACACCACTTTGCCTTTCACCGCGTCATATATGCACGTATAGTTAAACATCCAACGGAAAAACTGACTGTTACCTTAAAAGAAAAACACGAACGTAACACTATTCGAAACACCGCTGCATGTAGATCATATCATGGCTAGCGTGTGCACGCAACTGACGTGTTATTTATCTTTTCTTTTGTCGACACACTTATTCAATGCGTGGGAACATGATGCTCATCAAAAGGTACTATACTCCCATCTAAATGTCAGTACAGGTGCATTCATACTGCAAATTGATTGAGAGCTGGAAGAGACGCCGTAGAAAGCTAAGCCGGTTCGCGACTGTTTTTTTTTCCTGTTATCTTTAACCATCAATTCACTCGATGTAGAGTTAATGCAAATCACAATTATAGAAACTAACAATATTTAATGAGGCATTCACGACGATAATTACAAACTATAAATTTTCTCAATTCGAGTAAATGTTCCGATAACGCAGAGTTTTCTAAACTTTCCTGCCTTCATAAATCCTGAAGTTTTAACGGAATACCTTGTTTATTTTGTAGGGTATGCAATAATATATAATTTTTTTAAAAAATCAGGTAGTCTATTCTAACGATACTACCGCGGGATATTAACGTCGGATTACTTATCGTTGCTTACCTCTTTTGTATGTATGCATGTATCTATGTATCTATCTATATACAGTGTAATCTCAATCTATCGTTTTTCAAGGGACCGATTGAAATGAACGATAAATGCGGAAACATAACAAAGCAATAGGATCGTTGGGACAGGAAAAAATGAACGACACATACGGAAAAACGATGGATCCGAAAACGATCGATCGAGATTCCACTGTATATATAAAAATTCTGACGCATTTTGGTACTTTTCTGTTTAACTGTTTACTGCTCGCCCACGCGATACAGACTGAGTTTGGCGCGCTGCCAATATTATAACTCGCGACGCAGGACATCTGAAATTTTGCTTTCCGGAGGACCGTTATGGAGGAACGTAATCCTACGTTAAAATGAGAAAAGAAAATTAATTTAGTATCTAGTAATTATGCACGAATACTTAATTTTTCTGACATTTTACAGCATTAATACGTCAAACATGTTTGAAATTCTTGTAGCCGTTGCAAGTTATAAAACAATTCCAGATTTTCGCGGAACACTAGTGTTCCGCGAAACACAGTTTGGGGAAACCCTGCGATTACGGCTGTGCGAGTCTGCCACGCGCTTTCTACCCATTCTCCTTCGAATGCGCTAAAAAGGATGTTGCCATTCAATGATTCTAAACATTGTTGCGGATGCAGAGTCTTTTCAGAGGATTATACAGTCGCTATATTTTTACAGATGCAGAATAAGATTGAAAAACGAGTGAACTGCAGAAGTCTTAAATCTCATGCAGGGATTTATGTTCGCTTATAAAAACTCTCATTAAAACTCAGATGTACTTAAATGATAAGAGTAATGACTGAACACATTCGGACGTTTATTATTTCATTTATATTTTACAAATTTATTTTTTTAAGTAAATAAAAGGTGGGAGGGATAGAAAATTCCGCATTTTAAAAAAAAAAAAAAAAAAAAAGAATGAGGGAATATTTGACAAAGCAAAACGCCTTCTTTAAAAAAAATTGGAAAATATTTACAAAGAAAATCTTTAATTATATCAATGGTTCGCTAATGCTACGGATAACATGTGAGTGGGCGGTAAGCAAAGATGAAGTGATGAAGGAAAAATGACTGCGTAAACGGGAAGAAACTGTTCTATTTTTAAATTTTGGAAGCATTCTTCAGATTGTTTCCTCGGTACTATTTTATAATAACTAGAAGGTAACCCGTCATTTTGACGTCATAATACTAATAATGACGTCATAATGGAAAAAGGTATATGAAAGTTAAAAAATATCCCGAATTATCTAACAATATTGCATTTAATCCACACCTTGTAAAAGCAAACCCTCGCATTTTTTATTTATTTAGTTTTTTATGCGATTGGAGTAGTAGACTGCCATCCAGTTTTTTACAGCTCACTACGCGATATGAATATTCGAGCTACTTGATTCATTCACATTCAAGTTTGTTTACTTTCAGAATTCATCGCAAAAGTAAACAGATTTTTAAAAACTGTTAAATATACAGCTAAAAGCATCCAATTTTTTTAAGTTCTGAATGTTTTACAGAAAAATAGGCTGAACAAACGTGATTTGATGGAGAAGATATTAGTTTTTAGGTAAGAAAAAATTCTGATCCACATCTGAAATTGAAATTAAGCCTAACCGGCCGTTTGTTTACCGAGGGCTTCAATTGAAAGATAAGTACAGCCCGGAAGTGTCATACAACGGCTATTATATATAGGATGACGAGGTAAGATAGTTTAACAGTTAAATTAATAAATAGTACTATTTTTTTTAAGAATAAGATTTGAACATGTGCTAAAGTGAATACGCCTTTAAATATACATGACATAAATGGACCCTTTAAAACTATTTCCGCAGGGACGGCCATCTCGGGGGGGGGGGGGCGGATGCTATGCACCGGGGCCCCGCGATTGAGGGGGCCCAACATGATCAAGAACTAAAATAATGTACTCTTGCTCATGAATTGATTTTGAATGAAAGGGATGTAAATAACGCTCAAGACATACTGCAATACATACTAAATAATAATTATGAGTTATTTCTAAACTTTTCTTTACGCTACCAGTTACTATAGCAAGTGCTGGACGCTCTTTCAGCAAATTAAAATTAATAAAGAATCATCTTCGGTCAAGTATGTGTGCAGAACGCTTAAATGCACCTGCTATATTAAGCATCGAAAAAGAAATTGCAAAAAAAATTGTGATTTGTCTGAAGTAATGCATTAACAAAAACAAAATCACGCATTTAATAAACATGCATTAGTAATATATGTTCGTGTTTGTAAATCTTTTTTTAACTTTACAAAAAATTTAGGGCCCAAATGGTTTCTGGGCAGAATTGTGTGATGATTGGAGTCCCTTGACCATGAGGTTTTAACTCCAGTACGCAAGATGTTATGTTATCAATGATAATGTGCTCAATAGTTAAAATTTTGAGGCTAGGTACATTAATTAAGAGTGAGATTACAATCGAATTACAAAATTTAAAGTTTAACACCTTCATAAGTTGAAGGGTGGGGGCAATTTAAGATTAAATAGTTAAACAGGTAGTAAGAGGAAGAGAATAATATTTTATGGTTAATTTTAAGACAAGAGGCAGGAAGAATAGTTGACAGGATAAGGATAGGTGGCCCTCAGCAAAAGAAAAAAAAAAAGGCCCTCTTCAGGGTCATACAATTCGTAACGAGTTAAATGCAGAATTCCACGGGTAAAAAAGAAATATCAAGGTGGGTAATTTGGAAGAAGCGATACCACCTGGGACCGAACCCACAGCTCAGGGTTTCGTAGGTCAGCGCGATACCTCTGCGCTACGGCAGGACATAAGCAGGTGTGCGAGATAGAAAGAGTATCGCGGTTCTTGCACCTAGGCCCCTTTATATAGAAGGCCGGTACTGTATTTCCGGAGCAAAAAGTACCGTAACATAATTGGACACCCCTTTGTCACCAGGATGATTTTCGCAGTATCCATTTATAAAACAATTCTGTTTGTGGTGTTTTCTCTCCACTTTTATAAGCACGCTCTCCATTTTTAAGCAACAAAATAAGGTTATAATAAAGAATGAGAAAGAAAAAAATATCAATCGACACGTACACCTAAAAATATTAAAATTCTGAGGTTAGCGAGGTAGGTATCCGCGCGTCTTTTACTCCACACTCACAGATCTCTTCGATTCTACAACTGCTTCCTACACGAGACTCGACGTCATAAACAGCGTAGAAGCATTTTCGACAACAAAGGGGGCATTCGCACGAGCGTCCCTCCCGTCAAATAAATTAGCATCCTCGGCAAGTGTACGTTGAAAGCACAACAGCCCCCGAAACTTCCAAAATATAAAGAAATAACAGTTACGTTTTCTAAACTAGGAAGAAAACCCCACTACAACCGACGATTCGGGGGCAGGTGTTGCCGGCCGAGAGAGAAGAATGAAGCCAGGGGGATGACCCCCCCCCCCCCCCTTTTTTTTTTCTTTTTCAACAAAAAGCGATCCAGAACAGAGAGGAGAGAAGGACAACCAGGTGGGGGAGGAACCAGAAATAAAAGAAGCAGATTAGAAAAACCGTGGGAATATTCGGCGTTAGTACTCCCTCACCTGTTTATGAACCTCGGCGCTGAGTCAGCAATTGACGGTTTCGTACCGCGCGGAATGGCTAGAGCAGTTGCCAGGTGTTTTGTTTTTCGGGGGAGGGCGAAGTAAGAGAATGTGCGAGAGAGTCATTCAGTCACCCCGTCGAGAAATGGAATAACTATCGTTTCGAGGTGATACTGCCTTTCAATTCTCCCCCCCCCCCTCGATGAACAACAGTTAAAGTGCAGTGTGTATGTAAGGCAAAATGAAAACAGAAAACGATAACACACACACACACATGGTGTATGCATGCGTGTGAAACGAAAACGTCTCCGGAAAAGTTTATTCATTAAAACAATATTTTTAAAAAGCTTAAAGGACAGAGTGTTTCAATATTGTTGTTGCTGCTTATGCCCCTTGACCGACAATATATCAGATCAAATCCATAAAGGCTATTGTGCAGAATGGTGCGGCTCCAGTTTTGAATAACACAAGGTTCGGAGTCCGACCTTGGCTAAAGGACCGGTCCCGTCATTTTGAACCGAGTCAAGTGACGAGACCGGTACACTTGACCCCGCACCTCCAGAGGTAAATTTTTAGAACTTGAAGGACATTGCAGCCACGATAGATTTTTCGTGCATTAGCGTACACGGCGGTGGATTTGTCAGCGACCGACATCGAACCAGAGACGTTCGGATCACTGGCTCGCTGCCTTTGCCGACCGGGCCAATGTTCCCTAAGTTTTCAATGTTAGTTTTAATTTGTTTCGTATCCAACGAGGCAGGCACATTGTCTATGACATTCCCCCATTACACCGCTGGAGATTTCTTGGTTTCTGGCAAAGGGGGGATGGGGGTCATACAGGTGAACCAACTTTGCCCGCTGGTGGGCTCTCACCAACATACCAAAAAGGGAAGTCTTTAATATAAAAAGTTCTTGTATATTAAAGAGCAGATGGCAGTACTACTGTGAGTAAGAGGAAAAAGTTTTAGTTAGAAAATTTAAATTGAACCTGAAAACCAACATATCAGGGCAAACCTAAAGAGGAAACCAGTGGGGGGAAAAAAAAGTTTAAATGATATCTCTTCGTCAACAGTGCCAACTCTTTTAAAAGCTTTTATCTTCAGGATACACAATTTACTACTGAAGAATCCTTTCAAAAAGGGAAAGAAAAGAATTAACGAATAGGGGAAAAAATCAAGCTACTAGTACGCAATAGCGAGTAAAAAAGGTGAAGTGGCACTCAGAAATTCAATCAAATACGATGAAGTACAGAGCCTGCGTGCGGGCACTTCATTAACTTATTATAGCCAAAATACTGAAATACATTAAAAGATTTATGTACAGTAAAATGGCGGTCAGTTCCGACTAGGTAGTGGACCCAAAAGCACACCAAAACCCTTAATACAATTCCAATTGAGAAAAAGAACCGCCTGAAAAAAGCCGGACACTGGCAGTAAAAAAAATACAGTCGAACCTCCATATATCGAACTTCCACATATCGAAATGTTCTATGTATCGAACTCTTAGCAAATCTCCATGTTCATTCCATAGAAAAGTTGTTTCTATATATCGAAAAAATCTATATATATCGAAATTTTTTTCAAGACAAATTGGGGGATTTTATTCCACTTTAGAATAAAATCTCCCTATTTTTGGCATTTGAAACAATACGTCGTGGACTAAAATTCGCGGAAAATGTCCCTCATGAAGTTTTTAGTGGACTGAATAAATACGAACATTTCTTTGAACTTTCCGCAAAACTGACTGTTCGGCAAGATATTCGTAGTTTTTTTTAAACAATGTTACTGTGATCATTGTAACGACTGTATGCATTATTGTTTTTTTTTAAAGATATGTAGTACTCAATAAATCTTTCACATTAATTCATGTTTTAGTTATTAACTTTCATTTAATGGGATTCGCATATAAATTAGAAATGGAGTTTCGGTTACGAAAATTAGCTTTAATTAATTTTTTTTTAGGAGAACTATGATAAAATTAAGCTCAATTCTATATATCGAATTTTTTTCCGGCAATTTTCTACTTTGATATATGGAGGTTCGACTGTAATTCAGTCTTTGCCACACAACCGAAGGCTCACAACAAGAGGGGTGGAGGTTACATCCCCCAGAGCCTGACTAAGGCAGGGGCATACGGGGCAGTTGCCCCGGGCCCCCACATCAGAGGGGGGCCCCCAAATGGAATAGAAAGTTTAGTTATAAGTTCTTCATTACTGAAGTAGTGAAGCAGAGGGGGGCCCTCAAAGAAGTTCTTGCCCCGGGACCAAATTAGGCTAAGTCGGGCCCTGCCCCCCCCCCCCCCTTGTATATACACACACGCAAGAAACTCTAAACTCAGTAGCGACACCTTAAATTCGGGACAAGATATCGTTCAACAAGTGCAAAAACTGAAAGATGTAAGCAGTGCTTTTAGTTAAAAAATCCCTGTAACACACAGTCGACCTCCGGCAACGCGCGACGGACCGTCGCCCTACTAATGGAAGAGGCGACTGATTGTTCCCCAGCAGACGAGTTTACAGGTTCGTCCCCCTCCCCCCCTCTCCCCATCCAATTATCCCCGCTCCAAGAGAAAAACACAGACGTCTGAAAAGATCCCCCCCCCCTCCCCATTTCTCGTCCACCCCTATAAAATCTTAAACAATTAATGCTAGGGATTTAGCTCTGCTCGCTCCGACAAACGCAATTAAGTAGGCGACAGACGATAAAAAAAGGTTTGGCAGATGTGAAAATAATAAATCCTACCGAATGAGTTTGTAATAACCTAAAATATACACACTCAGCCACTTGAAAAGATATGTAGACCAAGCAACCATGAGACGGAACATTCACATTTTGGAATGGGGCATCCTTGTTTTCTAAACATAAACGCCGAATGCTAGTTCGACGCTTTTCAAAAATTTCAAAACACGCCATCATTTCGATGCAAGATAATTCGTGGCTATCACCCGAGAATGTAAAAATAGTGTGCAAGGTCGACTTTTATTTAGATCGCGGACCGAAGTTCTGTCAGAATTATATATATAATAGCCGTTGTCTCTGTATAACACTTCCGGGCTGTACTCATCTTTCGATTGAAGCCCTCAGTAAACAAACGGCCGGTTAGGCTTAATTTCAATTTCAGATGTGGATCAGAATTTTTTCTTACCTAAAAATTAATATCTTTTCCATCAAATCACGTTTGTTCAGCCTATTTTTCTATAAAACATTCAGAGCAAAAAAAAAATTGGATGTTTTTAGCTGTATATTTAACAGTTTTTAAAAATCTGTTTACTTTTGCGATGAATTGTGAAAGTAAACAAACTTGAATGTGGATAAATCAAGTAGCTCAAGTATTCATATCGCGTAGTGAGCTGTAAAATACTGGATGGCAGCCTAATACTCCAATCGCATGAAAAATTAAACAAATAAAAAATAATGAAAGGGTTTGCTTTTACAAGGTGTGGATTAAAAGCAATATTGTTAGATAATTCGGGATATTTTTTAACTTTCATATACTTTTTCCATTATGACGTTATTATTAGTATTATGACGTCAAAATGACGGGTTACCTTCTAGTATATAAGAGCAAGTATTATGGCATTATTTTAAAAGTGGCACTTGATGAATTACGGAATACACTCTTTGGTCGATATTTGATACAGCGCGCAGTTCTTAAAATACTTAATATTTCAATATCTTTTTTTTCAATGACATATTATTCAAATGTATTGCTACGAAATTAAAAATGGTTTTTGAATGAATTAAAAGAATTTTGAAAAACACTGCATTAAAAGATTATTTTGAAACGTAGAAAATCACTGAAAAATATACAAAGAAAAATTTCCTACAGCTTAAAAAAGTGAAATTGGCGAGGATGTGTTAACAGATGCGCCTCCCTTAATTTTTTTAAGGGGATGGTGGACAATACAAAGCGATTTTCGAAATTTTTACCTCAGATATGGAATTTTGCATATATATTCAATTAAAATATAACTATACTAAACACCACAAAATTTAAAAAAAAAATTTTTTCAATTTTATGCTTTAAAAATTGAAATTAATTTTTTTAAATGCTTGCGATTCAATTTTTAATTTCCCCCCTTAATTTTGCATTTATATTGCTTATAAATATATTTTGAACAGAGTTATGTATTACTTTGAGCTTTCGCTGAATAGTTGAATTTTAGGACATTTTTACGCTTGTACTCTAGAATTTTCGTGAAATTTTTGTACTTTTCTACACTTAAGTTAAACTTTGCTAATCTAAATGATGTCGAAACCTGAAATGGATACATAAATTCATCTTGATGTATTAGAGGAGTCTTTATTACAAATTTTATAAAATTTCGTCAAAAATTAAGACGCAAGGAGCATTTCGAAGACTTGCAAATCTGGAAATGACTCATTTTGAGGATAAACTATTTAAAAGAGTAGGTGAAGATTTTTCACCTACCTTTAATAGTTACTTTTCTAAAGCCACAAAGTTTTCATTTTACTTTTCACTACATATTTTAAATGCATTTTATTCCAATATTTAGATATTTTTAAAATATTAATACGCCAAAAAAAATTCCAATTTTTGTTCGATTTTTTGGTAATTTGAAAGTCCACCCCCCACCCCCTAAACGTCAATCAGAGACGTCAATTTCTTCTCTGGCCCGGGCAACATTGTATAACAGAGGCTCCACACGTCATTTAAATGCTGTATGTATCTCATCGCATCCTCAAACCGGTCTGATAAACAGGCGTATGCTCCTTTTGTGCATGCATATATGAGTGGTGTCACCTGCTGACCTTTTTGTTGCGCGGAAAGACGTCGAACCAAGTCGCAGCGATGATTCACGATTATGGAGAGTGATTCACGGTTTGTTGGGATATGGACCAGCGATGATCATCTTTCTCGCTCGTGTGTCATCATCCCATCCCGCATGCATCAGTGCCCGATGAATGTCTTCGAGGAGGTCGAACCCGCGACACGCGAATGAGAGACTGCCGTCGGCTTTTTGAGGATTTGGGGGGGAAGCACCGTTTTATAAGGAAGAAATAAAGTTCCTCCCGCAGTCAAATCTTTAATAAGCATTGATGTAATACAGACAAATTTCGAATAATTGTAATGAAAAATTATAATTATTCAGAAATTATTAAAACACTAAAGGAGTGTATAAGGTGTTGAGAGTAGAATAAAATAAGTGGAATTCTCAAGGACTGGTTTTATTGAAAATGTGGATCCTTTGCAACAGGTGTTTAAGATACCAGCTATAATATTGTATCAACGTGGAGGATCCCTGTAAAAGATTTGTCCATACAGTCAAACCCCGTTATAGCGAACCTGGTATATAACGAACTCACGGATATAACGGACGAAAATTTTGGTCCCGCAGTTTTCCATATTGTACGTAGTTTAGTATTGTGTCAGTTTAATTTAATCGATTTTAGTCGATTTAATTCATTATCATTTTTTAATACATCATTATTGAATACACGCTGCAACTAATGAGTTATACACTTTCTGAACTCTAGCATTTTTTCTTGACGGTTCGGATATAGCGAACCACCGGATAAAGCGAACAAAATCTTTGGTCCAATGAAGTTCGTTATAACGGGGTTCGACTGTCATGGCATCGAGCGATACAGCAGTTAATTCCGTTCCTAACAGACGGTCGCTGGCAGTGACGCCCGACCATTGTAAGACCGATAATGGACCGCTCGGTCAAAAAATTTTAAAAGCAGACACGGCGAAAAAAAATGTTAATTACAAAGTTACTTATGGAAAATTATGAATAAATCAATAGGTTATTAGCAAATCGTAAACTGTATTTATCTATATATATAAAACAGTTCCGTAACTGACTCATTCACTGACTGACATACAACGCACAGACCAAACCGCTGGACCTAAAAGGGCTGAAATTTTGCATGACGATTCTTCTTACGGTATAGGGGTGCACTAAGAGAGATTTTTGAAAAATTCTTCTTAGATTTTTAAAATAAATTTTTAAGCTGTTTTAGTAGCTTCTTTTAAGTTTGCATTTAAAATAATAATTTGAGAGTTATAAAATTTTTAATCACAAGAAAGATCATAAAAATTCCTTTAAAATGAAATCTTTTTCGAATCTTTACCTCTATTTTCCGATTTTTGGTGAATTTTTAAAGATTAATTTTTAGAATTTAATTTATTAAATGCCGATCACGTGATTTCTTTTTCTGGTACTTTCAATAAATTTATCGTCACGTGCATAACTAAATAGACAAAAAAATATTTTTTTCTTGCTAATGCGGCAGACGATTGAACATTATTTTGTCTATGAAAATATCCCTTACGATTTTTTATATATATATATTTTTTTTTTCTACATCAATTGATCGTTGTATTTATTATAAATATATATATTTATTTCTTTTTTGCATTAATTTTATAGATTGACCGTTGTATTTAATTTGAATGTACTCCGTAGCGAAGTGCGGGTTTTCAGCTAGTAACAATATGTAATGACCAGACACCACAGGTATTCTATTCACCGTGAGGTACGTATATTAAAATTGCGCGCACGACAGTTAACACTCAACTGTCACCAAAACCAACATTTACATTTCCAATAATTCCCTAATTCAAAAGGAACGATTTTCAAGCAATCTCTCGCACTCTCTTTAAAAGGATAAAAAAGGCAAGTCTCACAAACAGTCTACGCTGCAGAGCTATTCACGAAAGTCCCCATTATCAAATTACGCTCGCTTTTGCTCGAGCAGTAATACCCACCTTTTCGCATCAGGTCTCAATCTGAAACAACATAAAAGGTTATAAACCTTCAAGTGGGCGTAATCAAAGCACAGGGCTGTGTCTGGGGAGAACGGGCCACCGTCTAACCTTGGAAGAGCCAGGTGGCTAACGTAAACACCAGTCAGCTGTTTCCACCCCCACCCCCCCTCCCCAGGCTCATGTGCTTAAGTGATATATATTTTTTTCTTTCGCGGCATGTTTATTCGGATAACAGCCCAAAATAGGTGATTTCCTCTATGACAGTGAAATATGAAAAGATTTTATTAGTGTTACGAGAAATGGTGGACTATTAATAAGATAAAGTCTATATATTTATTCTGAGCGATATTAATAAGTAATCATACCGGTTTATATTTACAACGCTGAAAAGCCATAACAGTATATTTTTCCTTTTGAACATACTAAAGGCTTAGAAATAACTGACTACAGTATTTATAACTGTTTATATTAATATGCTTAATTAATAAAAATTTAAATTCATTTAATGAAAATGGTTTAAATTCATTTAATGAAAGTTGGAAACACGAACACGGAATAAAATTTCAGATACCTTAAAAGGAATTTTAGAGTATCCTCTTATAAAGATGGCAAATCGGAAAAGATCCAGCTTGATTTAAAACTTAAAGACAGACAGCATAAAAAAAAATATTACATTTGCCATTGAGTACTACAGAAACATGTAGTTTGCGTTGATTCTAGAAGTTTTGAAGTATGATGCGATCCAAGAAAATAATGAACCTTCGAAAGAATTCGGTATTCTAGACATCTTTAAAATATTTGGTATAATAATTTAAAAAGCAATTGCTACTTTTCAAATATTCATAAGGAAATGGAATTTTGCTTTATCGCAAATTTTATAATGAAAACTTTTGAAACTAGAAACGTAATAAAAAATATTCTTGTGCCTAGTATTACCAAAGCATTGCCCTGCTGACGAAAAAAGTATATATTTTTTGTTAAAATTATCTAGTTTAGTTCTTGTCAGAATTTAAAACCCATCCCGCAGTTTCTTTCTCATTTCTAATAGTTAAATACTTAGCTCTAATTTAAAAACTAATTATCGCATAGTATGGTATGTATTAGCATATAGCAGTCACTAACGCAACCTCGAAAAAGTTCCTACTTCCTACAAGTCACCATAAAAAATTTTGCGTTGTTACAAGTTTCATTAAGAATAATTTTGAAACTTGATATAACGCCTGGTTATAAAAAATTTAAAGCAAAAATCTTTGAGTATATGCTAGGGTTCACAAATGTATACAGTCTAACCCCGTTATAGCGAACCTGGTATATAACGAACTCACGGATATAACGAACGAAAACTTTGGTCCCGCCATATTCCTATTGTGCATAGTTTAATTAGTATTGTATCAGTTTAATTTTAGTCGATTTCATTCATTAATGATCATTTTTAATAGATTATCATTTTTTAATACATCATTATTGAATACACATTGCAACTAATGAGTTATACATGTTGTGAACTCTAGCATTTTTCTTAACGGTTCGAATATTGCGAACCACCCGATATAGCGAACAAAATCTGTGGTCCATTGAAGTTCATTATAACGGGGTTCGACAGTAACTCATTAATTACAATGTGTATTCAATAATGATGTATTTAAAAAATGAAAATGTATGGAAAATGACCATTAATGAATTAAATCGATTAAAATCGATTACATTAAACTGACACAATACTGATTAAACTACGTACAATAGGAAAACGGAGAGACCAAAATTTTCGTTTGTTACAGTCGAACCCCGTTATAGCGAACCCGGTATATAACGAACTCACGGATATAACGACGAAAATTTGGGTCCCGCCGTTTTCCTATTGTACGTTATTTAATTAGTATTGTGTCAGTTTAATGTAATCGATTCTAGTCGATTCAATTCATTAATGATAATTTTTAATAGATTTTATAATTTTTTTTAATACATCAATATTGAATACACATTGCAACCAATGGGCAATGTATTTTGTAAACTCTAAAAATTTTTCTTAACGGTTCGGATATAGCGAACAACCGGATAAAGCGAACAAAACCTTTGGTCCCTTGAAGTTCGTTATAACGGGGTTCGAGTGAGTTGATGATCCTTCGCATAAAAATTCCCCCGAAACATGACGTCTTACTTCTTAGAAAAAAAAACAGGTTGGAAGTATTTAATTTCAGGCGCCAAACGTGCTAAGTAGATTCACTAATCAATACGCGCGTTACAATGAAATCGTGATCTAGAAAAACTAGTCAGGGGAGTGATGGGACGCGGAGAAACCGTTTCTTTAACCCAGATCTTATTATCTGCATATCTGCAGATTACTCACCTTACAACATATGAATCACCCTTGAAACTTTCTCCCTCCGAATCCCTTCTACAAAAAGGTCAACAGGTGCTACCGCGCAAACTGGAGTCGGTTTTGAATGCACGGGTAGGAGAGAGAGATCCAAACACGAACTTCCGCAGTGCGATTTCGGGCAACGGAATCGGA
This sequence comes from Dolomedes plantarius, assembly GCA_907164885.2. NCBI lineage: Eukaryota > Metazoa > Arthropoda > Arachnida > Araneae > Dolomedidae > Dolomedes > Dolomedes plantarius. The sequence goes on from OU015500.1 coordinate 137,903,880, forward strand.
ATGCATGAGTCATCGTACTACCCGCTAACCAAAAAGGGAGTATGAAAACGGGGACGGAAAAGGACAATCGGTGATAAAATTCACTCCAGTTTTCATGAAAGGAGCTCATAAACGTGGGCGATCATAAAGTACCGCGACAAATCAAATTCCCTGCTGGTCAAGGGGTTTTAAGAATAGAAAAAGAAAGCTCGTAAGCTATGAATAAACATAGCGGGAAATCGAAAAACCGACAAAGTTAATTTAACGGAACTTTTTCAATTCCTACTATTAGTTCAAACTCTCTCTATATATATCTTGTTCAAATTTTCAATCGTTAATAAAAGTACTTTTTATTCATCCACTCAAGTTCAAATACATTTTTTTAAACTTGTAGTGGATGACACTTGATGTTAATACAGTTTTTTCAAATATTAATTCATTAATTAAATTTAATTAATCAATTTTAGTTTTAGACCTAGAGCGTCTCTTGCTCTTGAATAGTAATTTCCCTCTTGTTACTGTGTAAACGGTAGCACTGCGGTATCGCGGGCTTCTCCCGTCCTGTAGGTTGCGAGATCGAATCCCCAACCTGACAAACTTTTTCCCTCTCTTTCCCCCCCTCCTAATCTCGCACAGTAGGCAAGGTTCTGGCAGACAATCCTTTTTTTCAATTCCTACTATTAGTTCACACTCAAATTTTTCTTTGTTGACCTAAGTAGGAATTGACTTTAATTTTTTTTTTTTTTTTATATATATATTACTTGTTTACAATCGAGACAGCGAAAAAAAAAATTTAGTCATTGTATGGCATGGTTGGATATTTTAGAAACTTTGATTCCGAAAGCTTTTAATTTTGACACTGAAAATCCCTATAACACGATGAAACACCAAACTAATTATGGATAACTAGCTGGGAAAATATGGATAATTAGCTGAATACCCGTGCTTCGCTATGGTGTACATTAAACTTAAATACAACGATCAATGTATGCAATTAATGCCAGAAATAAAACAAAAAAAAATATTTATAATAAATACAACGGTCAATGTAGGCAATCAATGCCCCCCAAAAAAAATTAAAAAAATCGTAACGAATATTTTATAGACAAAATAATGTAGAATAAAATATTCAAACTAAATACAACAGTCAATGTATGTAATTAATTTGTATGTTTAATATACACAAAACATACTAATTTGAATTAAATTCCATCTCAGTCTAGTGATTAAATTTTATCTTTCACCGTATTTTACTATTTTTTTTATCAATTTATTTCGTTGTTATGCACACGAAAACGCAAAATTAATGTTAAGTATCACAAAAAGAAAAGAAACCACGTGAATCAGCATTTAATAGATTAAATTCGAAAAATTAATATTTAAAAATTCAACAAAACTCAGAAAATGGAGGTAAAGATTCGAAAAAGATTTCATTTTAAAGGAATTTTTATGGTCTTTCTCGTGATATAAAAAATTCTTAAACCCTCAGATTATTATTTTAAATGCAAACTTAAAAAAGTTACAAAAATAGCTTAAAAATTTAATTTAAATAAACTAAGAATTTTTCAAAAATCTTAATGACCTCCTACACTATAAGAAGATTCGCCATGCAAAATTTCAGCCCTTTAGGTCCAGCGGTTTGGTCTGTGCGTTATCTGTCAGTCAGTCAGTCAGTCACGGAACTGTTATTTATTTATATATATATATATATATATATATATATATATATATATATATATATATATATATATATATATATATATATATAGAGAGAGAGAGAGAGAGAGAGAGATATAACACAAGTCACTCGAATTCACCATGTTAAGCTAAAGAAAATGTTGCTCTTGCAACTGCTCTAATTACGAATCAGCAAATGCATATTTTAAAAATCCCGTTATCAGCATTAAAAAAAACTTTTTTTTCATAATTGCTGACTTCGTGGACTACTTCTTGGTTCTTTCCGAACCACTGGTTAAGAACGAATGATTTAAACATTAACCTCTGTTAAAAAAACACAGAATTTAAAAATATGCAATTGCAAATCAATGTTTAGAAAAACACTGACAGAAAAGTTCTCCATTGACCCCACACAACGGGGCTGAAGATCTGAAAGTCTATCCGATGGACCGCCTTAGAGCAAAATACAATAGTCATTTGAGCTAAATAACGACTCCACGAGAAAAATTAATAAAATAAAAATTAACCACAAAGGAAATTAAATAGCGCAGCTCACAGCGATTAAAAATCGATCAAAAACGAATTATACAAAAATATAAAAAAAAATTAACTGCCTCGCATGCATCCATCATATCATGACAACATCGTTTTTCACAACTTCGGTTTTGTATTTCATGGAGATAAAACACCATAATACACAATAAAACTGTTCATGAAACTCGAAAAGACTGTATAAGCATAAATAAGGTACCAAGAAAACAGGAGTTAAACGCTCCTAAATAAGCGTTCATTATAGGAGAGAAGGCAAGCGCATTTGCCCCGTAACAAAAATAAAAATTTTCTTTTTAGAAAACTAAAAGAAAACGGTGGCTACGACACCCTCTTACTTTTATTTACCTTTTTCTTTTTTTTTTTGTCGTCCAGAAGAAAGGGATTTTCGGGTAAATAACTCGAAACGGGGTCATCGCCAAATTTTGGAAAAGCAACAAAAAAAAATGTTTACGATAAAACACAAAAGGATAATAAAACACGTGTAGATCTTCCGACTTAATAGTTTGGCCTTTTAAAATTTCCAGATGCGTCCGACAATAAAACATGATCTCCAGCAATAATATTGCTTTCCAGTTCCGTCCCTCAAAAAAGTCAAATTAAGACTAAATATTTTAAATCTCGAACCAGGAGGGTATGAAGGCACGTGCGTAAGGTAAAACGTAGTGTTTCACCAGCAACGTTGCAAAACAACTTACAGATAAAAGTAATTGTTAAACGCAATACCATTGAACGTTCTTCAAAATCTGCTATCATTTGCGGAAAAAGGGAAACATAAATAGATCCAAAATACACACATTCAAGTTAATAGTCACCAATTAAAAAAAAGTTTCATAATATCAGTCGAGCCTAATATCCATGTTCCAGCAATCACGGAGCAAAAAATAAGGTAAAAAGTTAATCGGCAACCCTTTGCGGTTTATCTAAATCACGGTAAAGATCACAAATGAAACATGAAAACACAAAGATGACCTTCTACTCGACAAGAAACATAGCATGACAATAGCCATTTGTTCTTTGTCCACGATCATCAGTCTAGCGATTTACAACCACCACGTGATTAGCCAGAATACATACACATCCCCAATAAATAAATCCAGAAACAACACTTCACAATAATCGCGTGGTGGTGGCTGCAAGATCTCGACCTAAGAATAACCGAATTAAAATCCGAGCTCGAAAATTGGCTGTTGAGTCATGCCTCTTTTTTTTTTTTTTTCTACAGTTCTTCCAACTTTCACATTTGCTTGTATTTTATTTAGAAAACCGCAGAACGGTTACACGTGACTGAATAGGACCAACGTCTAGCTAGCAAACTAATTTTTTTTTCTCTCTCTTTTACGGGGGATAGGGAGCGATTTTTCTTAGTTTCTTCTTTATGAGTGAGCCTGCACGCATCTCTCCCCCACCGCAAAATCTTGCGTGAGTTTTCACTCGATGGAGGGGTGCAGCATTAAATGTTACCGTTGTTACGGGTCGTTTAAAGAGCTCAAGGTCTGGCTGACTGCTGAAGCACAGAGAAAATAAATTATTCACTTCTTTTTTTCTTTCCCTCCTCCCAAACAATCTAAAAGAGCATCATACGACCTCGAGGTGAAATGGACACACCATCCCAAAAAGTGCTGCAACAAAGGCTTAATTGCACATAGTAACAAAGTTGGCCAATCTTTCAAATGAACCCTAGTATAGACCAATACTATACACCAGGGGTGGCCAACCGGTCGATCTTCGACATGATTTTAGTCGATCGCGAGCCATAATTTCATAAATACAGTCGAACCTCCATATATCGAAGTATCAAATTTCGCGAAAAAAATTCGATATATAGAATTGAGCTTAGTCTTATCATAATTCTCCTAAAAACAATTAAAGCTAATTTTCGTATACGAAACTCCATTTCTAATTTATATTCGAATCCCATTAAATGAAAGTTAATTGCTCATCTTTAAGGAGAAAATTGTACAGCGAGTTTATACGGAGGTATTGGAGAAAACGTACATTCCAAGGAAAGATTCTCATATGTGTGTGTGCATTAGTTATAAATAAAACATGCATGTATACATTCTTCGATATATAGAGTTTTTTCAAGGGTTTAATGCAAGAATAACTCTTGAAGTATTAATGGAAACTATAACCTTTCGCAGGTTTAAGTATGAACTTTAAAATAAAATAAACAATTATTAACGCATCTCAATATAGTATACATCACTGCTTTCTCCCCTTTTTCAATTCCTACTATTAGCTCACACTCTCTCTATATATATCTTGTTCAAATTTTCAATCGCTAATAAAAGTACTTTTTATTCATCCACTCAAGTTCAAATACATTTTTTAAACTTGTAGTGGATGACACTTGATGTTAAGTTTTTCAAATATTAATTCATTAATTAAATTTAATCAATTTTAGTTTTAGACCTAGAGCGTCTCTTGCTCTTGAATAGTAATTTCTTTCTTGTTAATGTGTAAACGGTAGCACTGCGGTATCGCGGGCTTCTCCCGTCCTGTAGGTTGCGAGATCGAATCCCCAACCTGACAAACTTTTTCTCTCTCTTCCCCCTCCCCCTCCTAATCTCGCACGGTAGGCAAGGTTCTGGCAGGCAATCCTTTTTTTCAATTCCTACTATTAGTTCACACTCAAATTTTTCTTTGTTGACCTAACTAGGAATTGACTTTAAAAATTTTTTTTATACATTACTTGTTTAAATATAAATGAGGAAGAGTTCAAACAGGCAGTTTTTGTCAGGAACATCCATAAATGAATCCCCTTTCACGTTATAAAAAGAGACGGTTGAAAACAAACAGAAAAGCATACTTTTGTAGATAGTCAATAAATTTATACATCTAAAATTACTTTTTCGGGACACGCTTCTAGCATTATCTCGATAAAAAAGCTCTAAGTGTAAAAAGACACGGAAGAAAATTCAATTTCTAAACCTATACAACCAACACCGTTGAGATGAAGCCCGTGAAATCCCCAAATTGAAATGCAGTCGAAAACTTCTGTCAACATTCAAAAAAATTTATATCTATATTCCGTTTCTTTTTACTTTTTTTTTTCCCGAGTGCATTCACTCCACCGCCGTAATAGATATTCAGAGTAATTCAATGAATGAACAGGCAGGCGATGGATGCTAGAGACGCAGGCAGAGAAAGAAGCATGTTACTGCCGGTGCTTATGTTCGCCACGGCAATAGATGGCAGTTAAGAGTGGTTTAAATGGCCCAACATTTATCTTGTCAGTTGCATTTAATGGCTGATTGAGGGGTGGGAAATCTCTCGGGGGCAGTTTAAGGGAGAAGCTGGGGTGAATCACAGAAACCGCAGAAACAATTCGGCCCGCTGATTTGGAGCGGTTTTCCTAGGCTTGGCAAGAGGCAGAATAAAAAAAAAAATCGAGAAAAATGGATGCTTTGATAGGTGAATTCGAAATTTATGTTAAAGTACGGTGCGACCGAAAACTGCTCAATCCCTCTCATACCCAGTAAAAACTTCAAGAAACAAAACCTATAGGGAATGTTTAATACGAGTCATATGTACAAAAACATTTCCATCAGTCCAAAGCTTGAATATATTGCAGTAATTGAAATGCAACTTTAGTAGACAAGATGAAACTGCGACGAAAAGAGCAGATTTTTTTAAGACAGTGAAATCCGTAAAGAAATACATATTCAGCGAAACTCAAAACGAGGTTGTTCGAAACTAGTTTATTTTCGAAATTCAAAAAATTTTCCCTAATTCCCTTTGTAGCTTAAATGTTAAGAGTTATTCAATCTCTCCAAAAACAAAATCATTCACAGGTTTCGGTTCAGAAACGTAAACGATGTTTAAACACGAAATCGCCGAGTGACACACAAGGTCAAGGAGTCCAATTAAAGTCAATGTAAAATTAAAGTCGTCAAGGAGTTAAATTACCAATCTAACTCCAGAATCACATCAGATCCTATCCAACTCTTTACCCTTTCACGCCCAATAGGACTGGACTTACTCGTAAACATTCTTTTGCAGACGCCATCAATGAAAATTTAACTTACAAACACAGAGTAGTTGAAGATTAACTACAATTGCTAATCTTATCAGGCAAAATACTAATCAATCGTTTCCCTTTAGGGGATGGTGTGCGTTCAAATTACCAAAAATCGAACAGAATTGGAATATTTTTTGTGGGTTATTAATATTATTAAAATATGTAAATATTGGAATAAATGCATTTAAAATATGTAGTGAAAAGTTAAATGAAAACTTGGTGGCTTTAGAAAAGTAAGCATTAAAGGTAGGCGAAAAATATTTTAAATGGCTTTTTCTCAAAATGAGTCATTTCCAGACTTTCAAGTCTTTAAAATGCTCCCTGTGTCATAATTTTTGACGAAAATTTTATAAAATTTATAATAAAGACCTATGTAATACATCAAAATAAAGTTATGTATCCATTTCAGGTTTCGACTTCAGATTTTCAAAGTTTAACTTAAGTGTAGAAAAGTACAAAAATTTCACGAAAAAGCATAAAAATATTTCCTAAAATTTAAATATTCAACGAAAGCCCAAATACATAATTCTGTTCGAAATGTATTTATAAGCAAAATAAATGCAAAATTAAGCGGGAAAGTTAAAAACTGAATAGCAAAGAGCTTTTTTTAAATTTTAACTTCAATTTTTAAAATATAATTTTTTTTAATATTTATAAAATTTTATAAGGTGTTTAATCTATACTTATATATAAAGAGAGCGATTTTGTACGTGGAGGGTAATCTTCAGAACCACTGTACCTATTTGAAAAATTCTTTCACTGTTTGAAAGGTACATTATTGCAGATGGACATAGGCTATATATTATGTATATCTGATCAGTAGAAATAAAGTTAGGGGCTTAATCCTAACAATCTCCATTGTTACCGCTACTAGCCTCTACCGCTTTTTGCGCCGAAGTCTTCAACGATCCTTATCGTGGTGCTATCGCGGTGGGCTTCTGTTCTGACGCTAGCGGTTCGAACCTAGCCGTTCTCCGGCACGCCTTTTTCTTTTAAAAAATTTATTTTAATTGTTAACTAACATAAAATTAATTTAAGGTATGATTTAGGTTATTATTAAGGTAAAAAAAGATTTACAATTTATTGGCTATCAACTGGAAATTTATTGGTATAATATTTTGTTCAACCCGGACAAAGTCGGGACGGGCCGCTAGTATAGTTATACTTTAAGGAATATATATGCAAAATTTCATACCTCTGAGGTAAAATTTTCAAAAATAGCTTTGTAATGTCCACCATCCCCTTAATTAAATATTCTGCCCACTCATTCTGCCGTAACAGAATAACGAGTATCATTTCGTAAGTGCTCGCCTTTTTAAAATCTACCACTTTTCCATTTATACGCTCTGCGATTCCGACGCATTTGGTGAAGCGATAGATATAAGCCTCTCCTTACCTCTCTCCTTTGGTCAAATAGGTCTGACATTCGCCTCAGCCTCTGGCCGACATCTCGGATCACTTCTAGTCGTCTCTCGAGAGGAAGGTTTACTGACACAGATCTGCCCCTCCTTCCGTTATCGGTGGACTCGAGAATTATATCGGGAAGAGGGACGCTACCGGCTGAAGTCATTAAGAAGGACGAAGGTTCCTCTCCAGACATATCTGCGGAAATAAAAACGAGTTAATACACGTTAGACGCACCAAAAAACTAGCTATAACACATAATCAATAACAGCAAACAGAACTGCAATATCAACAGAAGATCTTTGCGAGCATACATCATGTTTAAAAGGTAGAACACTTTCCCCCCTCTATTGCGGCAGGCACTGTTTTCCACACAGAGAATATGGGCCTGTTCACATAGGAGTCCGTTGCGTTGCGTTAAGGAAAAAATGACGTTGAGACGAAAATAAACCAATCATATGCCTCCAAACGATTAGCAATGAAATTTTTAACGCCTATGATTGGTTTATTTTCGTGGCAACGTCATCTTTTCCTTAACGCAACGCAATGGACTCCTATGTGAACAGGCCCTATGTTGGTTTACGTATTGCAGGAAGCACACACCATACAAGTGAACCAACATCACCTCTTATAAGTGGGCAGCATCATAAGAACATCCCAGACATAGGGCCTGTTCACATACAATCCGCCAGCGTCAAAATTTTTAACCAATCATATATTAATCATTGGCCCATTTAACCAATCAGCGTCGACGGAATCATTAACGTTGACGGATTCTATGTGAACACGCCGTAAGTCTGGATTCGGACCAGAGTCAACTCCCTGAAAGCTCGTGACAATTAACCACTTCACGATGCGGGCGGTAGAAAATGTGAGTAAGTGTAAAAAGTCACAAAATATGGACTATGGGAAACGTTCTACATGTTGTTGTTTCCAATTCCCTTGGTGTAGGAAAGCCTACACCAAGTCCAAAGGACCTAGGTCCTCATACCCTAGGTCCTTGGTGAATGTTAGTAAGCAGCTTCACTTAAAGGCGAGGTACCACTAGGGCTGAAGTCTGACTTGACCTCGAAGAACATCGGTCCCGTCATTTTGAACCGAGTCAAGTGACGAGCCCGGAACACCTGACCCCCGCACTTCCAGAGGTAAATTTGAGAACTTTGAGAACTGCAAACATACTCGATGAAACAGAACTCGGTGAAACTGAAGTCGACATAAATATTCAGGAGAAATATCAAACATTTTATTCTTGATGGACAGCAAAACAGAACAAATATTTGTATGAACCCCTGAAAGCAGGACATTTCTTTGTCAAAAGAATAAAAAATTTCTGCTTATTGAAATAATTTTTTTTTTAAAAATTACAATATTAAAATTTAAAATGTTCTCTAAAAATACTCATTTTTTTGTCCGCGTATACATGATCATCTCAGACCATTAAGATATTAAATTAAAATTACACGCAAAAATATTACAATATGGAAAAAGTTTAACGCGCAGGAAAACGCCAACTAGTCTTGAATTGGCGTTTGAAAATTTACACCTTGAGCTGTATTTTACACTATTTTCAATAAATATACTTTGATACTACTAAGTGCAAGTATTTTCCAAAAAAAAAAAAAATCATTTGACAAGATTATTGGAAAAAAACAACAACTAAGAAATAGATTGTCACTAAACTTCCTGGTTAACGGCCATCTACAAAACATCAAACATTGCAGAGTTGCCCGTATTCAATTAACTTCCATACGTTTAGTTTATTTAAACTAATTTATTTAATGGAAAGACATGTTTCTCTTTCCTTTCTTGATGTTTCAGAAACTGCGGAGACAAAAGAGTTAAGAAGCAGCATAATATTTAGACTAAATTATAAACCGCAAGAACTGTTTAGACTATAAATAAAGCACGAATAACCCGGAAGCGAATAAATTAGTTTCAAGAAGTTAAATTATGGCTGAGAAAAGACTGAAGAAGAGACTTAATGATATATAAAAAAAAACTTTTCAAACAGTATTGTTAAAGTAATTGTTTAGATTTTCTGATGCTGTTTCTGATGGTCTTAATATTCAATGAACGTTTTATATGCTTAACGGTATGCTTCATAGTAAATTTACGAATCAAATTGAACTTAAGGCCTAATAAATCAAATCAGGTGATATTTGCATATCAACAAATGTATGCATATGTTTTTGGTATGCATTTATCTATAACCCACTTAATTTTCTCTCTCTCTCTCTCTCTCACACACACACACACACACACACACACACACACAGACAGACAGACAGACAGACAGACAGAGAGAGAGAGAGAGAGAGAGAGAGAGCATTAAACAAAGCGTAAGGACACACTTAGACATTAACAACGCCTCAGCTACGTTGTTCCCCTTATGAAACGTTTTATTTGATGAAATTCAGTAGGTGATATTTATTTGCGACACAACGAACAATATGAGGTTAGCTTAAAGTAGAATTTATTTCCGTTTTCAACGTAGACCTAGAAGGAAAACAAACTTTTTTTCATCAGTATCATTTACAGAAGGATAAGGAGGGCTCATTAGCTGACCACGCAGATCTTATCCCATGTGAAGCTATGGGGAATTTCCCCTCTCAGAATCATTCTAATCGCAGATTAGCAGAAGAGGTATTTTTGAATGCAGAAAACAAAAATAATCTTTCAATGCAATGCGCGGCTTTTTCTTTTTTAAAAAAATTTTGTAGTGATAGGTACCAATACTTTAATGCCCTTAAAAAATTACTAAAAAATAAATAAATAAAAAGAGATATCTTCATTTGGTCATCCACATCTAAAACTGCATTTGCTAATCGATGATTAGTAAAACAAACAGAGAAAACATTTCCCTATAGCTTATGGCGGCACATCAGTTTACTTCATAGATCTTCCAATCCCCGCGTGCAGCTCCCTCTCTGAATCTTTCTAATCGCAGATTAGCAAACATAATTTTTGGAATTCAATTTTTCGCCTACCAGGATAACATTTCAGTGAAGAGCACAGTTTTAAAATTTTTTTAATTTTTAGTAGTTACATTTTTAAAAAAGCACCATTTTTAAAAACTTTTTTCCATTCTTTTTGAAAAAACGCGCATTGCATTAAATTTTTAAAATTAAAAAAAAATCAAAATATGTATTTTCTAATCTGCGACCGCAAAAAAATTTCCCATAGTTTTGACACAGGATTTGAAGACTTGCGATGACAACTGATACGTCGCTTTCATGCCACGAAGTCGGTCCAATTCTGTTCGTTCAATCACATAGGCAGGCGCGCGCACGGCATACTCTGTGCCGGTCTATAAAACGGCACGGTGACAATGGCGGCGTAAAAATAACATAAAAAGCGGAGGGGGTCGTGTGGTGCTGCCGGTCGAGATGGCAAGACATTAAAAACGGCACGAGCAGAGTGATGCGGCGATGCTATCTCTGAATGGGCTGCAATTAATAACGGGCAGAGCTGCGTAATGATCGCCATGCGACCAAATTAATGCGGCGTGACGCGGCCTTTTATTTCTGCCAAAAAGGAAAGGGGTTGCCGGAACCTGTGGGCATCAGTTTCATGGAGGTGGTTGGTGCTTTCCCTCGCATTTGGCTCGAATGGCGAGAGGGATTTCTTAGAAGGGATGGCTATTCCTTGAAAAGGATGCATACCATTAACTCCCCCCCCCTAAAAAAACGGGGGGGGGGGGGGGCTAAATACTACCTATCTACGCACTATTTTTTTTTCCCATAGAGAAACTCACTTAAGATTTTTTTTGATGAATGGAGATGTTGCTCTAGGCGAGGAGTGTAGGTTTAATGTATGCCAACAAATCTACCACCGCCCAACCTTAGCCGCCCTCGTGTATAACAAAAAGTAATAGAACACTTTATCACGACTTGAAGTAAATGGAACGAAATAATAGATTAAGAAATTCTTTCAACAAACAATTCTTAAAGCAATGCTACTGATTAAACATTAAAAACGAATTTTATCAATGGAAGTTTCACAGTGTCAGACTCCCGTCTGACATTCTTAATTAGGACAGATGTCGACCAAACTTAACTTAGTTACAAGATCATTAATAAACTCAAAGGAGCCCACACAGGTGGAGAGGTTTGAATGAGCCTTTTACAATGACCATTGCTAAGTGAAATAGACACATCATTTAGAATAGTTAAGCCAAAGACCGTTAGCGCAGGAAAGGAGACGAGGTAAGAATGGGAGAACCTAGCTGACGCGGCCGACATAAGACTGAATACTTAACCACAGAAAAAGGGACTGCCGACAACGGATTGAAAAGGTGACTCCCAGTAAGCGTGAAGAATACTACACGTGGTGCGGTAGAACGTACGAGAATGTTCCACGGAAGGGAAAATATGAACTTGACAGCCCTTGCGGGGGGGGGGGGGGGGCGGAGGGGATATAGACCGAGTGTCGATTAGGTGGTAACGTACTGAGAGAGACAGGGAATCGAGGGACTGGGGTCTCGATTTCGGACTGTTTTATGTGCCCGCTCTCTCTAATATATCCGACGAAGGTTCAACGGAACAAACTCATGTATATTATTATTGTAAATATGTCATATTAAACAAGACGTAAATACGAGTCATTTCGTCATTTATGATTAATTCTACGAGACATTTATACATCGGGGTCACGACGACCTTCACACACAAAACAAGTAAAAAGCCAAGATAAGAATTTCGCTAATTTTGACTTCCTTTCAAGAGTTTTTTTTAATTTAAAAAAAATTTTAAATATCGCTTTTTTTTTTCTTACTTGCTGAATATTACATGTTCTTTTGCGAAAAACTTTTATTTACAGAAGCACACAGCTACTTAATGTCCACATTAAAGAGTAAAATTTATTTTTTATTGTGGATATTAAAAGGCTGTGTTAATATTATAACTCAAAGAAAACGTTTGGAGAACGCATAACGTATTAGTGCAGTTTTCCAAAATGTCAAGAATTTAATAGTCGAAAACTTTTGTCTATGACTGTTTTCCCATAGCATCATATTAATACTAAAAAGAAACATATCAATTTTAAGATGAAAACATTACACTATCTAAGTAAAGTTATGTTTTTCTATCGAAGGACAAAGAACTAATTATCCGTACAAATTAATGCTCAGGTGTGAATCGGGACTCTGATAAGCTAAATAATGCCATATATACCATTAAAAATATACTATAAAGAGGTTTTAAATTACACAGTGATTCCAATAGGTCTTCACTAGCGAAAAATAATCTGGTATATTCCTTTGTTTACTGGCCATCTAGCCCTCTGTAGGAGACAACATTTTATTCCACATCTTTTCGTTAAAGAAATCAATGGAAACGTCGGTATTTCAAAACTTACTTCAGATTTACGATACGATTTCAGTAAGTATTTAGCTCTGAAAAAAATTGGAGTAAAAAGTCGCCAATGTACCGCCAAGCAATCATGGTTAATGCAGAGCCACAATAGACAACAGTAATGCAGCCACCTCTTATTCGGGAGGCCCGGACATATAAACCGGGCAGGCATCCCGTTGATGGCTCGCGAAATAATCATACCCTGTCTTCCTCTCGACAGATATGTTCTGGTAAGGGGAGTTTTATATTTATTTTGTCGGTTTGGTATCCCAACTATGGCCGTTTCCGACGGTTTCGCAGCCATTCCGATTTTATTGAAGGTGATGAACTCTGATCTTTTATGTGCGGGGGTGTTTTTCTGTGTTGTGTGACTCAAAGCATCACACAGTAAAAATAATTCAAAGGATTATCAGAACAAGATAAGGGAAATCCCATTTATCCACGGGGAGAGGAGATAATATTAATTTAAACTATAAAAGTATTTCCAGATTTCAGCGAAGGTAAAATTAAGACAAGAAAAAAAAATTCACGTAGACTCTTAACGAAACTACCGCGGGTTATTAACGTAGGATTACTTATCGTTGCTTACCTCTTTTGTATGTATGTGTTATTTTATATATATATATATATATATATATATATATATATATATATATATATATATATATATATATATATATATATATATGTGTGTGTGTGTGTATATAATATATATATAAACATACATATATATGTAATATATATATATACATATAAATATATATACACACATATATATATACACATACATATATGTATGTCAAAATTTTGACGTATTTTGGTACTTTTCTGTTTAACTGTTTACTGCTTGTCCAAGCGATACAGACTGGGTTTGGCGCGCTGCCAAAATTATAACTCGCGAGGTACGGATGGACGGTTTTAGCGTCTGAAATTTTGCTTTCCGGAGGAC